>CM057153.1:7491518-7635813 GCA_029962745.1 Echinometra lucunter
CTCCCGCTCCCTCTCTCCCTCTTCCCCTCTCCTTCTGGCCCTCATTTCCTCCAAAGTTCCTACAATCCAAAAAGGATCTTTTTTTTTTCAAAATTAAAAGTATGATATAGGTTATATCTAATATTACTTTTAAAAGTTCTCAAACATAATTACAGGAGGTAGAATTCCAAATATACATGTACAATTTGGTAGTACTGCATTGTGAGCTGCAAATGTTATACATATATTTGCTTCTGAGTTTGTCTTTTTCATGCCATAACTGTTCATATTACTTCTCAAATAGAGTTGAAATGAAAGGAAATAATGTCATGTCTGCAGTCTGTATACTTATTAACTAATGACAGTCTGAGTATGTCGCCATTGGAACATTTCTCACAATGAGGACTGGATGAATTCGCCAAAGAAGCCAGCCAACGGGACTCGTGCCTGACATAGTCCATGGTTTTCTTTTATAGAAATTCAATTATTTCACATGTTGTGTACTGTCTGTGCTGGCATCACTCCAAAGGCTACCCAAAACTAATTAATTGTGGTCAAACTCCAAAACACATAAACATGAAATGAAAATAAACATACATACGACTGAACGAAATATTCATTACTGCACCCTTTGATATTCTCTATTAGCTTTATATTGATCAAATGAATAATCAACTCAATTTTAGATTCCCATTCCCAGATATAAATGACTGGACAATAAGAAGTTTCACTTCTCATTGAAACATTTTATTTAGATTGTACAGATCTTACTAATTAGAAATCTGTCTTTTGCCACATGCATAAACAATACGGGGTAGGCATTTTTGGTTGTATTTTCCAATTTGAGCAACCAGAAGAAAAAGGGCTTGTGACATACTTTCAGTGTCAGTGCATTCTGCTGGCTAGTGATGGTGATGATGTTGCCGAAGAGCAGACGTGCCCAGCATGAGAAGTATGAATATAACCCCATACCTCCGGGGCAGGTTACGCTATTAATATGGATCATTCTCCTTGTGTTCTAGAGACTGAGGGGTAGCCATCAATGTCCCCCCCCCCTCTTCTTCAAAGACATAAAAGAGGGCGGAGAAGGAAATGAAGGAGGGAATGAGAGAACCGTCGATGGTGCAAGGTTAATGACTTGCATCACTTGAGTCAAGTAGGTGCGACTTTGGACTGAAGACCCTGTTCACACTTTCATTGCTTAACCATGTTAACGGTTAATTAAAGTAGATAATCCTTACTCTCACAGTATATACATGCATGATGTGGGAGGATTGTGCTTGACAAAATTAGGATAAGAGCTGTTTTATCTATATTTCCTTAGCAAATATGGATCACGAAATACCATCAAATTCAATTCATGGTTTATCATAATACATGCATACAGCCAGATGGCTGAATTGTGATAGTTTTTACAAATAAACATACAACATACAAAAAATTGATACAACAATATGGCAATGCTGATTTATCATAAGGATGCCTTTTATTTTCCCTGGCATAAAATATAAACAAATCAGGTATCTAAATTAAACAATGAGTTGAACATGAACAGGTCAAGAATATGATTCTGACTGGCTCAATGCTGTAAGTGTTAGACTGCAGGCAAAGTCACATCAGTCTCACTATGTATATCTCTAATTGGATTGATGACATAATCACCAATGATAAATGTTCGTAAGATAGGCCATGTTCAGAATACGTGAGATATTTTTTTAGCTGGATAAATTGTATTATTTACTATTTCATGCACACATTCTATTGGATAAGTTTCCCTCCATCACGGATGGTGAGTCAGAGCAAACCAGAGCCAGCAATAGACAGAGACAAAATCCTAAGTATAGATGTGAACAGATCAGAGGGAAAACCTGGAGATGATCTTGAACTCCATCTATGAAGTAGGTCAGGTAAAGCATCTCAAGTCTGTCCCTAGCCCACTCTCCCAAGTCAGACAAGATGACGACCTTGTCGCGCTGACCATGGGGTCATGGAAATTCCAGGGTGTCCATAAAAAGATCTGTAAATGGGGGTAGTAGTGGATGGGATGTCTAGGGTGTCTAAGAAATGGTCTACGTTACTCATCATAGATGTCTGTCCGTACATGAGTTAACTCATGAGTAACTCATCTCAAGTCTTTCCCCAGCCGTTCTCCCATGTCAGGCAAGATGATGACCTTGTCTTGCTGACAGTAGTGTTATGGAATGTATAGGATGTCCATGAAAACGATCTGCTCATGGACTATACAGGGTTTCTATGAAATGATCTTTCTATGAAATGATGTAGGTAAGGTACCTCATCTCAAGTCTTTCTCGAGACAAGTCTTCCAAGCTAGTGTCAAGATTACAGCCTTGTCTCACTCACCTGGGGATCATGGAATGAACAGGGTGTCTCAAAAAAAATGATCCACTCATGAGGATGGTGGAGTGGGCTTGCATGGTTTCTAAGGAAAGATCAGCCAACTCTTCTAGTTGTGGAGGGGATGTACAGTGTGTCTACGGAAGTGAGCAACTCGATACCGTTTACAAAGTGGTAGACTAGATGTACAGGGGGTCTAGGTAAATACTGCACATGTGAAATAAAACCCATTTTTTTCAATGCAACCTTGATTAAAGGAAGTACGCTACACTTCATATCGTCTGTTTGGAGCCAGAAGGGCATTAAGACTGTATAAAATGATACAAGTTAACGCCCTTCTGGCTCTGAACAGACAATATTATGATTTAACACAAAAAGGGTAGATGTCATGTACATTGTTTCCGATCAAATTATTATATAATTTCTTGGCATGGAGGTGTTAGACTGGATATACAATTGCCTATGTGAAAGAATACCTCATTCCTGCATATGGAGGTCATAAGCTTTATAGAAGTATTTTGGAAAAGTTGAACATTGGATTACAAATTCAAAGAAAAGTTGAAACAAAATGGTTTCGCTTTAAAGCGATAGCATAAGCAGATGAAAAATATGCACCATTCATATATCCAGGTTGAACAAGACATTTAACAAGAATTTTGACAGTTATAAATTGATATCATATTCAGGAAAGTTACTGAGGTTGAACAACAGCACAGAGTCATTCAATAAGACTGAATCAGTAATCTCACTGTATGCTAATCTCTAATGATATATGACAGAGAGACTACAGGATCACTTCCTTTTTTTCCTTTCCTTTTTTTTTTAATATTGAGAAGCATCCATACCAACCATTTCATGACATTATGGACATCTTTCACAAAACCAGTAATCCTGGCATCATTTCTATACAGCTTTACCCAGGAAATGTTTACAGATGTGATGGTTGTCATGGTAATATGACTTTTCCATCACATTCCTCATTGATCATCAGATGTTAAAAAATGCATTAAGATTCTCCAGAGCGATACCCGATTTCAAACAGCAATAGGGCCATTTGGAATTTTTCTTCTTCTTCTCCGCAAAGTCATCTTCATTTCCATAATGAACACCTCATGTTCCCACCGCATCAACAGATCACATACACCGGGCTTGTTGCTGCGGACATATCTGCATAATTACTGCCGTAACCTAGATAAACTAAGTCCCCACAACGGCACAAGATGAGGAATTGCCACACTGCAGAAGTCCCCCCACGCCTTAACTCTGCCGATCTAGATATGGTAATTAGACGTGCTATTCGCAGACACAGACTGCATGTCATTAGCGAGTCCTAAACATCAATTTTAAAAAGCGACGCTACATCAACACGGCGAGAGAAATCCGACACCTCCAATGGAAGCATAGAGATGCATCACCATTTTGTTCTCTACTTGTGTCAGAAAAAAAAGGCTGAATTTACATCTTAAAGGTATTGGGTGACAAGTGATCAAATGCAATCATCAGGTTTGCTGGCTGTCAAAGACGTTTCGTTTGCCAAAGGGATTAGTTGTTCTAATGCACGTCAACTTCCATGTTGACTACCTGAAGCAGTCACAGAACCCCATCATTCTGACAATGACATTTGTTGTTATTTCCACAGGATGTTTTAAAATGTTACTTAGCCATCGGGAAGATGCATTTTCACAAGGGGTTTGAAGGGAATGGGGGGGTGGATGAACTCTATAATCAAATAATTAGATTAACATTTGATTTGGGTTCACAAAAATATCCCCCTTTTCATTTGCATCTTGTTCATATCCTCCTAGCATTTTATTCATGAGGCAAAGGAACTGAAATCCATATCAATGATCAAGATATCAGTTTTGACATTTACAGTTTAATGGCAATCTCAGTCAGATATGAAACTACTCTAAAAAATCAACCATGGCCCATATATTTTTTCTGGCAGTCTGTCTGTTTTTGCAACTGTCCGTCTATACATAACAATGAAGTCTATTTTTATTCATAATTGCATGGTGGGTGTTATCACACAGGTAAGATTTATGTCTTCACCAAACAGCAGTGTGAACACACCCTATATAAAGTATTCCTACGACCATCCATTGAGAATTTTAAGAATGGCTGAAGTGTAGGAGGGGATATTATCACCACATAAGCTATGGCTTTAGTTTCATTCTGCATTGTGAAAACCTATACTCTCAAACTATTATTTGTGTCCAACTTGTGAATTTAAGGCTTCTCTCTTTCTTTTACATCCATAGTCATGTCCACTGTTACAATCTGATAAAGGAATCTTTTAAAGGAATTTCAGATTTGTGGTTGAATGCCAATGATATGGAATTCTCATCCATTCTTGTCCAAGTAGATCAAAATAGCTAATTCAAGGAAGTACAAAAAAAATCAAATTTAAAGTAAATGGAATAGTGAAAGTATTTCCTGTAATCATTGTCACATTAAGATGTCCTGTTTGAGAATACTCTAGAACAACCAAAAGTTGTCAGGGACTCTCACTAACCTTACTAAGTGAATCTGAGATGTAGCAATTCCATCTCTCTAAAACTAGCCATGTGAACAGTCCTATTCCTGGTGGCCTTTTCTTCCAAACTGATTACATAGTGGGCGTATTAGAATGACAAGTCTCCTTTTCAGGCAAGGTGCCAGAGAGAAAATCCCAACATCATTCACTGTCAAATGTTGCTCTCATAACACATCAAATGCCAACCCTTCCAGGAAAAGGGGCCTGGACGAAAGAAAAGCGCGAGTGGATCGGTCTTGTGCTTCCCAAGGCACCAAGGTGTAACTGAAGGGCAAACATGGTCAGTAGTAGGTCTAAAATTGCTTCAATTGATGTGCTAAAAGCTGAAAAACAGAAATGGTTAAGGTAACACATTTTGGTGATAATGGATTTTCTTGGGGCATCTTATTTGTCAAGACAGAATTTGATGTCAGTTTTCTTTTCAGCGGGACTAAAGCTGTGTAAGACAACAAGGTTGGTTCAGCTGTCATGGAAAGAGAGAATCTTTTTCTTACTCTGAATTCCAGACCAGCATAATGTATGCATCTTATTCCATAAAATTTTACTCAAACATCAGTCGAAAATCATGTCATTGCAAGATAAAATAAATACATTTTCTATTTCCTGACAAAAGTGGCGCCCTGACAAGTTGAAAAGAAAAAAGTTTAAAGATGATTCTAGGAGTCCTAGTTTCATGAGGTTCAGCACATCCATACCAGCAAAAAGGACATAAATGGCTACAATAAATATTGTATGCTTCAAACATGACGACAATCTCTTCTTCAAATGAGTTCTTGTCATTAGTAGAATCTATACGTACTGGCAAAAATGTTTGTAAAAAGACACAGGTGGCAGTGTGAATGCACCTGGCTAATGCTCAAAGGTATGGGCAACCACTTGGACACTCCACAGGATCAAAAGGGATGCACATCTCTTGGGATACAGATTCACCCCTCATGGGACTAACTCATGGGGATTTTTTTCTCTATCTCACCTACTAAACAAGATGGAAAGGTTTAGATCTTCACCAAGGCCTCTCTAAAACCTTGAAATAACTTTCCTATTGCCTATTACTTTGAGGGCATCAAGTTCTTTACTCTCAGGTCATAAATGTTAAATTGGAAGTGGAGGAAATAGTATAGTCATCTCTGTAGGTCAGACTGTTATTGGTTTTATAAGCTAGCATAATCCCCTTGCTTAGACCAGGGAGATGGGAATTTCCCTCTGTTAGACATATGAGATACACCGATCATGGAAGCCATATAGTGGACTTTCTCTCCCCAGTCCAACCATCTGCACATCAAAAGATGAGCACTGTCTTTTCCCTCAAACAGTGACACGTTCACACCCAACCTACTTTTTTCAAGGTCATTCCATCCCAATACATATCCTATGCACTATACACCATATGGAGGGGTTGTGCACGCATACTGAATGAGTTAACTCATTTCACCCTGGGGTACATATAAGGTCCCACATAAAAGCGGGGGCAGTGGGGCCGCCCCTGCAAACTCGGCTCCTGGCAATTTGGATGCCTAATTCCTTGACAGCACTGGGATAATGTATTGGCCCTCTACAGCACATTCAGACTCAAGCATTTTACGTCAACACTTACACCTCTCTGAGCACCCTTTCATTTACATAGGAGTTGCTCAATGGGTCATTGATGGGTGATTCCTTATCCCATTTCCGAAGGCCTCCCAACTTTCTTTCTCTCTTTCTCTCTCCCTCTCTCTCGTCTTCCCCATGAATACCCAATTCATTATCTCGATTTCATTTGAATATCTGGGGAACATCAAGCCCTTACCCTTGAGTTTTTAACTCGTTTATCATCTTCACATGTATTTCTTTGATTCAAAGCAAAAAACTAATCACTTGCAACTTGGTTTAAGTCATCCATACTAATGACCCGTTTTCCCACGAACCCATTCGATTTTATAAATTGTTCCAGTCATTAGTCAAGTGATAAATTTACACTGTCTACTTGTATATTATTTTGCCATTATGCCTGTCTGTATTACTCTTTCCTTCATATACTACACTTAAAAGTCTGTTTCCACCATTCTGTCATTCTTCTATTCTCATCAGAAATGCTCTTCCCATTTTCTCTACCTCTCAAATAATTCTAACTCTGTCCTTCAGTTTCTCTATCTCTCTCTCTAATAATCTTTCTTTCTTTCTCTCTCTTGCTCTAACTCTTTTTGTGTCTGTCATACCCCATTTAAATCTACCAAAAATGTGAGGTAACCTCCGGAGGTTACCTCGTGTCGTCCTTTGTCCACTGTAGATTTAAACGGTCTCGGCACAAAAGGCAAAGCACGAACGCGAGGTAAACGCAAGGTGAAAGTCACGCTAGACAGCCTAGCACGACACGGCACAACTTCCTCAGTCATCCGGCATGATCCCCTGATTGAGCATAGGTTTTAACACTTACGGGGTAGAAAACAGAAGTCCTCTAGTCCGAGCGCTCGCTTAGGTGAGCACATGTAACCAATGAGGCCGAACATGTATTCGCAAAAACAGGGTGTTCCACCTTAAGCTTTCAATAAAGTGCCCATAAAAAAGTTTTTAAAAATATTTTGATGTCAAATATTGATTTTCATTCTGTAAGTTGATCATTAATGTTTTTTTGTTTGTTTTTAATGACAAATACCGATATATTCTATGTATAAGCGACAAGCTGCACATGTTCGAGTTAAGTATAAGCGTGTCTCTGTAGCTGTCGACGAAGTAACACAATTACGTACGGTAGGCCTTCTTCTATTATTTCTTCTTTATTTCAGCTATAGATTTCAACACGTCAGTGCAGCGCGCACTTTTCCCCCGGTGGACATTTTATCATGACAACGCACCTCGCAATTACCGCAGATGTGCGTTTTGATTTTGTTACCTCGTGTTTGAGAAGAAATTTCACCCCGACTTTATCCCAGACAGTCATCTGGTGTGACACCGAGTGATGTAGATTTAAACGGGGTATCAGTCTCTCACACTCTCTCTCTCTGTCACTCTCTCTCTCTGTTGCTGTACCTCTGTCAGTCCCTCCCCCTCTCTCTCTCTCTCTCTCTCTCTCTCTCTCTCTCTTGCTTCATTTACCACTGTCAGTCTCTTGCACTCATACTCTCTCTCTCTCTCTCTCTCTCTTTCTTGCTCTCACTCCATCAAACTAATTTCCTATTTCACCTCCATATTTCGCCCATGCTTCATGTCCCTTATTCCATCTTTCATCATGTGGGCTCAGAGCCATCATGTAGATATGTTGTGAGATGTTTGCACAACCCCAACACCGATGAGCTGCCAAGCGGGGAAGCAGGCCCAAAATGCATCGACTCCACGCACAAATACTTAGCATGCCTTTCAAAATATGACATAATACAGGGCTTGAACATCACCCAACAACCGGTGATCCGTTCACACATGATAATCTAGTCATTCATCATGGTGTAAACAATGCTATATCAAAACACCTTTCAAAGTATGACATAAATACAGGGCTGAAACTTAACAACTGGGGATTCCGTATTCATATTGGACTATCAGTGCAATCATACTGTCAAAAATTACTTTTGAAATATGCCACAATACACATTTTGAACATCATAAACATCTGATATGTGAACACATGACTATTAATTCTCTGATCGCCCCAAATGAACACAGCTCTTATAAAATGTCAATCATCTTTCAATGGATGGATTCCTTTTTGTGCTAACTTGTGGTAATCCCTATAAAAACGTTTGTTAAATCCCCATCGGAAAGTTAATTAATAGAAGTTCATCCCTTGACTTAATGTTATTAAAGTCATGACCTATGTTGGAGATTGTATCACCTATCCAACATTGGTTGTGGGTTTTAAAAAATGAATCAACATTCATGAATTTAATAAGACTTTAAAATAATTACAAAATTGATACCTACCAATTAATAAAAGTTCAGCCCTTGACTTAACATTATTAAACTCATGACCTATGTTGGTGTCATTGGTAATGGTATAAACTATCCAACATAGGTTGCGGGTTTAATACGACTTTGAAATAATTACAAAATTGATACCTATCAATTAATAAAAGTTCAGCCCTTGACTTAACATTATTAAACTCATGACCCATGCTGGTGATGGTATCATCTATCCAATCATTTTTTCACAGAACTTTAGTCCCCTTGGTGCTTTTTCACACCATTTATCCTTGATTCAAAATTCCTGCATTGAAAGCTTTTAATTGATTGATAGCTCTTAATTCCAAATGTTATCAATCAATTGTCATTCAGGCCATCCGTAATCCTTGCACAATCTAACAGGTATCCACTTACTTTATTTCTTAACACTTACAAAAATTGAAATGATTGGCCTTTCATTTAGCCTGAAAGCTGAATTATGAAAATCCATTATGGTATTCTTTTCTCCATTTTGTTCATGGTCACATATGAATTGAAACATTTGCATCATATAAAATCATGTGTGGTGAGAGCCAGAACAGCAGTCAGTTGTTAGTCAAGGATAGGACTAACAACCTTACAGCACTCAACACATGATGAAGGCCTGTTCACATATGTCCACCTAACAGCTTTAATCCATTGAATATTATGCCCATGATAAGTTGGGGTGGGGTCTATGGAAAATGCGTGTTAAAGCTTGTTCAGATATGACAAACCCTGCGACATTTTTTACGCTCACACAGGGTGCGGCAAAACATACCACTTGTGTTAATGAACGCTCATTAAGGAATCAATGCTCAAACAGATTTTTTGTCAAATGCTGCGCAGACAAACTCATGACATCATATATTGCACTAGCTTTTTGAGAATTTGATTGGTCCACAGCTTTTTGCCGCCAGGAGGCAAAAAATATGCCTCTTGCCTCGGCGTTTTTTTTGTTTGTTTGTTTTTTTGCCGCCTAATATCCCACTGACTTGTACACTAAAAATGTGGGGGTTTGTCACACCATATCTGAACAAGCTTTGATACTGAAATCAAATCATGCTCAACAGGCTAAAAAGCCATGAGGGTGGGGTTACGCTTACTGCGCTTTACATTTTTTTTGTTTTTGTTTTATAAACTGCACATTCAAGCAGGACCTTCGTTGCATCAATCATTTAGACCTGCCTTTCATTTAGCCCACACATAAAAAATTGCGTATTTCTTCAAACTCCTGTTTGCCTGAGTGAGCCCTTAATGTCAGGATACAGGAATCTGACTAAACAATGCCCTTCACTATCTTACATTTCCAATGCTACCACCATGTTGTAAACTGTTAACATTTTGGCAAGTTCACATCTTATGCAGATAGTAGGGGTGGTGGTGGTAACAACTCTCATTTTCGCTAAAAACATTACTGGAATATTTCAAAAGATTAAAAAACATGGCCCCATTCTATTTTTCCATGAACCTTCTCAAAAGCATGCTGTGTGCTTAAGGAAGTAAACAATCCCACAACCTACAATTCTCTTAAGCGCAGCACAGGAAGGACAGCTCGGACAACTGCAACATCCTGTGCATTTTCAGAGCGGTTTCTTTTCTACGAAAGGGCCTCCCATCAGCAAGGACTAAATTGTTGCCTGAGAGCAAGAAAGGCCTTAACTCACTGACTTTTCCATGGCATTAACGTCCTTATGACTCCCAGCAGTCTACACATATCTTTGCCGTGTTCTGTGTACATCTATTACAACCGAACCTCACTAATGCATGAGGCATTGTTTGGAGAGAGGCAGAAAGGGGTCTCCTGGGTACCTTCTGACAAACCGCTTCAATTCGAAGGACAATTCCATGTTTTTTCCTGATTTTAAAAGCCATTCCTACCTATTTTTACTTACCTCGCAGGCAGGGAAACCATCCCATGCTTCCAAATTTGCCCATTACATCTACGCCAGAAATCTTTCTTTTATTGTGATATCAAAAATTCCAAGATTGTGGTAACCCCAAAAGGAAGGGAATAAACATCATTTTCGAGACCTCAGAAAAGGGAAAGTCCCATTTTAAGCAACAGCTTGAGCAAGTTATTACAAATTCTGTCTTATTTAACTTTTAGTCCCGGAAGGTGGAAAAAGATAAATATGCTTCAGAAAGTTATGAAACTCAGCCTTAAAAATAACAAAGAAAATGTGCTTGCAGAATTGTTCCAATAAAACATCACCTTCAAATCTGCATCCACCATTTCTTTTTCTCTCATTCCTGTATGCATTGTGTCTAAAAATATTGAAAACTGAATAGACAAGAGGATATTTCAGTATATTTCCTGTCCCTAAGGAATACAACATTTATCAAAGCCCTTCTCATGACTTGTGTTGTTACATAAATCATTCTCAGATTAGTAGATTCCAATTCACTAATTCCCTCTTTCCAAGTCCCTCTAGACCTCTAGTAACATGGGCTATAATGGCTCTCCCATTTGACTAGAAAAACAGCATTAGTCATTCCACAAACGTAACTCATATTTTAATGTGAGCGTAACTCATATTCCTGCTTTCACAATATATCATGTATAAGTCCTTAACGGTAACTGTTACGAGAACCTTGCCATGGTGTCACGATTGCAACACTTGCTTTGGAAAAAGAGAAGAAGTGTCAGGTATTTGATAATCAAACAAGATTTTTCAATCCCCAGTGCCGAAGCATGGGGCTTTATGGGGGGGGGGGGGGACAGCAATAACAGATGGTGCAACAAGAACCTGTTGAAAATACAAATTATCTCCTTTCTAAAAATTGTTGCATTTAGAGAGAATTTCTAGCCAGCAGCCTCACTCACTTCACAAAATGTTCCCATTCTCCAGAGAGTTTGAAGTACCCAACATTGTAGAGCCTTTCAAACTTTGCAAGAGTTTTAGAGTCATTTGACATAATCCTGACATGAATTCTGAAGATACACCCAAAGTTTTTAGAAACTGCCTCAGAGGAGGTGTTTTTAATGCTCACACCGGCGCTTTGGCATATTATTAACTAGTTGTTTTCTTTCTCTCTTGACCCATTTGAAACAGTATTTTTATCACATGTGGGTTAGAATGTGAGTATTTATAGCTTTACCTTCAGGTTCGGGACAAACATTTTTCTCCCAATACTCCAGTGGTTGGTGACTTCATACAATGGTCGATAATCAATATAATTAATTTTTGAAGACACTTTTTTTTTTTTCATTTTCACTTTAAAAAAGTGAATTAAATACTCACCATCAGACAGATGAGAGAAGGAGATAATGGGGAAGAGAGGAAAGAATTGGGACCGTATGAAGATATGTATGAAATTCTTATTATACATGTAGCTCATGATCTCATGTTGACAACTATCTTCACGTTTGACTACAAAAGTATAGACAAAAAGTCTTGTGGAGGCATCATGGTGCAGTAGTTCATTTACTCAACTCTCAGGTAACAGGTTAACGGTTCGAATCCCAGCCCGGTGCTCAAACCTTTTGGCAAGACATTACTTCACATTTGCCACTGCCCACCCAGGTATAGCTGATAGGATGCGAACGTCAATGCAGTTAGGTTGGCATATGCACGTTTGTTAAATGGTGCCTGCCAGAACACTCCCTAGGGAGTGGAGATGGTGCACTTTATGTATGAAACAGTGACTAAATCCAATTAAACAGGATAATAATAATAATTACAAGTAAAGCACTTAAAAACATAGTACTGAGACCTAGATAAATGTAACCATTATTATTGTTTTTGTTATTTCTAACTATCAATGCTATTTCAATTAACATTATTACTATTATTATTATTTCATTATTATTATTATCATTATTACAATTATTATTATTATTATTATTATTATTATTATTATTATTATTATTATTATTATTATAATTATAATTATTATTATTATTATTAACATTATCACTGTTGTTGTTATCATGATCATTTTTTATTGTTATTATCATTAACTATCATTTTTATTTTGATTAGAATTATTATTACTACTATTATCATTATCAATATTATTATCATAATATCATTAAACTACATTTCAGAGACATCCTCACCCTAAATGAAACTTACACATGGTAGTAGGTAGTAGAACCCTTGTGAAGACAGGTAATAAAGCAGCTTGCCCAATGAGTTCTGCATTTCGCAAAATCTGATCACACTGTCCAAATATAAGTCCATGATAAACAAATCTATTTAATAATGTAGGCCATTAGTGACAGTTGACTCCCTTACGAGTAGTGAGGCAAGACACCTTTATTTCTACTATGTTGCCTACTGACATACATATTTAATCATGCGTCGTATACATTTTTCTTCCTGTGAATCGTCTCTTGTAGAGATGAGTAATATGTACACACATAGATGTTGCTTGATGTGAACAGACCCCTTTCTTTACCTGCTTCACCATAAAACCTCCTTCACATATGATCCACCCAGAAAACTGCTTCCAAAGCTGTTGCAGAGAGATAAAATAGTAACCATAAAACACAGTACACGTCATAAATGTGTCAATACATCCAAAATAAAATTATGCCGGCCTTTCTTGCACTCAGTTATTATTTTGTTGCCTGCCTGGCAGAAGGTCGTTAAGGCGCGCGCACACTGTACCTTTCGCGTAGCGCATGCTCGAGGTAACACCCTTCTGCCAGCCGGGCAATGATTAAATCTTCATTTGCCAATCATTTAGGGGTGTTTTGTTTTAAGTATAATAGCTTCAATAATTACACTTATATGAAGGGACTGGCAAAAAAATTGTAGAAGTAAAGTACAAGCAACTATTGCATTCTCTCTACAGACTATTAATTAAAAATGTTTTTCTAAAAAATAATGTTCTCCTTTCTTTTTCCCTCATTATACAGATATTACGCAGTAGTTAAACCAAAACTTTACGATAACATGCAAAGAGATGACATGAATTTAGATAAAATAAGTTTTTCTCATATAATAAATGAAACTCTGAAGGAATATGATCCTGATGTACAGTGAAGAAAAAAAAATATCAAAATTTAAAGGACATATGTTGCAAGAATTGACTATGGAAATATTGAGAAAGTTTCAAGTAGAAAATGAGAGTGGGACAATAATTCAACTGGATAAATGGGCAATAAGAATGTTTACATCAAAGAAATATTTCAGGCCATTTTTACGTATCATTAATCTAAGCAGTTTACAGGGCAATATTTCCTCCCCATGCGGATAAGTGCACATTATTACAATACACATAACAAATAACAAGAAAATTATTCCAAATGTCCCTCATCAAATGATATCAATCCTGTGAATAGAGACCACACGCAACATCTACAAAAATTGTTTGGAAGAGAAAGACTGATATCTCCTACTATACCTCACAATAATGAGAAAGCACCAGAATTGATGTGCATTTATATAATGCAAAGTGATTATTACACATATGTATATCCCAATATTCACTTATATGAAATGAATTACCTTGCTTGGACAAGGCTGAATATTCTATTTCTGGTTGTGGTAGTCATACTATTATCCTTCTGATGTTATGAAAGACAGCCCCCAAGCAGGAGGCTTTTAAATCATATTTGTATTAAAGCTTTTGAGTCAACATCAGACACAGAATCCCAAGACCAGGAGCGAAAACTAGCTTGGACATGAAAGAAAAAGAAAGAGAAAAAAAAGGAAAATAAAGGAAAGGAGAGATGAAATATGAAACACAAAAATATCACTCCAAGTTATAAATCTAGTTACGAGGTTGTCGATGTTCTCATTTCTTGTTACCGGCTGGAAACCGCTTCAGGGCGTTTACGAAGCATTGTTGATATATTGTGAGTGGGTGACATAGAAGCTTCAATTCGGAAATGAAAATGTGCTGCACAGATCAGAAAAACCGCACAAAAAATGAACACATGTTTATCGCCACATTTATTTTTGGTATACCAAACTAAAAGGTGTATAACAAAATGCCAAACAAAAACAAGCTTCCTCTTATTTCCTTTCTGAGAACCATATGTAGCTCAAACTATTTTTGACAGATATTTTGCAGAGGATGAAAACAAACCACAGTTTCAATCTCAAAATAAATGTCCCTTTTTTAATCTACCTATGAAATCTATATTGAACAGTTTGTTATTTATGAAATATCACAAGTTAGGGAAACATACACAACTTGATCAGCCGTCTTTCATTTCTTTCTTGAATTTTAACATTTCCACAAAAAAAATAAAGCAGTTCGTTCAAAATCGAGTTCATTTTCAAATCATGTCTTGCATTTAGGCTGTTTTCACAACAACAAAAAGTCTGAAGGGCCTTTAGAGCACTGTTAATTGATAAGAACCTATTTGGCTTTCAACACACAACAGTAGGGCCGTTCTCATTGGTAATCACCGCAACAATAATTCAAGAAATCTCTGTCCACACTCATTCAAAAGTGTGCAATATTTTAACCTTTCAAACAACTCGTGGTATTCTGGCTGTGTATTGCAAGGCGCACATGGCAATTTTTGCTCATTCCCAGGAAGTGTCAGATGTTATGTGACTAGTAACTTAGCGAGTATTCACAGCACTGAATTCACATTAAGGAAAAAAAATGCAGGTAGTCTCTCGAGTTTTCCTACGAATTTACTTGCGATGTTTCTCTTACATTTTTGTGTTCACACTGAAAAAATCCCATGCAAAAATACTGCAGTATTTTACGTGAGAAAGGCCGTATATTCAAAAGGTTTAATCTCACCGAGTATCAAAAAAATGACAAGTCAAACCACAGAATAAAAAAACTTTCAATGAATATATGATGAGTAACATTAATAATACTTTATATGAGCCAGATATTCAGAACATCTCGAAAGTCATTTTCTGAAATGAGGATCAATATTTGGGTCGATAACCCCAAACTTGGCATCAATATATCCTCATGAATACAGAGTGTCTGCATGATTTTTTTTCTAGCTGTAAAAATATTTGTGAATACTTCCTAGATGAAAGAGGGAAAAGTTATGATGGCAAAAAGAGAATTCAAAATTTTAGACAAGAGAAATAATGAAGGTAGGACTAAGATGAATGATGCGGACACTGAATATGATGAACAAAGAAGAAAAAAAAAGAAGTGAGGGAGGGTAGGAAGGGAGAAGAAATTTAATCTACAATGTACGATTCCCCTGAATCCTTGACACTTGCCTCATTTTTTACAAAATATTCCAACACAAATCCAAAAATGTTTCACAGTATGTCTATTTTCTTGATGTAATATCCCTTATGCATAGCAATGTTTCATAGCTGCAAATATTGATTACTGAATTCTTTGTTTGTTGCCATAACATGTATTGTTCTTCGACTCTAAAAAGCACTGTTCAATTAAGTCCTTGGGTGGTGATGCAATGTCTTTAATCTAAAGTCCCCAGTTTTCCGCGATACGGAAAACGGAAAAAAATTCTCGGAATTCGGGAAGATCATGGAATTCACAGAAATTCAGGGAAAATGGAATTTTTTAGGCCAAAAATTTTGAAACACGAAAAATACAGTGCAAATCATAAAAAAAAGAGCAAAATCCAATAAAACATAACCTGATAACCGTGCATCATCGGAAAATTTGGATCAAACCTACGTTCGCAGTGTTAAGCGTGTGTTAGTGAAGCTTCAGTGGCATCTGCACCGGCGTCTGCAGTGCCTATATACATGTATAAGCATGATAAGGGCAACTTATGAGGTTTTTAAAAAAAGTTTTTTACTATTTGCAATTGCTTTGTCATATGTTTTGTACATGTCACCGAAGAACACGGAATCAGCATTTTAGAAAACGGAAAACTGGGGACTTTACTTTAACCCGTAGCTAACTGGAGCTGGGTAACACCTGTATTAACCCTATGGGAAGGAGAGAATTCAGTATTCAGCAGGTTAATAAAACACCATTATCAGCATCATCAAGAAGTGGAGCAAGAAAGAGAGAGAGGTTATACCCCCATCTCACTAGAAGGCGATTTCGCTGCGATCCTAAAAAATCAACAAAGCGTGGTGGATCGTGGCTTGAGCCTTTTCAATCTTCTCAGTCGTATCTTGAGCCTTTCTGAAGCGCCAATGATCGCCACCATCGCCCTAGTCGCCACCAAGTTTTGAACACGTTTAAAACTTCCGTAGCGAGAGCGCCGAATTGCCAAGAGCGCCACAATCGTCTTAAGAGCGTATTAAAAACGACATGCTCGTAGTTCTAACCTATAAGCAGCGCCTAAAGCGTACTTCAAGCGCATTGAAAGCGGCTCCTATCGCCCCTGCTTTCAGGCCCCTTCCCAAGACGATTTTCCACAGTTATGTTTCTGCGCATCTCATTCGCGCATCCTGGCTGGTATTGTTACGTCATCACAACAGCAGTGCAATCACCGCGCAGGTAAAAAATGGAGTTAGAGGACGATCCTGCCACACTTTGCAAAATTTTCATAGATCGTCATGGATCACCATGGTCGTCATGATCGCCTTTCTAGTGAGATGGAGGCCTAAGGAAGGGAGAAGAAAAAATAAAAGAATTTACAAAAAAAAAGGAAATTGGAAAAAATGATGATCATAAAGTATTGAGAGAAGAACAAAAACAGTATGATGGTTCACTGAATAAAACAATACCATCAAGGAGGAAGCGAAAAAAAAAGACCAAAAAACAAAATTGGTGTATGACAAACAAAAATAATTGTAGTCTTGAAAAAACAATGAAACACAAATGAAAAATCCACTATGGAAAATCTTACAACAGAAAAGAAAAGAAGGAAAGGAAGTCATGCGCATATGCCTACAATGGGATAATTTGAAGTCTTGTGAATAAAGGAATCTCTTGCTACATTAAACAGTCTACATCAAACATTGCTCAATCATGTTTAGAATTCAAAATGCACTTTTTCCTGTCCCTCTCTTTGCAACCACAAAGAACTAGATTTAAAATGCTAATATCTAAACCTTCTCCATCTATCCTAGAAACGTGAAGTGGTCATGAAATATGGAGAATGAATCAGAATAAAAGAAAAAGATGCTCTCATGGAGATTGCTTACAGAACATACACCCATTTCGACGCTAATTTCTAATGCATCAATAAAACCTGAGAAGCTTGATGTTTATCTATCAATGAACATAAGTAGAATTTATGATCAGATTGCTTCATTAAAGTAGGATTGAATTTCAACCGCAGCGAGATCTGGGGTTCTCATTCTTTCTTAAAGATGCCTGGGAATAATAAAAACATACATCAAGTATCAAAAAATTTTGCTAAAACTTATTAATATGCAAATAAAAACTTCCTTTTTTGGTGTAAATTCAGTGATCCACACCCAATTTGTAATAACCCACAATCCGAATAAGCACCATAATATTAGAGGTTTGATGTATTTTTCATTTCATAAGTTGTTAAGAAAGAAAATGATCAATGATATCTAAAAGTCATGCCCTGTTATTTTTTCAAATGTTTTCTTCTGATTTATTAAATTTCTCACTGAAATATATTTGTAATATGGCTCTATGCGTTTATTTCAGAACATGCATTACAGTAGATAGATTTGGCTAAAAATATGAAAAATGTACTAAATAAAGCAAGATATTTCACCTTTAAAGGATTTACTTTCAAACCACACACATTAAAATCTCTACAAGTATCTCCTTAATCTCATAAAATACAGGAAAAATTCTCTGTGGTTGTCCAATAAATTGAAAAGAACTAGTCCCTCAGAAGATGATCGGAGCACAGCATGCCTTACCAATACGATGTCTAGCATATCACTCTACTAAATATAGTACCCATATAGTTTTCATATATATGTTTTTTTTATCATGTTCTGTTTTTAGTTCATTCTTCCCTCTGAAAGCCTGCAGAAGCAGCTCTTCTATGCGTGTCTATAGTCTCAATTCAGTCACAGACATACTCGCCTTCAATTGCACTATTACCAAACGTATCCAAAGAAAAGAAAGTGTAAATGGTATGAAGTATTCATTATTTGCATTTCTCCTACATTCACTATATTTCACCCAGACTCTTGCCAAGACCACAAAGTGAAAATGAATTTTCCTTCTCTTTTTTTTTTCATAACTTTGAGTGCCTTGATCTAGTCTACGCCATCCAGAGATTCCGATTTCTTTTCTTCTTGTTGTTTTCTTGATGGATCCTGGACTCTCCCACACAGCTGGGGCCAAACAGCAGGTCCCAGCTTGTATATGCCTGCCACTTCCAATAATTCTCCCCTTATCAAGAGGCACCCCCTTCAAACTGGTTTCCCGCTGGGTTGGGCTACATAAGAGGCATACTCCTCTAGATTTTTAACCCGCCCTTTTTTCACCTTTCGTAGTCTAGGACCCATCTGTATTCTTTCTATGTTCCCTTTTCTTTTTCTCTTTCTCTCTCTCTCTCTCTCTCTTTCCTTAATTTTTTTCTGCCTCTCTCTTTGTGCATTGATTTCATTTATCGTTATTTTTCATCCCCATTCTCTGTTTCTATGACCTCCAAGATTTTAAAGACATTGCTATTAAAATGCCCTAATTTTCTTTATCATTGCATATTTTTTTGCTCCTTCCTGTTATGTCTGTCTGTCTGCCTGTCTGTCTGTCTCTGTCTCTATCTGTCTCTCACTCTCTCTCACTTGTTTTTATGTCCGTCTCCCTCTTGTGTACTGATTTCAATTATCATCATTCTTTATCCCCATTCTCTGTTGTTATGGCCTCTAAGTCTTTAAAAACATTGCTCTTTAAAGTGCCTTTAAGAAAATATGTATTTTTTCATTGTGTATGTTCTTGCTCCTGTCTTTGTCTCTCCCCCTTTCTCTCTCTAATTTCCATCTCTCTATTGAGTCCCTTCCTCTTTTTGTCACCTTCCACCCTCTAATGCTCTTTCCCAAGCATACTACATTTCTCCAACCTTTGTTTGCCAAGTAATGTAAACAGGGCAAAGAGTACTTTAAAACTTTACAAAGCAACACAACTGCTTTCACACCTAAGTAGGCAGATTGCAAAAACATTTGGAATAGTATTTGCATGATTTTTTTTTTCTTTCTCCAGTGCAGACCACACACCTCTGATCTCCTCCAATATTCAGGCTTTCTTCAATACTTGCTTGACTGGAAGGCAGAAATATATAGTCAAGAATGGAATGTATGCATATGAACATACAGATCTTGGTCCAATTAAAGGCATCACTACTTAGCATGTGTAAAAATTGCTGGGAAGATTGATATAAAGATAGATTCCCTGACAATGAATGGTGAGTTCCAATAACAAGAGGTTTAATATGTAAATATAGTGCTCACTGAGACCTTCTCTTCAATATCAACTAACCCAAACTACATCCCACCCCACCCCATCCCATCCCAATCCCCAACCTATATGTCTCTATATGCTCTACCTTCTCAATCTCTTAGCTGTATATCATCCACATTTCTTCACATCATTCTTCCCATTTCCCTATTTTCCCTCCTTTTATCCATCATTCCTTCTCTGTCCCTTCCTGTCCCTCCTGCTCCATCCTTCCATCTAGCCCCATCTTCAATCTTCCTCCCTCTACCACTTCCCATCTCCTTCTGATACCTTTCATCCCGTTCCTCCCTCACTCCATCATTTCACCATCCTCCATCCTCATCGCCCCTCAACAAGTAATGCAAATTTCTATCAACGAAAATGCCCCTAAAAGGTAAGAGACAAAAATCACTCTCCAATCATATTTGTTGATTGCGAGAGGCACTGAAGAAAACAACCACAGGACCGAAATTGTAACATTATCACTGGTAATGGTTTTGCCGACGGTGGCGACATACATTTGTAATCATTTTTGGGTCTCCCCCTCTCCACTGCTTTGACTCGCTGCTGAGAAAACTTTTGGCCATAAAGTAATGAGTTGTTTCATTACCATTCTATACCTGCTAGATATGATCTATTACAACCCATTTAAGGTATTGGGGACTTGAATGATTTCAACAGAACGAGAGAACAAGAAAGGAAGAGAGAGAGAGAGAGAGAGAGAGAGAGCAAGAGAGTAGGTAAAAGAAGACTATTCCAGAATGTGGAAAGGCCTCTCATTCCGTTGGAGGCAATATACATTTGCATTGAATGGGGCAAAAAGAAATATATGCAGTTCGATGAATCTGACTTTCTTACACTGATCCCAGTGCATGAGGGTGAATGTTAACAACCCTGGAAATCATTCACTCTTAACATAACATTCAATATTCTATTACAATAATGATCTGGATCTAGATGGAAAGCATTTGAAAGCAAACGGAGTAGAGGTAACTTCACTTTGACCTACAAAATCATCAATGATTACAGAACAGGAATGTGTATAACAATTAAACAATGTGATCATACTATCAGACACATGGTTCTAAATACAAAAAGGTGCAATTCATTCAAAACAAATATGTGAGTATAATGCCACTTGAAAAACAAATCTTTTAAAAATGACTAATTTCATAGTCAAAGAAAATGCATGTATAATATTTTTCTATCGAGTAAAACATTTATATTAGGTATGTTTGGTATATTTGGTGAATTTTGTATATCAAATTTACTAATTTTTTTGTTTGCTGACTTTTAAAAGATGTATTGTATATACTTGTGTTACTCTTTTTATCAAACGTCTATAAAATCAAATTCACAAAGTATTTTGTTCATGGGAAAACTTAATTATACCAAGCAATGCTCATTTGCATGTTACATCACTGAACGGTTGACAAAAATAATGGGAAAGGGGTGACAGCAATTGATTAACAGATGACTATCCCTGCTTTCACAACGGGATAAACTTCACTGCATAGTTTTTTAGACAGCGTTTAGACACTGAACATTTCAATGCGATTGTAACGAAATTAATTGCTATGATACTGCGGATGGGCCCACATCTGCCTACATTTATATGTCATAGATCATAAATTTGTTCATACACTGATTTTTTGCATCCGCTATTTACAACATATCTTACCCATATACTGACCGATCATTGTATAGATGTGACGTTGCATCTATACGATGTTCGGACAGGGAAAAGTCATCATATATACGATATATATAGACTATTATGACAAATTTTACCCCTGCGTGAAAGAGGGGTAAGATGTATAACACCATTTAATCAAAGGGACTTTCCCTTTCTGTTTGGGTACATCTCTATCACAAAGTCCATGATCTTTAACAAGAAGAAAGTATTAAGGGAAACGTGATGCCAATGGTGAATAATGACAGGGATCACATTGTGTACTTTGATCGGGATATATTCTGGATTTTCAGATTAATGGGTTAATACTGATTAATGTATGCTGTAGCATATGTACGGGGGTGGAAGGGGAGTTGGCGATCAGTCGTCATGTTGCTTGGTGGCCAGTACTTGAGATGGATTTGCATCCAAACTGAGCAATGTTTGGAAAAAAAAAAAAACAAGTCTTTGTGAAATGGAGGGGGTATGTTAGCTTTTGTTTTTCTACACCTCCCTCTCTCTCTCTCTCTCTCTCTAAAAAGAGAGATTTCCTTGCACCAACCTATACCTCACCGATTTTTACCAAAGCTTTTTTTTTAAATCAGTTTTTGTAGCTCTTTTTGACCTTCCAGGATATAAATCACTCTTGTGCATTAAGATTTTTTTTGTTGTTGTTTTCTCATTGAGTCTGAACAACAAATGTTTCCCATGGTGTATTTCCTAGGTGATCAAAAGTATCAAGTAAAAGAGATCCATTTTATGGTATTAAAGGTTAACAAAATTCCTAACACTATTGCCTTAAACTATCTGCTTAAATGTAGATTAATCCAGAATTACAAAGCTGATGAGAAACACTTGCTGCTTTCGAAACATGAATCTTTTTTACCACATTAAGTAAGAAAGACTAATCTGATGCCATTATAAAGATAACTTATCTACATGCATTCCTTTGAACGTCCTTTCATATAAAATTACAATTCATGTTTTATATTCTCCATCCAGTCATGGTGACCTTGCGCAAACGCAGGTGTATCTGCCTCAATCTTGCGTCATTTTGCTATTCGTTTCTCGCTTTTCAGCGCAGAAGAAAATAAAAGTGCAGTGAGCAGCGTTCACACAAAGCCATTGTGATGCGGTCCGGTTGTTAACCCTATGCATGTTTCACGGAGATCAACGCACATTTCTAGCGGAAACGGGAAAATATCTTTCAGCTGTATCTTTTTAAGGTTCTACTGTTTTCTAACATTTACTCTCACTCTCTCTCTCTCTCTCTCTCTCTAGCGTCACTCTGTTATTGATCATGTGGCGTCTGTAAGAAAGAGTTATGACAACATGGCCAGCAATGATTGAAAAGGAAACCATTTGTGTCACTGTACTATCTTTTGTTGCAAGGAAAATATATGCTAAAGTGATGTTTATAATTGAGACATGACTGATCCTTCTCTTTTTCCCTCTGTCTCTCTCTCTCTCTCGTTCTATGATGCGTGGCAAAACTCATGCTGTGATAGCTGCATCTCTCCAGCTGTGAAAGACTCTTTGATTAGCACATTTGGAAATCAGTTAGCATTTCTGCACTGGGAAATACTGTTCTTCGCAGACGAATTCGCACTTCTCTGCCACATGAATGTATAAAGGCGGGGTGCTAGGCTTTTGTCTGCTGATAGCGACCTCCCCATAAGATCTGACAGGAAGTTTTCCACCAAGAACCAAAGGACAGAAGGCTGAGAGGGACGGAGAGGAGGGGAGGGAGGAGAGAGAGGGGGAGGGGAGGGGAGGAGGAGAATTGGTTTGAAAAAGCAGAAAGGAATAAACACATGAAATCACAATCAAAACTACAGACAGCGGTACAAAAGCGCTCATAATTATACCACGGATCATTGACCTGGTACTTTTCTGATTGGGCAGAGTTCATCATAGAAGGAGACCAAATTCAGCTCCCTTTGTAATGCCCTATTCAAGCAAGCACACATTATTCACCAAATTTCTTCTAGTTTCTCATAAGTTAAGCAATCTTACCCAGAGGGAGGTAGTTACAATTGTATTTAGCTTTTCTCAAAATCAAGTCAAACGTTCTGATAGCGGCAAATTTAGCCAAGTTGATTAATGAATGTCTTCACTCTTGCAATCTCTACCTCACAGCATTACCCCACACATTCCCCACTCCCCCCTCTCCCACACACACATAGACATCAACATTTTCTTTCTCCACATTCTAGATGAACCATCATCAACCCTCACACACCTCACACTGGGCTCAGAGAAGCAGGGGCCCCTCGCATGCTAATCACTCAGATATTTGTACACACATTTGGCCATGGCCTGAACATGTCAATGTGGAGAAAACAGTACTTTTAAGTGCATACTTCAAATCATTTTGTTTGCATAAAACTATTGCACTTTTAAAGTAAACTCTAAACTCCCACTTTTCTAACCCCATTTTCATTTTTCTATTTCCCAGGTCAAAGACATTTTCCCCCTTTTCAGTGACACTAAACAGTCAGTCAGTTGGTGGGCATTGGTGCAGTGTGTGGCGTACAGTATGAATGCACACCGCTCCATATGAGCCGAGCGCTCATTCCTCTCGGTTCATAGGATGTAGGTCTGTACCAAATATATGTAGGTAACTCAAGGCCATGCTGAATAGATAATGAAATGAGGCTCGTGATCCCTCCGCATACAGTTTGAACAATGTGACAAATGCACTCCTCTATGTGAGATGTGCGTATGTACGTGTGGTCTTTTCCATGGACTGTCAATGATGTATTGTACAAATGGCCATGTGATTTCATGAATATTTCTCATTAAAAAAACCATACGCAACTGTTGATTTGCACATTATTCATACCACTTGCTGACACAACTCCATATTCAGCTTTTTCAAAAGGAATATTTTATGAATGTCAGTATATTCACATATGTACTAATGGTATTTTTATCTCATATATTTGCACTCATAAAAATGTTGGTGCATTCACATTATATTCATCATTCCCATTTATAGTCAAACTACATTTATATCAGTACTGCATTTAGAGCCTTTCAGGTATAATTATATTTTTAAAAAATTTAAAGTAAACACATACTTTCACAAGGTTCATGCATTATAAGGGGCCGAAGAAAAGCAAAGAGTTTATAGGTACACAATAAAGATTTCAATTATTCTAGAAACCAGACAGCAATAATCAAATCTTTCACATGAATGCAAACATAACAATCCAGTAGAAAAAAAAAACATGAATGCACATTAATATGAAAAGGAGATTATACCTTTAAGAGAACTGTTCCCATCAATCATCAGATACTTGCAGAGAAGAACAACAATGAAGAGAACATTCTATTTACATTGGGTATTCAATACATAGCTGTGTAAATATTTAGTAAGTTATCTCTATATACTTGTTTTAATTAATTGGTAGTCTGGATTGATTGCTGGCTTGATTGACAAGGTGGCTTCCCTCGGCTCAAGACAAAGTCCCTTTTCTTTTTCTTATTAATGAGTTATAAATTGAACCCAAATATACAAATATATCCCCATATTAATTCACTCTTATCAGCTAGAGCAACATTGATATACAATGTCAAATAAAACAGGCAAACATATTGTCATTTCAACTGAATCACAAAACCATCACCTGTTCATATTCTTTACCTTATTCCCCTTTCTATCTCTGCACTTTTGAAATCTAGTCTAATTTTGTAAATTGCATAATAAAAGAGATAAAAAGAATACTTAAAACTACTCTCTGTTATGTAGGTAACATAATGCCTATCAATGTCACGAATTTCCTGACAATAAAGTCATATATCATTCCATCCCAGCATGGTACATTGTCATATAATATGCATCACGATATGAGAGGCTTGCTCCGATTGACAAATGTTTATTATGGACATACATATTAAGCGAAGGTGTCCCGCTTGACACCCTCATCACAACATCCATTGTGAGACTCCATACCGGTGCAGCCAGATATCTAGTTATATGCTTCAATGGTATTTGGTCTAAATAAGCACTCCATGTTTGATCTCGGTTCAAAGCGTGAGCACAGGAGAGAGATTCGGAAAAGGAAATGGACCCAGGAATAGGCAAATAGTACAACTGGATTGTGTTTGTCATGGTCGGAAAGTACAGCAGTATGACGATGATGAACTTGGAGAGGTGGGCCAGGGGCTCATTCCCTCCCCCCTCTATCTCCATCCTCTGAAATGTTACTATGTTCTTTCAAATGTCACAGAGTCATTGGAGGGGGGGAAAAAAAAAACTTGAAGAGGTGGACCAGGGGCTCACCCCCCCCCCCCCCCCACCCTCTGAAATATTCAGGGCTTTTCCAAATGTCCCAGTCTTATTGGGAAAAAAAAACCCAAAAAACAAAAAAAACTTGAAGAGGTAGACAAGAGGCTGCATTTTAACCTTCCTCTCGTCTCTGAAACACTAATCAGCTCTTTCAAATATTACCTCCATATTACTCCTTTCTCTGATTCAGATTCATAAAGGCTCGTTCAGATATACATCTGTAGACCACATGAAAAAACATGGTCCTTTCTCTGTGTGTACTAAATGACTGGAGAGTGTGGATGATGACACAACAACTGTATGTTATAAGATACAGAAATACAGCACTTTTTACACTTCAAAAACCCTGTACCTGTTTTCTAAATAGCTTAGTGAAATGAAGTAGTGTGAACAGATGCGTAAAGAACGCGAAATGCGTACTGTTGCCAGTATCATTTGTTTTCCGGAAGCATCTTTTCACACCACTGCGTTTAGCCAATCTACCTATGTAATTTACTGCTGCAAAATGTGAACAAGCCTTTGCTGCCCATGTCCATAGATCTTTATCTATGTTGTGTAAATTTGAAATCTCTATTGGATTATTCCAAAGCGAAACTTACATGCAGGAAGAGACATCATGGAGTTTTAATGTTCTAAATTACTTTACCAGTAATAAAAAAATAATAAAAGTGAAACATACAGAGTTGGACTGGGTGCCATCTTTCCTATTCTATCTTTTGAGGTCCAGAAAGGTATCCAAACCCATAACAACATGTGAGTGAATTCCCATTTGACTCTGTAGACAATTGGAGGTACTACACAAGCTGAAATTTTTGCAGTGGTTTAATTTTCACTATTTTCATGATTATGTCCTCGCTAAAATTTCTACTCAATAAATGCATGTATGTAAGAATACGTTTTGGGTTTGTGATGATTTTTGGTAATATGTCGAAATTGTCCTAAATCACTTAAATATTGGCTTATACTGTATTCTTTCAATACAATTCTGTCTTCATTCCTGTAAATTTCTAAGAAGAATTCAAGATCAGGAGAGGTAAATTGCTTTCTCTATAATGTAAGATAAGAACCGTCAAAAGGTGAATTTTCTTATATCGTCTGTTTTTTAAATACCAACATTTTATTAACATGCAATGAATCTGTGGTTCTCGGGCAAGATAATATCACATTTTACCCCATCTTCAAATCACCTATTCATAACACAAAATAGGGATTCAATTTAGATACCTGAAATGGATATATGTCAATGTATTCCTATCCCATGCATATATTTTGGGAGTGGATAGCTTTCAGTATGATTGGCTTTCTCTTTCAGGATTAATGTGGGAAGAAATACAACCATTTCTTTCATTCATTCACACAGTGATGGACACGGAGAGAGAAAAATGAACAAGAACCAGAATTGAGAAAATCTAATCTCATATTGTTTTGAAGACTGGCAAAGCATATCTTCTACATTTTTTACCCCCAAAACTATGAATATGTTAAAGAGGATGAAGTTACAAAATACCTCTCTAGCTCTTCTAGTTTCAAAACTTTTGAGCAGTTGTTGCTTCAATGCTGTATGAACTATGAGCCCCTGTAATTATGTACCCCCTCCTCCGCTCTTTAAGATGTCATGGTAAAGTTTCCAAAACTACGATGGTCTGTGTGAACATACTAATATGAGCAATAAGACCATAGGCAAAGCAAAACTAGTGATTATGTATATTTATCATGAACATTCAGTTTTGTTTTATCTTACAATACACTAACAAGCACATATCAGAGCAAACAGCATTTCACAAGTCACACCTTCCTAAAGACCCCTCTGTTTTTCCTTTTCTCTGACACTCACAGTTATTACACTTCAATAGCTCTTAAAATTTTGTTTCACATTTCTGCCCCACATAACATTTTTGAGGGCAGCTCCTGCTCTGCTATTACGACACCGTGCAAATCCTAATACAAACTAATCTTCCAAGTCTGAAACTACATATCTTTCTGTATGTCCATTGGACAAGTTGATATAGAGGAAAAGATTGAATTGAAATTCATTGTGAATTTTGCTCACAAAGTACAGTCAGTGCTGGCAGACTGGCTGCATATGTACATGTATACATGCTGGGTAAGGCTACATGGCTATATTTCTGCAAGATTGCTAATCCATAATTTATGGTGAAAAAATGATCACAGGTCTACATTGTAGGTCTTTTAAGTCACAAATCTATTACTAAATAGTTCTTCCTTTTCAAGACCCAGTATCAGTAGTTTGTTAATACACATTCCAAAATTTTTCTTTTAAAAAATATTTTCCCAAGAAGTCAGCTTCAATGAATATTCAATTACCTACATAAACGAAATCCAAAAATTATGGTAATCGTTAAACTGCAATATTTATTTTGGAAAATCCACATGCAATAAATTTAGAATAATACAACTGGTTTGCTTACGGTGATGTATTTGGCTCTTATGTCTTATTTCATTTATCCTGGTATGTTTTATTTCTAACTTCCACGCACACATATCTATTGTAAAATTGAAATATATAGCTAAGAAGTAGAATGCATGATTAATTGCAATTAACAGAACATAAATTAGATTAATCCCCATTATTTAGGATGAAACAATATGAAGTGTCATGTGCATGCATACTTGCAAGAGCAATGTTACAGAGAAACAGACAACCACATAGTACGCATACACTGAAAATCCACATTTCAATTTAAACCATATGTTATCTGAAGTGATAACTAATTCACATAATCCTTCTCATTCATTGGTTAGTCTGAATTTACATCTAAATGTTTATTTCAATGTTCAGAACATTTTGATATATAATGTGTATTTTTACCTACTTTTTAGGTTTCGTGGTGTATTTAGATGGTTTTATCTGCATGTCGATGTAATCTCATTCCTTTTGCATGAATAAAATGAAGTGAAATGAGTTTAACTGAAAAGAAACATTCTATTCAAAATAATCACAGATTTCCACTGAGATGAATCAGTTTCTACAACTGACTATGAAAGCAAAAGGGGGTAAATTTTTTGAGAATAATTTACATTATTCATGGACAACCTTCTCAGGAGACATTCACAATAGATCATTCAAAAAGAAAAACAGGATACTTTCAAATGAATGCAATATAATTTCTGTAACCAAGTCACATTTCTTTTAACATTACGCAAATGCTTCTCTTGACGGTAATCCTTCATATTTCTGTCATAAATAGAGACAAATTTACCTCTATGAAGAGACCTATCACACTACTCATGAGTGTTCTCAAAGGGCACCTTACAAGACAGGGGACATTGGGGACCCGGGGCGAGTGTTTGATGTCTCACAACTCCACACACTTGGCAAACACTGGCTGGGTCTTACAATCATGACGATGATGATGGCATCATAGCTCGGGATGAGCAGGTCTAGCACACCCCCATTCAGACTTAGTCCACCATATCACGCAATGATCATCGCCCAACTATCCAATGTAATTACTTTTATATTCTGAATGTCAAGCCATGAATGCTCATATAACAAAATTCTTCTTTAAGCATCTTTTCAAACAAAGACTGGATGAAGAATTAACATCCTCTTGTAATCTGCAGGTCATATCATAACTGGACAGACTTACTGTATAACTAGCTTAGCTGTACTGCCTATGATGTACCCTGCTATAAAACCTATATGGTGTCAGTTGCCCTTCCCAAAACTAGTACCATGTGTCTTTGAACAATACATTTTTACAAGCATATATGTAAGTCCCTGTCACTGTACGATGATTCTTTATAATACGCCATTTCTTCATACAATTCCATATAATTTAAAACCCATTTACAGTTTTGGTAACAAAAAGAGAATTGCCATTAAACTGATTAAGTATAGCCTCACATTGTTCGCCTTGCATGAAAAGATACGAGTGTACGATAATGTGATATTCCATTTATGATTTCCGATGAATTTGAGCGTAAATATATAAAAGGAACGGAATAGAACAGTTATACTCGGCCCTATAATATGACCCCTGCACGCCGACGGCTCCCCGCATAACATTTACAGCGCTTCATTGTGTTTATCGCAAAATGGAATTCCTGTTAGCTTTACGCATGTGCAGCTACTGTGTGATGCTGCGTCGAGACTGTCTTCGGGGGCCCAAAAACTAAGTTTTGAAATTATGATTGTAAAATACACCCAAAATGAGTTTTTATGTAATATTCTTCACATCATAATAGTTCTAAGATACAGTCTTGCATTATCATATGGCAATGGATTCAAATAGTGAAAGTGACTTTTTTTTAGATTCCCAAAACTATACACTATCTTAACATGTAGTCTGAACAGATCACTAGTAGCAAGCAAAAACTTGTGAGGATTCTCGGCCAAAAAGCCAGCCAGCCTTTTCTCACTGTCAAGTTTCCCTAGGGGTCTATCTATTAGGTGATGAATTTTGTTGCTTCTCTCTTTTGGGGTCTTCCGAGTAGGGGCTCTTCAGGGGTAGACAGAAAGAGCTTTCTTTTCATCTCAATTCTTTGTGGTGAGGAGAAATCGTTGTGAAATCTGGTCACACTGGAGAACACTTAGGTTGCGGTTTGGTACCATTTAATTGACTGCTTGTTGAATGATTATGAAAGATGTGTAAGGCCACAAGAGAATGATCCGTGTTACAAATTCCAAACAATTAAAAACAATTAAATAGAAACCGTTGAAATTTTTCATGAAGTTATAAGGAAAAGGCTCATGATGCACAGAGACATGAGAGGCTATTGATGGAAATATGCAATACTCCAGATTCTTAAAAGGAAATGACTTTTATTGTCGAGAAGTAAAGGCAACTTGGACGTAGCAACAAACTTAAAATAATTAACCTTTACAAATAGACGAAACGAGAATTTAACAGAAGATTTATAGCCACTGCACGGGCAAAGGGGATATGATCTCACTATTTCTTTACATTATTTCAACAAATCTTACCTATACTGAACAGGGCCCTGTTTCATAAAACTTGTTATCATTAACAACTGCCACATTTCTATGACAAATTTGCTCTCAGCCAATCAGATGCAAGGGTTGCAGTAGCTTATAACAGTTAATGCAACCTGTAACTGATAACAACTTTTACGAAACAGGGCCTAGAAGGCAATTTTTATTACAAATCAGTGTTTGAAAATCATTTTGGAAAAAGAAGCTCTGTAATAAAATTATCTGTGGAAATTTGTCCTAAAACCAATTATTTGCTCCCAATCTAGAACTTATATAATATGAACACATGATAATTTACAATATGTAAGGGGGTCATATGCAACTTACCAAATATGTGACAAATTTTCCCCATCCTCATATTCCTTTTTCATATCTGAATCATTTCATTCCAATATGACTTTTTTCCCCTTCATGCGCCATTGAGTTGCAAGAGGTATAAAGGAGCCCCTTGAGTTTGCAAATTATATTTGAAACATGCCATGGGATATCAGTAGACTCTTGTCTGCCACTGAATGGGGTTTCCCCATTTTTGCTTACATCTAATGACATGAAAAGCTTTGCAATATGTATGAACTGGATTTCGAAGAAGGTTCCACGTCAAAATAAATATTTAATGGAATAATCTGTAACTCACCTGGATATATGAGAAGAAAATTGATGCATCACAGTGGGAGGTGACATGAAAGAGAGAGAAAGAAAAACAAAGAAAGAATAGCAATTCTTAGTTAATTGTTTGCATTGATTAAAATACTTTGATACTTTGCGATAAAAATTGTATTAAAAGTTGTAAGAAATATATCTATTCTACAATTTACTTCCTGTATCTTAGAACATTGTTGAAGTACAATTTCCTGTCTTTTCTAAAAGATGAATACCTGTGTAATTAACAAACAAACAAAAAAAAACTAACAAAATGATATGTGAATGGTATGTATTTCCTTTTCATAAAGGAGAAATAGGGAGGGGGATTTAGATTATTACATTTCATAACATCTCTATATGTCATTTCTCCAAGCCCACAAAAATCTTCACAGATAATATTGTTGCACGAAATTCTTCCAAAACATCAATGTTTGCTAATGCATTTTTCACAGTTGCGTGAATAATTCAACTTCATGCTAAAAACATTTGCCATGAAAGTAAATTCTTTTGTGTCTGACCAAACATATTCTCCCTTTAATAGTATAAAGGCTCTTAAGATTCCTATCCCAGCATGTTTTTTTAGAACAACAATGACAATTTCTTTCACTCTATTGAATTTCACGCAAACACGGAACAAAAATACTGATGAACTTGGATATATAGGATACATGGGCATATGCGTTAACCAATAATACCCAAACAACAGCAAATCTAGGAAAGCAAGGAAACAGATATATTCAGGAATATAATATTATACAAAATGAAAGACATATCTCTTCCAAGTTGCTGCCTCAGTTTGAGTTTTTAAAAAATCATACATATCTTAATTACTACAATTCGGATTTTCATTAGAAAAGTTATCATTAAAGCTGTTACTACAGTGCCATAACAATTTTCTTTCTCAATACATAGTTATATCAATACATTTGTAGCATATCTTGTGAAAGGTTACTTGTCTACAGCAAGAAAAGAGTGATTATGCAAACAGATTTCCATTCCAATTATTTTGAAGTTCTATAAATTTCTATTGATAAAGTATCATACTCCGGACAAAGCCCTAATATTGGTTTAATCCTTGGATTAACATCAAAAAGTCAGTTGTTAGAGCAAATTTATTTTTATTTCATTATCATCTCTGTCCCCCTTCTATTTCTTTTCTTTTATTCCTCTAACTGCCTCATAAACTGATCCATCCTTTGGACAAAAGACTATCTTGACATTCCTTTCCACAAAAGGTTACAACATGGTAAATTGAATAGTAAAGAGCAAGACTTTTTAACCTGTCAAGAAAACATAAATTCTTAACCTTATGAAACTACATCAATTTTGCATCATGAAAAATATGAAACACGGTTCTCAATCAAAAAGCAAAGAAATATTATACACATACAACCATTTACATCTTCCATTTTTGTCTTTTATAATTTCTCATTGATTACTAAACTGTATTCCAGTAAAGATGTCAGTTAAAGATGATAAATTTGAGAACTAAACTGCATTCCATAAAATATGTCAGAAAGAGATGTTGTATTTGAAAAGATTATTTGATAAATGCACCTGATCATTATTAGGACAATAGGTGTAAAATTCAGTCATCTGTAAATCCACTGCTTCACAATGCTGAATAAACATTGTCTACATATCTTTGAAAGAGTGTGTTCACAACAAAATCTCTCAGTGAAGCACTGGTAACAAACCATGACATAAACAATAACAACAACAAAATTTCCTGTTGTGGAATAGGGATATAAGTTACAACTTGGATATTTTAGTATGAGCAACAAAGGTCTAGTTATCATTCAATGACAAGGACTGAATACACTACCTTTGCTAATATTTTATTGTGAGGTAGTTTTCACACCCCTCTAAATTTCATATTTTAGGGTAGGTAATTTGTATTTACTTTGAATTTCAGCAATTAAACAAAATTTAATCTTTATGATGACATGATCATCCCTAACAACATTTCATGGGTTTCGGTGAAAAAGAAAAGAATCAGACAAGTCCTATTTGCATTAGAATTGAAATTGTTAGGATTATTGTCAGCCGTTTTTGAAAAACAGTCTATACATGTATAGACTATTTTTGGAAAGCAATGTATGCACAATTTTATGTCTTCCCCTTCTCTGAACCAAGCAATGTTTTGTAGAGTAGGGCGAAATTTGATTAGGAGCAAAAAGTCAAGGCCACAGAGAAGAGACTTCAATAATGACTGAATGAAATATTCATAACTTCGGTCTATCATCATACTTGGGATACATTATTTAGCTCCGGTCATTCAAAAGGAAGAGACTGAACACAGAGATGGGGGAAAAGACGAGACTGAATCTATATGACTAAGGCCTCATTGAAGTATGATTTTCATTAAGTTCTTGGTTTTTACAATTACATGTTTGAATGGTGCTATTTCACTGTCTGATAATAAAGACACACACCACTGACCGTGTTTTGTGAGGCTAGGATAGAGACGACAATGTCATGAGAAGAAACCGTTTCATCAACAATTAGCTCTGGAAACAGACCAATAATTGGCAAATAAATAAACAATGTTGACCATGCTGAAATATTGATGTGATATTATTCCACCTTCGAATGAACATCAAGGTCTCGTATTCTGCCTGGCTATGGAGTAGGTGAAATGACTAATTTCCTCACTCCATGAATTAAGTATTGACTCCAGTTTCTTTGAAATGATTTTATAATTTCTCATTTAATTATTGATGTTTTTATATGCATCCACTGACCACTTGACTCAGCAAAACATAATTGGTGCCAAGTCAATATTCAAAGGCTGATTGCTGATAACATATTAAATATTTTCAATGATTGTGTTACTCAACCATCATCATCGTAATTTTCACAGAATATAAAGTGGAATAGAAACAACAAAAACAAATGGATCTCTTCACTCTGTAAAGCAATATCTGGCTGCCAGTTCATTTTCTTTAAATAGAAGAAAAAGACAAAGACAGTCAGAAGAAAGCAGAAAGACATAGCATAAGAAAGGGAAATTTAGGGGATATGACTACAATGGCATGCTTGCAACAGCAAAAGATATCTGTGTTTGGGGGAAAAGGGGGGCGAAGGTATACTGCTACAGATACACATGACCATATCAATATTTGTGCAAACAAAATCATTATAGAATGAAAGAGGATTATAAAGAAGGAAGAGAGAGGAAAAGACTGGGGGAAAGACTGAAAAAAAGAAGGAAAATATTGAGAAAGAAAGAGTAAATGACTGAACGAGTTGATCTGTAAGAGAAAGAAAGTGAAAAAAAAGAGAGCAAAAGAACAAGAGACAGAGGAAGAGAAGAAGAGATAGTGAGAGAGAGAGGAGCAAAAGAACAAGAGACAGAGAGGAAGAGACAGAGAGAGAGAGTGAGAGAACTAATAGAGAGACATTGAACATGTCAGAAGCAATCAAAACTGTCCATATCTCAACATTGTTATCCTTTTGTCCCATGAAATATAGCAATGGTATTGACCTGGACTTCCCAAATGCAAAGAGTTTGGAAAATGTGAATTGAAACCGCATGAAATTAAACTGAGAAGGTTGGAGTATTCATCGGGGTACAGGGTCAGTATGGTCCAATCTGTGCCAAGCTGATATATTTACAATCCGAATGAACTTTGTGTAAAGATGTCCGAGATCAGACGCTGCCCCTACAGGTTGCACCGACGGAAGTGGGAGCCAGATATTTGGGGATGATAGGTCTTGTGAGTGTACGACTTGTTTGTTACAAATTTGGATGAAATACAACAATTTTAACAAGCTTGAGCCAAATTTGTTATTAACCCACTGGACACGATTTGATTTTGGTATAACATGCAATTTCCAAAGACTCCAGCCCAAGTTATCTTGGGCTTAGTACTAGTGAGGATCACTCATTACAGAAGCCATTCCCACTGTAGATGACCATATGTGTGGGAGAGGGTGGTTTAATAAGGCAAAAAAAAAAATTGCTATGTTGCCCTCACATGCACAAAATTTGAAAATTGGGTCGGTCGGTCGATTTTTTTTTTTTTCCTTTTACTACCCCACTGGACTGTAACTGTCATGCACGCAAGCGAGCGTGAGCCGACACTCATGTGTAATATGTGCAGTTGTGTGACATGAGAGTTGAGTTTTCCGATATTTTTTATGAGTTTCTAATGGGGAAAATGCGGGCAGAACGCAGTCAAAATGCATATTGTTTTTATAAGCCATTGAATACAAAGTTCAGCAAATTCTTCGCCCAAATCTGAGATTTTCTCACAAAAAGGGTGCGTTTAAATTTTTGTTTCTGCTATGAAAAAAAAAAAAAAACCTGACTCTGTTTTTTCGCATTTTACAGTTGGTCGACTGAGAGCAACATAACAATTTTTTTTTTTTGCCTAATGTACACCCTAGGTCCATTCTTAATACCCTGATTATGCAGAGCAAGATATAGGGATATTCCAAATCAAAACTTTACCCCCCCAAAAAAAAAACAGAAAAAAAGAACCAAATTCTAATGTATCTTGCAATGTTATTCTAGAACATAATGATGAGAGAGGATAATTTGAAAATTAAAAAAACACCTGTTTGATGCTATCACTGTATAAGAAAATATTTATTCATTGATTTACAGATGTCCATCAAAGTAATTTTCAATCAGATTGACTTTACTATCTTCCTATGTCAATATATCCATAAATCAATTTTTTACAAAAGTTAATCATCACAGAAATTACGAACATGACATCTGCTGAGATCTTCAAGGCTTTTCGATCTTGTACTTAGCATAAAGCTAAGATCCTTCTGGCTTTAATCAAGGGAGTGTTTCATGAAGAGTCTTGTCAGCGATTTTCAAAGTTGCTCTCTGCCAATCAGATGCAAGGATTTCAGTAGCTTATAACAATTGCCAGTGAAAATCCTTGAAAAGACTATTCATGAAATGCTCCCCAGATGATGCACTTATACCAAAGACTGACTCTGGATTACACATGAATTTATTCATAGCTCCATCTGTCCATTATTACAAAGATAATCTTACAGATATCCATTTGAATTTACATGAATCTTTATAGGTCTTTGATATAAACCTGTTCGGGTTGGGTGCTGTTAATGTGAATGTGTATTTCAACCATAACCTGGAGGGATGGGGGGGGGGGGGGGGCTTCAAGATATGGCAACATAAGTTACAATGTTTTAAAACTCAATAGGTCTATATTTATACTAATCATCATTTCATAGTAATGTACTTACTGTCTTGACTGTTCTCCCTAAACCTGAGAGAAAAAAATGCCACCAATTTCTCAAGTTCTATTTAAACTATATTCATTCCACATCAGCTATTTCAGTTTTTCATAAATAAACTAGATGAATCTTCGACCACGTGTAGTCAAACTTTATGCCTCCGCAATTACCAAATCAGAAATATATGGCACTTCATGTTAATTTATTTTCATTTATACAATGACATCTTTGACCTTGACCTTTGACCTTGTGACCCCCAAATCTAATGAGAGCATTGCCCTTTCCATATGCATACATGAGCCAAGTTTGTTGGACCATCACAGAGTGGTTGAATTTTTCGCAAGAACAAGCAAGTTTCATGTATATAATGACCTCTATGATCTTTGACCTTTGACCTTGAAACCCCAAAATCTAATCAGATCATTGTCCTTCCCATATGCATACATGAGCGAAGTTTGAAGTTGATCCGTCAAATGGTTACTGAGTTATCACAAGAACGAACCATTTCTATGTACATAATGACTTCTATGACCTTTGACCTATGACCTTGAGACCCCAAAATCTAATCAGATCATTGTCCCTCCCATATGCATACATGTGCCAAGTTTGAGGTTGATCGGTCAAATAATTGAGTTATAGTGAAAACGAATCATTTCTATGTACATAATGACCTCTATGCCCTTTGACCTTTGACCTTGTGACCCTAAAATCTAATCAGATCATTGTTCCTTCCAGTACATACATGAGCCAAGTATGAAGCCAATCTGTCAAATGGTTCTTAAGTTATCGTGAGAACGAGCCATGTTTATGTGTATTATTACCTCTATGACCTTGACCTTTGACCTTGAGACTCCAAAATCTATTCAGATCATTGTCCATCGCATATGCATACACAAGCCAAGTTTGAAGTTGATCTGTCCAATGGTTCTTAAGTTATCGCAAGAACGAAAATGGGACGGACGACCCGAAAACATGCCTCCAGCAACCACCTACGGTGGGCGGAGGCATAAAAACAATGGACTTTGCTTTATTTGATACATGTATTACAATTGAATTTTACATCTGAACATTGCATTGGAGCATTATGAGAGGAGAACTGAATATGCAATGATAATGGAATTAATAAAGATAATCTTTTTACTAGCTGATTAGAGGTGTGAGCTCTTAAAATGAATGTTTTTTCTCATATTTTTGAGAGTTTCACTTTTCACATGAAAAATTGATATTTTGCATTCAAAAGATCTGGTAAATAGTACACAGCTGCATACAAAAAAAAATGTTTTATTAATAAGTGAGGAATTCTGACCTACAATGAACTCAATTACTTGTTTGTTTGTTTTGGTTTTTTCACACAGCTTATATGTTTCTTTCTGTAAAGGATATCCCAAGTGCCTACTATATTTATCATATGGTTTGCTAGTCCAGACATAAAACATAATAACAAGGAACATGGGTTGATTCCCTTGTCATATCCGGAATGTCAAGAGCTGAGTACTTAATATAGTCTGAACACTTCAAGGACCTTATAACTTCCCTTTGAAAACTTAATGCTTTTAATTGTTATGTTAATGGTTAATAAAGGATTAAACACTTCAAAAGTCAAGATCCTTTCTGTAATAAAGATGCCAATTCCCAGGGTCATCAAAAAATAACAATGTTTAATGTTTAATAAAATTACACTGAAAAAAAGTTCTTCAGCATCACAACAATTCTTCACTATCTCCAAAATCACTTACCAGTTGTATGAAACTGATATCTCATTCAAATAAGAAGTGCATGAACTTCAAATTCAAACTAATAATTTCACCATATATGGAGATACAAGTAAAAAAAAAAAAAGATATACGTCGTACGAAGAAGAAATAACATGAAACTATTGTCGTTATCCCTTTAAAGCTCATAATGCAGAGACATATCCACAAACATAGATTTCCTCTACAAAATCATATTTACTCTATGTGTCATACTAGATCACATAATACAGCATACATGTAGTCTCTGACAGTGGTACAGTCAAATCTGAATGAAAGGAAGGCAAAGAAAGAATGTCTTTTGAAATAAAGAAATTCAAATATCTTTTTCCCTACTTACACCGTCTTATAACATTCTTGAAGCAAGATGACTTCCCGCAAAGATCTTTTTTACTTCCTGATTCAGCTTTCATTAAAAAAAAAAAAACAATGCCTCCGGCAACCAGCTACGGTGGGCGGAGGCGTAAAAATCTCCCGAAATCATGTGCAGCAAAGAGAAAACTTATTAATGTGATATAAACTGTGTTGGAAATGCAACTTTTTATCAATATCAGTTGTCAGAAAATTTATTCTGGGGGAGATGTTTCGACATGCTATTCTCAACTTCACAAATTGTGTTTTTCATTTTTTAACACATATAATTTGAGAAGTCCTATACTCAAAGGTCCTAACTACTGATCCATGGAGAAAGATGACCCTTCATTTCAGTTAAATGACAATCTTGAACTTAAAAGAGATGTAAAGCTCCTTTTATATAGAGACAAAAAGCAAATACCATTATGGACAGGTTGTTCCCTATAGGCAGGTGCCATTAGAATGAGGTAGCTAACTTTTGCTTCTTTCCAAGATCACTATGACTTCCTTACTAATTCTACATCTCTGACCTTCTATAAGGACCCCTCTGTGATTTACAGATGGATGAATATAAAATGCATGAAAATTTCTTGATGAGTTAAATCATGTGATAAATGGATAAATAAATCAAAAAGATGCTCAGTGTGATTGATAACATGTTTGACGCACATCAATCTTTTATTATCCAAGCAAACTGCAAAAGGAGGTAAAAATCATGTCGTGCAAGAAACAGGAACCCTGAAAATAAACACCTTTTTCTAGGGTACCAGGAAATATGTGGGAGGGGAACCACCTTTTGTTTTAAAGATTAACCCTTTAACAGCTTGAGTTGACTGATGGTACAAACACAGGGCTGCCACAGTCGATTCTTGGCACATGTAATGCGAATGTGTACCATACACTCCAAACAATGAGTTTTGATCCTTAGCAAATTATCTCTCTTTCTAGTTTTCTTTTTCTTCTCCATCCCTCACATCTCAAAGAGACAAAAAGAAAGATAGAGACAGAAAGAGAGAGAAGACCTCAACCATCTGCATCCCCCCCCTCTCCAAATAAAGTTACACATCCGCACAGCCTGCCTTCCAAGACAGCCCATCCCTTGAAATCTTTGTGAAACTAGAGCCTCCCACCCCACGCAAAACGCAGCACCAGGAAACAAAAGGAGAAAAGCAAGACTGCCTCTTTTCAAGAGACTAGATGAAATGAAAGCTAGACACTTGAGATAATGTATCACAGCCTGGGGCAAAGACTACTAAGAGTCTCGGAAATCTCAAGCCTGAACGGAGCATGACATGCATGACCCCGTGGAAAAGGTCCTCGGTTACGAAATTTTGGCACCTCCAGTGCGGAAAGCTTGTCACCTACTGTTTCCGAACAGTTCTGCAGATATTTAATCTAGTTTGTTACATGAGGTCAAAGAATCAGGTTGGAAAGCATGGTGGGGCACACAGTAGAAAAAAAATGTTATACCCCTGCACTTTCAAATGTATGCCTAGGGTATAGAAATGTGGTATACATAACAATAACCATTTCATTATACAACCATTCCAAGTGTTCTAAAGGTCACATAGACACATAAATGAAAACAACTCCCCCCCCCCCCCAAAAAAAAAAAAAAAGAAAAAAAAAGGAGGAGGCAAAATCTGCCTTCTTGACCAAACCAAAAGAACCAGTTGTAACTTTAACCCCTCTGGGCCACCATTTTCATATAACTGTAAAAAGTAAACTTTCAAGTGAAAATCTTCATTACAATTACTTTGTTTTATCAATAAACAGAACAAATATTATTCAAAGGTAAAAATCTGTAATGGTAGTAACAGCTTCCATTTCAGGATGTAGATTGTATAGTTTTATTACAAACTTCAAAATATGGACATGAAATGATGGACAATGATGTGCAATAAGGAGACTTTCAAGAGCTGTAAGATTCTGTTTTGTTAATCAGTAACATCTGGCATGTAACTTTCATAACACTGCCACTTTTGAAAATTTCCTGTGCACAAAAATTTCTTCTTAAACCCAAGTTTGTGTTTCTTTTTTAAACTAGCACAATTCAGAAAAAAATATATATATAATGTCTACTCTGAAAGATGAAAAACATTTTATGTTATTACTTATAACTGTGACATTAACAGCTACTAAATTGTCTTTCAAATATGATTTTCTTTAATTTTTCAAAATAATTCTTCCATAACCCATGGTGAAAGGTAGTGAAATATAGCGAAATAATTTGGATACTACTCTATAGGTGGCCAGATGTATTCTAACAAGGAAGAAAAACAAACACATAAAACAAAAACAAAGGTTATATAAATGGTATCAAGGATAATTTCCTGTATATATGAAACAGGGTAATAACACATGTCTACAAGATCAGCCTTTATTGTAATTTTGTGTCTGAAGTAAAGGGAAAAATTATGCCTATACTAATCATAGCATAATTCTTCAACAAGTATTTTTAAGTATTTTTCCAGCATATTTTTAGGCTTGTCAACATCAGCAAACAAAACAATTTTACTTGCCCTGGTTTATGTAGGTAAACATTACTACAAGTTACACATATGCAGACGTCTCAAATCAACAACATATGATACAGGAAAACACTGAATTAGATCATGAACACATGAAATGTGAGACATAGACGGTGGCAATTTACCTAGATTTCTAGACCTTTGTGCTATCTCTGAGTGTCAATAAGTGACATACTGCCACTTAACTCTAATGTATCTTAAGCAGCAGAAGGACCCAGGGGTGGACAAACATATCTTGTCTGAGAGCCAAAAGGATATTAGCTAAAATACTTAAACAGAGAGTCAGCACCCTTGTTGCACTCAAGAGATGACGTATCTGGCTGAGAGGAAACCATCACACTCTTTCGCAGACATCCCCTCAAGTCTGCTCAGAATAACACCAGCCTCGTACATCGCCGCGGAATGCTCCAAAAATGCTGCCGAAAATCCCTGGCACGGCCAAATTGAAATCAAAACATTTTGAAGCAATGGAACCTATTACGGTGCAGGAAGAAGCCTCAGACAGTTCGCATGCCCCCAGTCGCTCCCCAAATTGAAATCGGATACCAGGGAAAATATTTGGGTGAAGAGCAATCAAGATATATCAATATGAATATATTTTCTTTGCCCCACAACACCTTTCTTTCAATGTCTGCTTCTGACATTAACTTTGCCCGAGTCCTGGACCAAAACAAAATAGTACAGACTCAACAACTCAGGTCTAGTCTAGGAACAAGAACCCCGAGTATGGGTTGACTTGGAGCAGAACTGCCATTGCAGGGGTATGGTGCAATTGTAGGGCACTGAGAACTTACTGACTGAATTAAAAATATTTCTAAGTTTCAGAGAGTCAATTTCTTTACCCCAAACTCTAAAAATCATCAATACTTAGATATTGCAATGAGAAGTACCTCAGCAAAGACAACAAGTTTTGTCTGAATTACAAATCACTTCACTCAATAAACAAATGAATACAACTGAGCCCTAGGCTCGTTTAATTGAATAACTACACCAGTATGAAACATGAAACCTACATACAAAGATTTCACCTAGTAATGTTAAGAGCAATTCAGTATTGAATAAAGGCACATTATTTTATCAGTGTTGGGTCCGAGACAGTCTCAGACGAGACAGAGACCGAGACCGAGACCGAGACAATGATCCCGAGACAGAGACCAAGACCTAGACATTAGCGTCCAAGACCGAGACAAGACACGAGACACACAATCACTGTCTCCAGACATGTCTCTGATTGTTAGATAAAAATTAAAAATCTACAAACTGTATTTCAAGGTATCCAACTCTGAATCTCTACTCTCTTTCGGGTTCTTTTTACTTTCAGAATGAAAACAATGTGATTTTATTCTACAGATTTAAGTAAAGCAGTGAGATTAACTCGTCAAAATTGAGCTCTTTTTCAGTGTCTCGCCGATGTCTCGGCCTCCGAGACACGAGACATTTCCCTTTGAAACAGAGACTGAGACCAAGACATTAGTGTCCGAGACCAAGACAAGACACGAGACACACAATCACTGTCTCGAGACCGAGACATGTCTCAAGACACCCAACACTGGATTTTATAGTCTTTGTTTCAAAATTTCATACCTTTAGCAGCCAAACTGAGACAGGATAAACGTATTACTAACATATGATGAGTATTTCTTGCAATGTTCAAATTACATTGTCAGCTTCAAGAGAAGTATTCTTTTTTCCATTTTAGTAGATTCTATAGCAGAGTAATACTTCTATTTCCTAACAAACCTTTTTTAGTTGTTCTTAACTAATGCTCGAAGCTTCCTTTAGACCCTTATTTGATCATCATGTGCCCTCCAGAAAGGCACTGGATAGAGCATTCCTCACAATTAAATGTATTAGGAATTCTCTAGCAAACGCCCTTCTGTGGGGCACAAAGAAAAAACAAGATATGCCAGTAGGGTTGTTCCTTTCATTACCGATACATTAGCTAATGAGTGTAGTTTCCTTGCGCTCAACTCTCACCTGAAGAACTGGCAAGATGTAAAGGTTAAGCGCCAGTCAACAAACGGAGAAAGAAACTTGCAGCTATTGACGGAGTGCTATCAAAGGGAATGATGAGTTCATTTTATATTCTTTGAAAAGGAAGCTACTTATAAATTCACAAATGATTCTTCTCTTAAAAACAAACTTCATCCTCCCCCTCTCCCCTGAACAATAGATGTGTGGGAAGGGCATCTATTATATCAAACTTGTGTTACATTACTGAACCTTCAGTCAACAGTCTCTAGTTTCCGTCAACTAATACTGAACCTTTACATGACCATATGAAATATATCGCGCCAAAATAAAAGATAAAGGACATATTTAATGGAATTCATAACTTCATGAGAGATATACTGTGCCAAGATAAAATATCATAAACAGGTTTCCAACTGAAATTGATAATTTCAGTCATTTGCAATGCCCACTGTAACCAAGTATGGAAGAGAATAATTTTGACTGATGGCCATGTTCAAGATCGGCCCAATCTATGTCTGTCCTCTCGAGACTAGCTCCAAACCAGTGATGCCAAAACCAGAGAAATAATGAAGACAAATCCAGGAATGCAATTCCGATTCAAGGCTTTAAGATTCAACCCCCTTTCCACAAGAAAATATAATTCAGAAATCTCAAAGATGAGTGGATTAAAGTCCTGCCATCCTGCCATTTGCACCTTTCAAATAATTAAAAATAAAGAATGCTGTCTTTATAATTTACTGTTGACCACAGTGTTCAGACCACAGAATGCCATGAGTTCACTTCATGGAATGGCAAATAAAACTTTTATAGTTAATCATCACTTCCTAATATGCAACAGAGAGGGAGTTTTAACTAACATACCATGCAGAGGTTCTCAAACGTTTTCACATCAGTCCCATATTTTGCTTCAAAATAATAATTATTTAGGAAATGCAGGTCATGATAATCAAGCATAAAGTATATTTGAAAATACTTCTCAACAGTTTTATTCAATCATAAAGGATGCCTTCATATTGTAAAAATACATGTATCACAGCTGTGCTATCTTTAACTAGCTAAGGACAACACATAACTTGCTTCTAATTCCATGTATGTGGTTTCTTTATATATTATTGATAAGTATTTGTTCATATTCAAAACAAAATATGAAACTGAATGAGTTCACTTACATAACTACACAATTGCAACAGATATAAAACAGCACTAAAATGAGAAATGACTGTTAGCACAAAACTTTCATGACCTAATAGTGATGGCAACTTTTGCAGCAAGAATCCTCAGGCAGTGTAGACTACTTAACAAAATTTTTGAAAGTTTACTGTACAAAAAGTTTTCAGTTAACAATAAATGAACAGCTAGGTTTCTTCACATTAATTGCCCGAGGAAAGAGTAACACGAATACATTCAGCCACTTGCAGTACAGACTGTTCATAAATGGATATGCTTTTTCCTCTCAGAATGGTTCAAGAGAATCAGGTCAATATACAAGCTGAAAATATCTCCACGAACTTGGAAAATAAAAACAGAGCATTTTGTTTATTTGTAGACGGGTGACTCTGATCTTATGTATATATGGACCTTTCTCATTTGTAGATATCAAGTAGGATACTTCCTCAATATATAAAAGGTGATTTAATGCACTGGTAGGATGAATCAGTGGAAATATGTTTGATTACTGAAATTCAAATATATTTAGCATTATGCTGATAACCTCAAAAGACATCTATGTTAGTGATAATAATTTTCGTAAATATGAAAAATCAAAATATGGTTCAACAGAAAAACAAATAGGGCAAATCTTACAAGAAATAGCAAAATTATTGCTTACCAGTAATCTATTATAAAAACTAGCATTTTAACATTTCACTGGACTTTCATGAAAAGAATTCGAAATCAAAAAGGTATTTCCATTTTGATGTTATTTGGTTAGTGTATTCAGTTTTAAAAACACAGTGCTTATTAAAGAAAGACAAAGGAAGACCAACTTTTACACTTTCACTACATAAATCATTTCAGTGCTTGTCACTGAGCAGTCATCTCAAATCTTTAATCAAGTTTGATGGCATATTGCTTTTAAGATAAATATTTTTCAACTTTTAACAAGTTTACAATGCGTAATTTCCTCTTTCAGTGCATAAGACGCCACAAAGCAGTCCTGAACAACTCAAGTGACGTCAGAATAATTGCATAGGTAAACCAAAGAGTGACGTGTCAGACTACTGTTTAAGTGTAACTGATCATGTGGTACACACAGATGTTTAGATTATTCCACCTTTTAACATCCCACAAGAATGCACTAAGAACCACATTACATTCAATAAATTAACTCGTTGACAGTTTTTATAAAAAAACAAAAAGATTTTTTGTTACATATGTCATGGTTTCTGCTATCATAGTTTCTACTATAAAATACATTTATTGTACCATTAGCGAATAATTGAAGGAAAGCCCAACAAAAAGACACAATGTTATCAGTATCACTATAGTTTACTGAAAAGATGAGCTTCAAATCTAATTTCCATTTAAGGAGATACTGTGAATTCAAATATACTCTCAATTAAGATTTTTTAAAAAGTATCTAGTGAGGCAGTCAGTGTACGCATACCTGCAGACATGAAATAGGGCGTTTAGGCTCACTAAATTGAACATCCTCATAGTGGGGTCTTATGTTACCTTTTATTTTCTCCAAACTCCAGAACCATTAACCCCTAGAATGCCAATTAAAGCTTTTTGGGGATTACTTCACAGGTTCTAGCTGTACACCAATTATTTCTTTCACTTTAAACTAAATTAAACTGAGAGCAAATTCTACTATATTTAGTATGATTTTCCATTCCATAATAAAGTTATCCATAATATGAATCTGAAAAGAGTGGATTTCCATTTCTGTTTACAGAGTGGACAAACCAACAGAAAGCATAAGTGCATCCATGCAAGTGTACATCAGTTCTCAACTTGGAACTGTTCCTTGTGAGAACTGGGTCCTGTTCCAGCTTGGACAAAGAGAGGGGCAAGTGATTTGTTGAAGACGAATTCATTTTTCATCTTTCTACCAGGGGTGAGGAGAGGTCGACCAAGCTTCTGTTCATCTCCAGTCTCCAAAAAGAACGCTTTAAGTGTCATTGACCTGAACTGGTTTTTCTGTTGTTTTTCTCTCTGTTTCCTCTAGATGTTTTACAAACTTACATGTAACAAAGAGTGTATGGAATTATTAATTTTACTATTAAGCAATCTTTGAATATATCAATAATTCAGCGGCAACCCTCCCTTCAGCTTCTACTTAAAAAGAAAAAATGACTGAGCCATGTTTTTATGATTTGGGGTTTTTTTTTTTTTGTTTCCCTATACATGTACACATGTCTCAAAGGGTGTACCAAAATGGTTAATCTCTTGACTTCTTCCTCACATTTAACAATATTTTTATAATACTAATAAGAAGAATACTAAGAAAAACAATATTAACAGAGGGACAATAGAAAGAAAACTCACTCTTCTGTTTACATTTTGTGCAAATTTAAGAATGAAAACAATGGAGATGAAGAAATTACCAACAAAAGTAAGCTCTTCAATTGAGCGAAAAAAGTTATGAATATTCATAATTACAATTTTTAAAAGAATTTAAGACTTTGTTGTGGCTTACAAATGAATGCTGGAAGAATTTCAACTATACTTCTCATAATAGACATGTATGCAACATATTTTTTTATATTTATATGTTTTATTAGATCCTTGGTCACAACACATGCATTTACAAACAAGTATAAAAGAGATTGAAACAAAACAATTACAAGAAGAAATAATTAAATAAATGAAGAATAAAGAAGCAGCAAATACTATGCCATAATGATGCAATGATAGACAAATGTCTTAAAGGCACTGGCTAACTTTGTGAATAGCTGATTTAAAAAATTCTCAAACTAAGATGAAACATGTGTATGAGTACTTGTATTTGTACTCAAAAACCCTGAAACCAACCATAATTTGGAATGAAAGAGTGTAAGTTAGATACAAACAGCGATTTTATTATCCTCCGTCTCACGAGACAATCACTAAGAGGACCACTTTGCTTGAATTTGAAAATGCCGTTATGTGCCTCCCGCAGCGTGATACGCCAATACACACAGTACAGTAAGGTGAGTCATACGCGCATGCGCACTCCTTATGTCTATTCTGTGCAACCGACCCTCATATATTTTTCAAACATTGGTTCACATTTTTGATATTTAAAAATACTTCCTGTGAATATTATACTTTGAAACTTTCAGACTGGTATTTTTACACTATAACCCTTATGTTTATCCCATTTTCAAGTAACAAAATAAGATTTTTTAAAATCATCACAATTTTAACCAATGTCTTTAACATAATTTAAAGACTATATTGTTCTGACTTGCTGTGTAAAACTTTCGTCACATCTCCATGTAACCCTCCACAGTTGGCTAGAAACCAAGACTAACCCTGACTACCTGTGCGGCTGTGGTAAAAGGGCTCATCTTTCAGGACTGGTTCTTGGAAATTAAGACAAATGTCATACCGCCACAGTCAAAGCACCACCGAAGTCCCCTTCATCTTCAAGTTCAGACTTGGCAGTTCGCATATCCATAATTAATGTTTTTCATTTGAATTCCGTCACTCAAGCTCATATGATTATTAAAGACCTCAAAATGTATGCAAAACGGTCACTTGCCCCATGGGGGATTAGGAAAGCAGTATTCCCATGAATTTTCCTTTTAAATGGGAGCCTTATTAAAGCTAAAATACAGGGAGGTGACACTTCTTAAATATTTAGGATGCAACCTTCAATTGTCACAGGTATCTGGGAACCTGCTTATCTTGACATAGTCAGAAAGTACAAGAAAAAGGTTTTGCACTGCAAGTTCATAGGCTAAAAATTCTTTTTAAATTTATATAACAAGTACTTTCACTGGAAAGGTGATTGCGTGATATGGATACATTTTCACTTTTTATTAATAAATCATTCTGTATCCTTCGTTCATTCTATAAAAAAAAAAAAGCAGGAACTGCAGATTTGGCATACATATTACTGATTCGGGTTTGATTTTGAATGATGCGAGACTGGCCATTTTGAGCCATTGGCCACTTGTAGCGTTTTCCTGCTCACCAACTATACTTGACCATAAGTGTGTTTGAGCGCTGAGTCATCATCTAAAGAGTATAAGGCTTTTATGAGCTGTATCAGTTTGATGATCTTACTAATTATTTTCACACTCCACAGGCTGCTAATAAATTTTTTACAGAATAGTTAGTGAATTACATCGATATTAACATCCCACGTTTGTAGAATTTCCGGTTCGATTTCCTGTCGTTATAATAATTTAAAGGTCGTACTTCACTTCAGGAAATAAACATCTCACATTTATGAAGCATACCTTAGAGGTCCTTCAGACATCTGGTGGAGGTCAGAGACCCCAGATACAAGCAACAACAAAAAAAAATCTGCATATATACTAAGGGTCCCCAAAAAAGCGGAACAGCGGATTTTCAATACTTTGCCTTCAAAAAGTATATCACTTTTTTACATCATTGGGTAAAGCATCTTCTACCAAAGAGAATGATACCAAGATCATTGAATTTGGTTAAGTAATTTTGATGTTTGGGGGAAGCTCATTGATGCGTGTCAACAAAAAGGGCAATTCCATGATTAAGTGGACATTGGTTCAAACTTTATTTTTGCTCTTTCTCAAATTCAGGTCACTTTGGGGGGTTAAAGTTCATACAGAAATTGTTGATACAAAGGGGTATCATACTCACCAAAAAAGAAATTTGTCTAAAATGTCCCCTTATAGGAGAATCCGAACCATACAAAAAAACGAAAATACGGGACTACACACAATTTTTTAGCCCTAGACAGAAAAATATTGTTTCTTTTGTGAATTTTTCAATTGGATAATCTGAAGGACATTTAGTCACATCAAATTAAAAGAAAGTATGCAATAATAAGTTGCTGAAAAGGTATAAAAATCTCAAATATGTGGTGCGTGCTGGACAAATTGTAACGTGACTGACTGTAACGTTACTAACCCAGATTTTAGTCTCTACTTTGAAAAACAGAGAGGTAAACTTTTGAAAAAAATTGGGGTAAAGTTTGAGGTACGTCACAGTAAGGAAGAATATTTTTTCAAAAACTTTGGGGTTTTTTCTCATGTCCTTTTTTTGTAATGTTACTAACCATGGTCAAACGTTCTCATAACATCTCTGATATTATTCAGTTACTTTTGATTTCTTAATGTATTGTAGACCTGGGGAGGGTGAATTTATATTTACAAGATTAGGACTTCAGATGAAATAGCTATTGAATTAGCTGTATCAAAAGTATAAAAATCTACTTAAATGTAATGTTACTAATCATGGAATTGCCCAAAAACATTCCATATGAAAGGCCATTCCCAACACATTTCTACTCTCATCTGTCGCAAAAACCAAGCAAAATTTGAAAATGACTGTATTTAAAGAAACGGGCATAGAATCAAAATTACTTAACCAAATTCAATGATCTTGGTATCATTCTCTTTGATAGAAAATGCTTTACCCAGTGATGTAAAAAAGTGATATACCTTTTGAAGGCAAAGTACTGAAAATCTGCCATTCCGCTTTTTGCGGGACCCCCGGTATTAGAATTTGTGAAGTGCAACTTGAAACAAAGGAAGATCTATACATATTTTACCAACTTATGGGTATACAATCAGATCAAAATTAATGACACCAGTTCATCAATACAGGCAAACATCTCTTATCACAATATTGTAATAACAACACTTTGTACATCACCTTTTTTTTTTCATTCTGGTGCTTTCTCGTGTATTATACTATCTATGTGGGTTGACTTAGTATGATTCCAGGCTACATCTGGGCTAATTTCCTACTCCTAGAGATAAGGTATCGTGTATGGTGCAATAATTCATTTGTCTGTGACACTAAAAATTTAATCAACCCCATTGGCTAGGCAACTTGGCGGCTGCTGTACTAAGTCCATGGGAATACATGATTTCAGTAGTCAATGGGTTAGTGAGGTAAAACCATGCTTCTTCAATGTACATTATTATATATGATAACCTTTATAGAAGATTGACATGAACTTATCAGTATGGAAGAATCAAAAGACAAATTGGCCTGAGAGTTAGGCTATGATCAACTTGCTGATAAAAAGCATCTATTTGGATATATCTTCAAGTGCTTAATTTTTTAACACTAATCAAAGAAAATTATTGGAAATGGGACTGTCTGGTCAACCCATCAATCACTTGAATGGTCAGTTAGATTGCTATCTCATCATAAACAGATTATTGTTCCATTCACATATGATACCTCTCTCATGGCTGAATTCCTTGCAGAAAGAATAGGGTGAACATAACAAACATAGACTACTTCGTACCTCCTTCTTGAATAGTATCTTTCAGGCAAATCAAACAGTTTCTTTTCCACAAGTGAAGGAAGAAAATGAGTTTAGGACCACATCTGAAGGTAGTCACCTCATCTAAATAATAAATGATTTAAAAAGCTAACCAAACGACAGACACAATAATGAATATGCACCTTATTCTGCGCAACCACAGGAGATATACAGCATATATGAACTGAACCAGGCTGAAGGACAATGTGCGGTCAGTCACATTGAACTCGTGAAAAGTCAGTCTGCAATAACATTTGGTTTCAATAGAAGCCCAACATGGAGTCTCCATCATGTGGAACAAGAGTTATTTTACATCCCTGACACAAATATCTAGGAATTAGAAAGGAAAACTCTGGTGGACAATAAAAACAAACCGATCTGATCTATAAATCACACATGACACATTAAAAGAAGTTTGAGATTGGCAAAATAAAGTATTTTTCATTTAATAGTTAAAGGCATTTTCATGGCATTGGTCAGCCTTTTGGACATAGCTGCATATAAAAGTGATAATATAGAAATGGCACTTCAATATCAATATTCCACCAAAATCAAAACAGTAATGGATGAAAATTTTGTATATAATTTTGTTACTACATATCTCCAATTTCAAAATTAAATCAAATCTAATGTAGTTTACATCTGAATTTTTAAATGCACTGAATACAAATACCAAAATATACTTTTACTCTTTAAGCCAAGAAAACAATCCATGAATGACAATATTGTGTGGAAAAAACAACACACTCAAAACTACATTTAAAACAACACACTCAAAACTACATTTCATGTTTTCTCCAGTCAGTTCAAAGTCAAGTAGGAAGTACAATGCATACATAACAATACAATGTACATAAGTATGAACAGATTGCTCTCAACATCACCCATATCCGCCTACCCACCCCCCCCCCCCCCCTCCCACTTCTAAAATACAATCACTGCAAATACAATCACTGCTAGCAAAAGGAGGCAGAGACTGAGAAAGCAAGGCAGGATCAGAACAATAATATCCATCTAAATCCTATAGGGAAAACTGCGAAGGAGACAAAGGAAGAGAAAGGGAACATTTGCTTGAAGGGCTTGTGATTTTTGCACACTCCACTCACGTCATCCTCTCCCAATCCCCCCCCCCCCCCCCCCGAAACCCAAGACGGCTCCCGCTGGAATGACGATGAATTTTATGCTTGCGCAAGACAGCCATTGCTTTAAAATGTGGAAACATTTAGGCTCAAGAATCCATGGAAGGAGAGGAGATACTATGGACTACTAAACAAAATCTACCTCTATAATGTCATCATAACAGTCTCTATTTTCAAGTTTAACCATTCAAGGAAGTTGGTCATTTATCGATTATCATGAAACAGAAATGCATCTTATTCAATTGATAATTATCAATGTAGTATATTTATATGATATTGGATGGCTCTGAATGGGATACCAGAGAATATTGCACGAATCTTCGATTCGTGCAATAACGAGTGGAATATTCCTGGTATTCCATGATATAAAGCCATCCAATATAATTATTATTATCTATACCCTACAAGAAAGGGATTTAAAATTCAATAAAAGTCATTTCAGCAACTAAAAAGGGCCCCATCATACATTTATTTTGATCACACAAGTTTGACTTACCTCTTTATGACGTCATCAAAGTGTCTTTGTGTATTGCGTGTATTGCATATCCATGCATTGTAATCCTTATTGCGCATGTTTGTTTCATTGCGCGCACGCGAAGAGACCATGCAATATCGCATAATATTGCACGGCAAATTTTGTGCATGAGCCTATGGGGAATTCGGCGTTTTATACAATATGCTCTGATATTGCACAGGCAAATCATACGGACAAAAAATATGTGTTTTTAATGCGCCGCAAAAATGGCCTGTATAGATAATAATGAATCATAATGCAAACTAAATAATAACCTTACCCCACTTGCGCATGACTATGGGTAATCATACATGTAGATACATTATGCAGTATAGCATCCGAGACCTCATTTGTTACTGTAAGAATGGTTAGACAGTGGACCATGACCTACAGGGCAGACTGGGAAGGGCCCTTGCCATCTGCCATACATACACACACACACACACCTCAACAAATTAAAATGGCAAATTCATGCATAAATCTACCTTTAAACTACTAGTACTTGAAAACATAAGGGAAATTAAATTCTCTTTTTCAATCTTCATTTTTCTAAAGAATTTCCAAAATATACCTGGGAAGAAAATGGCAGATTACCTAGAATTATAGGGAAATACTTCGCTTGGTGGGTGTTTTTTTTTAAATAAATCATATCATCTTAAAACCCTAAACATACAACAATGCCTTTAAGTTTGTCTCCCATCTGGTCAACTTGGTAATCATGTGATAGAAATTAACCCCCTCATAGCTCCAAACCTAAAATAATGATAACTTTTATGCATATACAGTGCGAATCAAAAAAAGGTAATCCAAGTTTAGACGATGATTAATCGAAAGTTATTAATTTCTATATTTTGCCTGTAGCATATTTGAAAAGGACAACTCCTTCTCTTTCCATGGATGCCTCACTTGCATCACTGCTGTCATGCTTGAGTGAGTATATTGTTAATGGAAAGGACAGGTACAAATTCCATTTTTTGCAAGTTTTGGAAAATGAATGAAATGAATGCTTTCAGAGAGTTTACAGACGATTGCATATGTTTACATTCCCGTTGAATTTGGCAAGTTAAATGGGTTTTTCCTAAGAATTATTTCAAAGATTATGCTCTTCTCGTTAGTCTTTGGCATATTGCCTTCGTTTTTTGGTAATATCCTGGGGGAATGGATGGATGTCTTGTCACAGCAGACTTCTCCCTTAACACTTAATGCAGTTTCTACTGGTCAAGAGTCTAAGACTGCCTTGAGTTTTGGATAAGGCTAGTACTATGGTTAGGCGTTTCCTTACATTCTGCCAGTTTAAAGAAAAAAAAAACAAGAAAAACTGCTGGAGACTTTTCGGAAGATGTTTTCTGAAATCCTTAGTTCTCTGAAATCCTTAGTTCTCTGCAACCTCCCTTCTTTCTGGTGAAATGATGCAACCTTCAAATTAAGTTGAAAGTGTAATTTCTCCAGTGAATTAAACCTTTTTCTTAATGATCACTGATGATAACGTGTGATTATCAGACCTACTAAAAACATATCATGAGCATAATCCAGGGGAAAATGTCAGTTTCAGTCTTGCATTCAGTAACACTGAAAAAAAAACGCTACTGAATTTGTTCATAAGCAATAAGAAGGTTATTGATTTTGTGTGGCTCCGTTGAAATAGGGGAGTTCAGTCTTGCGTCTATTTACCAAAACTTGCAAAAAGTGGAATTCATACCTGTTATCTTGAATAACAGTGAAACTGGTCATGTGTAACATAAATGATGCTAGTGAGGTATCTTTTAATTTGAGCTCCCTATAAATGGTAAAAATCAGTAATCTTGAAACAGGAATCTTGTGAATTGGATTACCTTTATTTTGATACACACTGTAGTATGACTTTATTTTATGTAACCCTCACTTTTCATTCTTCTTTTTATAGAAACCACAGACCAAAAATTATAATTGACTTTGTACACATGATGTGACTTTCTCCTGGGAAACATATGGCAGAACATTCACATCTGTTGTTTATTTAAACACTAACAAAAAAAATAATTTGCCTTTATAAAAATCTTGTCTGAGAACATTAAGAAATCTTCAAGGAACAACCAAAAAAAAAATCAAACAGACTTCAAACAGACATGCACAGAAATGAAGAAGGGAGTTGTAAGGAAAAATAAATGTATATAATCTGAAGGAGAGACTATGGAAGCTGGTACATTAGCTTTAGTTGGGATAAACATATTTTACAATTCTGAGGATGAGAACAACAATATCAAACAGACTTCAAATAGACACATACAGAAATGGAGAAGGGAGTTGTACAGAAAAAATAAATGTATATAATCTGAAGGAGAGACTATGGAAGCTGGTACATTAGCTTTAGTTGGGATAAACATATTTTACAATTCTGAGGATGAGAACAACAATATCAAACAGACTTCAAATAGACACATACAGAAATGGAGAAGGGAGTTGTACAGAAAAAATAAATGTATATAATCTGAAGGAGAGACTATGGAAGCTGGTACATTAGCTTTAGTTGGGATAAACATATTTTACAAATTCTGAGGATGAGAAAAAGGATACATTTGTCAAATATTTGTTCATGAAGAGGACTTGAGGCTCAAGTTCTATCTGCAGGAGGATGAAGGGTGTATTAAAGGTGTTTGCTCTCGATTAGAGAAATAAATCGGTATGTGCAGAAAGCTTCAAAATTGCAGCCAGAATTTAAAATGTTCAAAAACAGGGGTGGGGCAGGGGTAGTTCTCAACCTAAAGTGCAATGCTCAGGACGAAAAAAAAAATGGTTTGACTGAAGGGAGAATATAAGATTGGAAATGCATTGTACTATAAAATCGCAAAGGTTATTTATTTTGAAGTAATAATTTTTCTCACATATAATTCATGGGATTACGCAAGGTTCTCAATGCAAAAATGAATTCAGTTACAATTTATCCTATACATTTATATCTTGGTAAAAAGGATGAATACAAAACACAAGATAAATTAAGTTTTTTGATCCATCACTTTATTGATAAATGAACAATGCAGGAACAGAGTGAAAACATATCACAGTTTGACATTAAAGGAGAAAATATACAAAATAACGACAACAGGTTATAAATAAAAGCCCAGGACTTGACCAGAATGATGGCTTATGCAGGGCAGTTGGCATAAAAATAACAATCAATTTAAAAATAATTATTACCATCTTTGAAGCATCACTGCCATCACATCTTTAGTAATCACTGGATGGTGGCAACATTTTGATGAGGATAATTTCAATGATAAAGTAATTAAAGCAATTTCTGTTGCAATGATGGTGTGTAGAAAACCAGCATTTTGATAATCACTATTATCAAATGTAATACATGTATCAGCAACTAAGACAGGTATATAGGCTTACACGAAATTATCCTCTTATTCTGTTCCATTATCTCACAGCTATACACCAATCCAGCTTCTCGCCAAGCATACTGTTTCATTGGTAAATTTTCATGTTTTTTCTGCTACAAATAACCCTCCCCGTATCCATTCAAAGACCCCAAGATAACAGACAAGCCATGCATCCCACTTGCCTCTAGATTTTCTCCCTGATCAATTGTGCATCAAGTAAGCCTACAAGCAATTAATTCCTACTACTCAATGACTACGCACCGCCCCACAAGACAGGGAGGAAAAAACACCTATTTATGTGAGAGTCCTTAATATTGACCTCCCCGTGCCACACATAAAACCTACTTCAATGCAATCACCGCATACACTTTACATACCTGCACATGAAAATCACACACGACCTTAAAACGACGCACCAACCTGAAACGGTACTCGCTCCACGACGATAGGCCTACCCACGCACAACATGTATACACACGCACTTTACACAATGGGGAACCTACGACATCATGTCATTCTAAACATGGAAAATCTCAGGTGATTTTTCTCTTTCATTCATTTTGGCAGAGGTACAAAAATGATGCTTCTTGGATAAGCTTAATTCAGATATTTTCAGAGGTAATAGACATGCTAGTGAAAGAAAAATAGTGAGCAGCAAAGAAAATGTGCAAGCAAAATTAGATGCATATTCTTACTCTTGCCTTTATTTTAATCCCCATAATCTAGCTCCTCCATCTCTCTTTCTATCTCTGTATCTAATAGTGCTATGCCATCACACTTACATGAACATTAACATAACCTTTCTTGAAATGTCATAACTGGTATCTGTATGCATTCATTCTTCCTTTTTTATCCCTTTGATGAGATATAAATGTTCCCATATGCAACATTATGCATGAATTTCCTGTACCTTCTCCCCTCCTGCTTCCCAATTTCACTTGATAGACCCCTCCTGTTTTCTGCAAGATATTTTATACACACAAATAAACAAACTTCAACTTGGGGTTGAAAAAAAAAAAAATGTTGGCCTTGCACTAACATGGTACCAGCTTCTGCTGCTGCTTCCTCCAACTGCCCCCAAAATATTAACCTTCTTGGAACTTTTCTTAGCATTTAATTTAGGTCAAGGTCACTTTCATTCCCTGGAACGACGGGTTTTTTTTCCCCCTCTCAAACCCAGCTCACAGCATAGGGCTATTCAGAACATGCACGGAGTTGAATTAATGCGAAGAGAATGGACAAAACATTACACCATGGGTGATGGCTATGTTTCACTATGTTTCTGAATTCTCTTACCCCTCACTTACTTTTTCCTCCTTATTTGCATTGCTATCAATCTCTACACTCATGTATCTCTCTCTTTCTCTCTTTATCCATCTCAATTTCTCTCCCTCTCTCCAGTTCTTTTTTTTTTCCATTCTTAAAACCTTTCTTGCACGACCTATTCCATTTCCTGGCATGGCAGGATTGGTGAATGTTCTAGTAAAATAAAGCCCTGCAATATATTTATGAAAGGAAGTGCCTACTGAGTTCTAGACAAAGTGGTATAGAGAAAGAAATAGAGAAATAACAAGATGGAGGGTAAAAGAAATAGAAAATTAGAGAAATAATGATAAACAGAAACAGAGAAATAGAAAACCAGTGAGATATATAGAGATAGAAAAATAGAAAAATACATAAAGAGAAAAGGAGAAACAGAGAAATACAGAACTAGAGAAATAGTGAAGTTCAAACAGATGATTAGAGAAATGAAGGGAAAGAGAGAGGCAGGGACAGAGAGATGGAGTGAAAGAAAGAAAGAGAGAAAAAGAGGAGAGAGAGCAAGAGAGAAAGAGAATGATGTATTATCATTCAAATGCAAGAATGGTGCAGACTAGTTCCATACATCCATTCTGTGCATTTGCCGAAATAGTAAATTACAAATGGTGTACAAGAATTCATCCATCCCAAATGATTTCTGCCATGCTGATGTCCAAGGTCTTTTTTACGACCAATTTTATCCTAATTGCAAGGGTCAATTTGTGCCATAAGCTCTGCACACACTGGGCAGCAAATCTCCTGATGCCCTTCTTGCTCCACTGAGTGGTCACTAAAAACTGAACTAAGGTGCATATATGGATGACAAAAAATTATAATTCTATCTAAGATTTCACAAAATAATGAATAATAATAATGATTTTGAAGTATTACAATTGTTTATAATTATGCTAAAGAAAACATTCAGGTAGAAAACAAATAATAAGATTATTACACTCAAATTAAGATTAACCTAATCAAATGTGTTATTGACTATATATCTTCATGGTTATTTATATATTTATTTATTATTCATTCATTCATTCAGCTTTTCTTTTTTTTCCTTCAGCCTGTGTATCTCTTTTTGGTGAATAAAACACTGATGCACACTTACATATGCATCTTACAAAAAAATATTGTATATCGTGTTGCAAGTTGAGTGGTTTGCTCAGATTTTTGTGGCAATTTCACATCACTGCTATTATATAGGTAAATGATGCAGGAAATTCATTACAATATCAAAGTAAAATACATCTTTCAGTCATCAATCAAATTCCTTATTTTCCCATTAACATTCTCACTACATACAATGTATTGACCCATTTTCATTCTTATCTTTTTTTCTTTTTTTTTTCTTCTCTCTACCTCTCTTTCACTCTCCTCTTTCTCCCTCTCCCTCCCCTGTTTTTCTCTCTCCCTTCCCTCTTTCTTTCTCTCCCTCCATCCCTCCCAAGCCCCTCTCTTTCTCTTTCTCTTCCATTCTGGTTCTTCCTTTCTGTTTCTCTGTTTTTTTTTCTCTCTCTCTCTCTCTCTACTCCCCCATCCCAACTGTTTATCTACAGTAAATGTGTCACTGACATTCCATTTCACAAATACAATGAAATAAGGTGCCACGGGACATGATTTACATAATGTATCACTCCTTTGTACTGCCATGAAGTTGCTCCACAAAATCAAATCTATCACATCAAATTTGTCACTGCGACAATGGGAGAAAAGCATGACTTTAGCTTGTAAAAACCCTTATGGAGAGGCTGCAGACTGGGAAACATGCATAGCATGCCACCAACGTTAACCTCATTTTTACCTTAGTATCAAACCTGTATTTCTCGAGAACACAATCCTAAAAAGGCTCAATATGACATCAAAGATCAAAGGGCAACAAACATCTTTCATTCCTACAAAGTTACTACTAAATAATGCTTGCCCATTGAATATGATTTGACATATTTTCCACAGACATCAGCACGAGTCGTCTCAGGCCCGGTACCGAAAGGGTTAAAGATTCAATATCTGTTTCAGTACATGTTAGAACTAAAGGTACGGCTCTATCAAAGCCATATGTTCCCAAACCAAATAAACTACAGTATCAACAAGACCACAATTACAATTCTCTATATTTTCTCAATATTATGACCTCACAAATAATAGGAATCCCTAAAACGGCGCATAAGATAAGCGATCATGATTATAATCTCAGTGATTGACTGGTCACCTAAGGGGCCAGCAAGTATTTTTAACTGACCAAAATCTCATTCACATGCAACCAACTAGATTCCCCTTTGGAATGAAATACAATCATTTACAATATGACAGCATAAAATTCCTAAATATTTCATACAAGTTACTTTATTTATTAATAACACAGGCATTTCAGACAAACCCCACTATCATATGGTATTCATCAAATGGATGATGTCCATCAGATAGATATCTGTGCATGGAAGCATTATATGTCACAAATGTATCACATTATCATTAATCTTGATTAAAATGGCAAATATCCTGTAACAAAATTTGTAACAAAGAATAATTTGTTATCACATCGAGCTCTAGAGACTCAATTACATAAGGGTGTGTTCAAGCGCTCTTATTAAGCGTACAGTACCCATGCATGACGAGGGCTCAAACGCTCCAGAAGCAAAGCGAACCGTACTATACCAGTCCAAAAGTGGACCATTTCTGGAGGTGGTTCAAAAAGCATACAGAGCGGTACCATACTGTGCCAGACAACTGCTAAAATATATGAACCTTAATTATTGTTTAATCCCCACTATTTAAAACCTCGAGGATTTGCTAACCTAAATTTTCAAAACTATGATAGGCCTCATGAACATAGCCTGTTTAAAAAAAAAAAAAAAAAGTTGGCAATTTGTTTTTATTCTGGGAATCACTGGAGTAAAACTAACTCATCTACAATGAATAGGGGTAACTCTGTGAGCAAACATGTATAAAACATATTCAAAGAATGGAATAGTAGATAAAAACAAATTCATTGAAAACCTACCTGTGGAAAACATTTATGAAAATTTAACTACGCATTTTGCTACTGTTTACAGTAAAACTGTAAGGCAAGCAGCATGTCATCTTTAATTCATATGAGCACTTCGGCAATAAAAGCATGTTAATGTATTCCATGTTTTACGGTAAGTTGTGCGTGTAATTTGTTCTATCTTTTTTCTTCCCAGGTCACTTGAGTGAAATAATGTTGAGTTTCAAGGCTTGTCTGAACTCATCAGGCTACTTCCTGGTCATCCTAACAAATACCTTGCCCCAGCTGGGCAGTTGCCAGAGTTGATGAATGTCACGTGACCTACATCTAAATCATGAACGGTCAAGTATATCTATGCCAGTTCACTGCACTGTAACAAAATGTTTAATATTCCAATGGCAAATCTATAATAATATCACTTCTTCATATATCTAATTCCCTCCAGGACAGCCTTAAGAGTTTCTAGGAACGTTAATTGGAAGTATATATCATTCGCCCAATAAAGCCATCATTCATGGGCAGATCAATGGGGTTTCAACTGCAGAATGACTCTTCTCCATTCACTCGGAAATCTTCCCCAGGTAAGTAACCAATGTCTGCAATGGTATAGCATTCCACATCATTAACCAATAATATAGAGTACAAAATGAAAAACTCTGGGCATCATTTTCAAACAACAAAGGTAATATGATAAGCAAGTCTATAATCTGAAGATATGATTTCATACACATTCTTGCAAACAATTTGTATTCATATTCAAATATAACACCATCACTTCAGTGTTTAAATAATGTAACAATAAACTGCCACAAGACACATGATAATACTTAAAAATTATTACATTCTGACAATTAATTTAAGAAATGGACAATTTAAATCATAGATGTATAGTACACAATGCAGAAAGTTTTCTGATTGCAGCTATCTTTGATAAAGTGGCATTTTAACTTTTCAGGTTTCTAATGAATCATTTCATACTATTACAATGAAGGAACAATACTTTGGATGTTTCTCTGATTCTGCATAAGCAGTTACACCTTTCTGCCATCAATTTGCCATGAAGAACTGCTAGACTCCTTGACTCTGTGGTAATGTGAGTGGACGTTTCTAATAAACTCACTAATCATACTAATTCAAGGGAAGTCTTCGGGCGAGGATGGCTCTCGCATACATTCATCTTTCGGACTATCCATTCGGCCTCCAGAGCTGTACGGCTTGCCCAGCTCTATCAAATAAAGCCAAAGTTAGGCTGAAGGGACATGTGAGAAAGTAACAAAATCTGTTTGCCATTTCCAGATCATTGTTTGCAGGGACAAACGTGTGAAATATAAAATACTAGTGTTCAGCTCACTTAAAAACCAAAGGACATTGTCCTATAATAGACAGTCCACACAAGTGTCCCCCCCCCCCCCAAAAAAAAGTGATTTGGTCAAGTAAAAATTTGAAATGATTAGGCTATTATAGATTTCAAATAATGCTTTCCTGAATAAGCCCCACACTTTCTAAAGTTTTAGTTTCTCGATGGTTGGTAATGGATTTTCAGGAACTATTAAGGTATCAAATTAACTCATACTTTCACATACAGCGATTCCATTCTGATTCTCATTGGTGGCTTTGAATGGTGGGTTCAACAAAAGAAAAACTGTGGGCAAAATGAAAGCTGTTCACGACACTTTTGAGATTCAAAATCCACAAAAAGACTGAATTACCAAACTGAATTTTACTGACAAGTGAGAGACAGCTGTCAACTGGGAATATTAAGGAAATGTAGTATTCATAAAGGATAAATGACAAATTGAGATACATGTAAGTAAAAAAAAAAAAAAAGAAATATATATATATATATATATATATTACTGCTACTCTATGAAGAAGTTAGAGATGGGATGAGTCAATAACTCTGATATTTCATTAATGAAATACCATAATTGGTACATATTGTATAATTTTTTATAATATTTTTTTTTTTTTTTTTTTTGGTGGTGTATTGATTATGCTAAAGATATAATACAACAGCTACAAAAATAGTTTTGAATATGATATACATCTTCTATAAATTGTATTGCATCTACTATTTCAGTATTTGGTAAATATGACATACAGTAAGAATAATATCCCATAAATCTTACAGAAGTAAATTGCAGGTGCAATATATCATCCAGGAGTTGCATACAAGACATTACAAAATGAAAGAAATAGAAACCAAATTTGCCATGTTTAGCTCTTTTCTAATTTTCCTCACGGCTGCGATAGCTTTGCTTGTATACACACAGTGCACAATATTCAGCCGCCTTTTTTAAACAGCTAGATCGCTTTCACGAGGGCCAGCGTCCAACGAGTTTGCTCAGCACTTGGCGGGGACAAGTCTTTGCACAAGATACAACTCCGAACCGGTCACGTTTCTCATACGCCTGCAGTATGTACTCAGCACACACAGGGCCAAAGCCCGACAGAATACACAGAGGGCTGCAGTGACTACACAACAGCCAACGCCAAGTGCTACCAGTGGGACTGAGTGCTGAATGTCGGGAGGGGGGGGGGGGGGTTATCCTCAAGCATTTTGCCAGAAGTATTTTGGAACCTATTACGACACTCTAAAGCTACACCTCTTGGAGGAGCTTTCAAGAGGTGTGGTAGCATGCTGGAAGTGGATGATGAAAGCGGCTGCGGAAATTCCTCAACTAAGCATCTCTTTCACATACCAATGAAGAAAAAGACCACTGTCCATTTGTAGTTGCCCAATCTCCCAGAGTCCATCTTCCTTTTAAATTTTGTATCAAGCACGAGGGAAGATTTTTCAATCACTATTATTACTCTGTTGTGAAGACATAAGGAAAGCAATCCAAGTTTTAAAAAAGAAAAATACAGATTTTTTCCCTTTTTTAAAAATCAGGTCATGCATACCCTTGCACAGTTTGAATAAGGTTAATTTCATGTTTTGACAGCAGGAAGTCAGTCAGGAATTGAAAAAAAAATCATCTTTACAAAGCTTTAAGGTTAACTTTACTCAAACAAGATATAGAAAATGCATATTTTTTTCTATATTCTTCCAACATTTCCCATCATTTGTGTGAAACCCATCTATTTTCCATCCTGTAATCAAATATTTATAGTGTTTGTGACAATGACTTCACTATGGCAGAAATGATCTCTGGATATGACGCCTCATTTCACGTAGCCTTGATAACAATGAGACAATCAATTAACGGTAGTACCATTGGAGAACAAAAGAATATCCTTCAGTTCCTGTTCAATGTGCATTTTCAAAGTGTTCCTATAACATTTCCTCTCTCTAACAACACCAATCTAACTAATTTCAACAGACAGAGAAAGTGTACAATAATCCTGATCAATATTGATGCACAACTTACCCTGTTGAAAGAGAGAGATTAATACCTACAAAAGGAGGACGATATGTATGCCTTACACACCTATCTGGGAAAAAGTACATTCAACTCCCAGCAGAACCATTGGAATAATTAATGCCAACATGATGATACAATTCCATTTATCTTTTTGCAACTCTAATTTTGTGTTACCCTTTCAGAATCTACTTCATTCCAATTTAAATTCTGCTGGCTGTGGAACACACAAAGCATGTTTTGAATATTTAATCACCCACAGAATATGTGGTGATGGCAGGGTACGGAAAGTGGCTGGTCCATCGCATTGCCTTGCACGTACCTCTACGTAATTCCCCTCGAAAGCAAAATCGAATGGATCTTTTACTACCAATTCCAGCATGCACCGTCTCCAATAAGATGAATATTTCACACATCCACACTGCAAATCCAGACAAATTTTAACAAGAGCTACTCAGTAGAGATATTGTTTAAGCTAACATTATTGTATTATACTGATAATTTTAAACAACACAATAGAAATAGGTAACTATTAACATTACATGTGATCTATGAATTTATATTGCATGGGGTAGGTGTGACATTTTTCTTTAAGTGTTTTAAGGAGGTGAGAAAAAAGGTAATGTCTTTTCCTCCCCTCCCCCCCTCCCCATCTCTCTCTCTCTCTCTCTCTCACACACACACACACAACACACACACACACACACACACTACATCCCATCTAAAACTCATACACATCTTGGAAGGAAGAGCTCTGAAAAAAAGGAGGAAAGAGAGAGAGAGAGAGAGAGAGATGAAGTGCCCCACCCCTCTTCCTACTTTCCTCACTCCAGCTACATCCCTGCTCAAGCTAATATACCCTTGGAATAATATGGAGAAGGGATGAAAGGAGAGGGAGAGGAGGGGAGTGGAGGTAAAGTTAACCCATCCCTTCCTCATTCCCCCAACCAAAGGGCAGAGATATAAAATAGGGAGTGATAGAAAAGAGAGAGAAAGAGAGAGAGAGAGAGAGGTAAAGGGGGGTAAAGTTCCCCTTCCCCCTCCCTCCAGCTACCTCCAGACTCCAGCTAATATACCCCTTGGAATGATATGGGAGAGGTATGAAAGAAGTGGCCAGGTGGCCGTATTCATATCACTTCAGATATCAAATCCCCCTCCTCCGATTACAATAGCGGGAGGGAGGGAGAGGACGTAAAGCAAAACATTGCAATAAGAACAAACATCATATGACAGTACCCTGATCGGTTATGACACATGAAAACTGGTAGAATGTAAACACAACGAGTACTTCATTCCATTACCCCCTTATATAAATGCAATGTAATTCTAGTCATCATTTGAAATGTACCTTTGATTCTACAAATTGCAGCATTTTATAAATGAGTGAAAGAATACAGTCTCCCAGATAAAGATTGTTAAATTTGATTTGTCTGAGATTTTTCTGTAATTGTTTTATATCCTGTTCATATTTTTCTTTTTCCTTTTTTTTTTTTCCTTTTTCTTAATACAGCACAATTCATGCTGATGCTGTTATATATTTCTCTCTGTCTTTCTCTGTCTGCTTCTCTCTTTCTCTCCATCTGTCCCTGTCTCCCTCTCTCTCTCTCTCTCTCTCTCTCTCTCTCTCTCTCTCTCTCTCTCTCTCTCTCTCTCTCTCTCTCTCTCTCTCTCTCTCTCTCATTCTATGTCAATCTCCGCCTTCTTTCTTTTCATGGAGGATGTCATTATGGTGACAAACCATCAGGGAGTTTTAATTCAGATGTGAAGGAACATATTCCATAAATAAAAAGAGATGGTTGTAACAGTATCTGCTCAAACAGAATTAACAAAGAGGTTTCAAAATGACCATTAAGGAGACTTTCACAAGAAGCTCCTGTTCATGACTAAAGGAATATACATCATGTTTCTTCTTCACTGAGTGTCTCCATATTTACTATTACAAAAATAATACAATAGCGCTGAAATTTACCAAGCGCTTGATATCAATGTCAAAATGCTCTTGTCAAAAATGCATTTAACAGGTTTCATTCTCATTTCTCGATTTCCATTTCATTAAATTGGGAGCTTGAAAAACAAGGTGTAACATGATTTAGGCAAGAGTACCTCCTGCCACCGATAATGGAGAAAAGTCAAACCAATTCATGTCATGGAGGTGCCTCATGTTACACGCTTTCATAGCTGTTTTCTCTTCTGTTTTACTCTCTTCTTTGAATTCTGTTTCCCAATGCACATGTAAAGGAGGACCTTAAAGTAATGAAGTGCGCGGCGTACGCAATCTAAATTTGCCAGTCCCCTTGCTTACTTAAGTAATATACCGTTCCGCAAACAGTGTGACACAAATCTGAACTCCCCTCCTCCGATTGCTTTTCATTTCATATGACATCACAGTCTGAAAACAGCAACTTCTTTTCTCTTCACTGATGTGTAAAGCAAACTCAATGTAAGACACATCCTCCATTCCTCACACCTTTGCGCTGAATATTACCGCTATCGACAATCCAACTCATTCAAGGATTTTTTTTTTTCTTCAGATGATAAGGGAACTGAAAGGAGGGAAAGCGCCATGAGAATGTAATGAGAAGAGTGGCATCGCATGGTGCAAACTCTCAAAAACAAACTCTCTTGTTTGGCCAAAATGCTCTTCTCAAAACATCTGGGCATGACTGCAAATAGGAATCGCTTCAACAGAGGCTTGAAACTAAATGAATTACCAAGCACTGTAAACAAAACAGATATATGTGGAGAACAAAGAGCCGTGTCTTTCAAAAACAGAAACAGAGATATTCTGCAGGCACCAGTATGTAGTCATTTGCTCCATGAAGTGGAAAGAGAAATTTCACCATGAACCTAGGTGTCTTATTGCCTTGCACTTCATTTTGTTTGAAACATCATTCCATGCAAGAATTTTCTTCCATAAAATGACTAAAAATATGTGCTCAATAAACCATACCTGCAACATTCAATGATAGCATAGGCAGATGACTATTTTATCCGACTTAGCAATCAAAGATCTTATTTTCCACTATTTCACACCTTTAAAGGCATTGGCTAACTCTGTGAGTCGCTGATTTAAAAAATTCTCAAACTAAGATGAAACATGTGTATGAGTACTTGTATTTGTACTCAAAAACCCTGAAACCAACCATAATTTGGAATGAAAAAGTGTAAGTTAGACGCAAACGGCGATTTTATTATCCTTCGTCTCACGAGACAATCACTAAGAGGACCACTTTGCTTGAATTCGAAAATGCCGTTATGTGCCTCCCGCCGCGTGATACGCCAATACACACAGTACGGTAAGTTGAGTCATACACGCATGCGCACTCCTTATGTCTATTCTGTGCAACCGAACCTCGTATATTTCTCAAACATTGGTTCATATTTTTTATATTTAAAATTACTTCCTGTGGATATTATACTTTGAAACTTTCAGACTGGTATTTTTACACTATAACCCTTATGTTTATCCCATTTTCAAGTAACAAAACAAGATTTTTTTAAAGTCATAGCAATGCAATGTTAACCAATGCCTTTAAGTATTCAAGGTTTCTTTCTTCAATGATTACAAAATGTTCAGGTCTTTTGCTCCTTATGTCTATTCTGTGCAACCGAACCTCGTATATTTCTCAAACATTGGTTCATATTTTTTATATTTAAAATTACTTCCTGTGGATATTATACTTTGAAACTTTCAGACTGGTATTTTTACACTATAACCCTTATGTTTATCCCATTTTCAAGTAACAAAACAAGATTTTTTTAAAATCATAGCAATGCAATGTTAACCAATGCCTTTAAGTATTCAAGGTTTCTTTCTTCAATGATTACAAAATGTTCAGGTCTTTTGCTCCATGAAGTGGAAAGAGAAATTTCACCATGAACCTAGGTGTCTTATTGCCTTGCACTTCATTTTGTTTGAAACATCATTCCATGCAAGAATTTTCTTCCATAAAATGACTAAAAATATGTGCTCAATAAACCATACCTGCAACATTCAATGACAGCAAAGGCAGATGACTATTTTATCCGACTTAGCAATCAAAGATCTTATTTTCCACTATTTCACACCTTTAAGTATTCAAGGTTTCTTTCTTCAATGATTACAAAATGCTCAGGTCTGATAGTTTAGTGGTTGAGCAGAGATCTCAGAAAAGGAGGTTCTGGGTTTGCAGGCAATTGGATATACTTGTGCCCAATTTAGTAAGGCATTAATCCTGATTACCAGTCCCTTGAAAAGGATTTAAATCTGTAGCCCTGCTGATATGTTTACTAAAGTGCATATACACTTACTTTCTTAGCAGTGAGGAAAATGAACCACCACCATTAATCAAAATCTCACAAATCATTCCCATTCATAAAATTCAAGCTACCAGTATCCCTAATATACTTAATAAAAATCATATCAATAACAAATAATATTTGTTGTAAGCCACAGAAATCATACCATATGATTGCCTACGAACTAATTTATAATTCTGGTAGATCTGTGACTATTGTTATTCATTTTAAAAAGTTTTTTGAAACAGGGACCAGATCTGTAACCACGATATGAAACCGAGATGTAACAGACGATGACCAACTTCCTAATACTTGGCACTTCAGTGAATAAAAGTAATTGGTAGACAAGGGCTTAACATCAATGTTTGCTTTCATACCCTGGTTCCACCAAGCGAGGGGGACAACTTGAACTACTCACTCTATGACATTTTGGCGTACGTCTCCATAGATCAATCCTGTTGAGCGGTGACACGTGAACAAACGTTGAATGGCAACCGCAGCGAATGTCGTGCCTTACATTCACAGCCCCCGTCACAGTCCCACTAACTGCTTTACCTGTCGGCTAACATCGGCTGCCCATTCTTCGGCAGTGCATTCTGATTGTCAGTGCTAATTGCATGCACATGCTTATGCAGCAAATACATTGGTATCATTGACAGAGCAAAATTTTGTATACAAGAAAGTTATCTTTTCCGGAGATACATGTAAATGTACATTGTAACTTGCATTTACAGTGAATTCATACATGGTATTGTGCTGTCAAAAGTTTCAATAAGTGTTTTTAAAGCCTACAAATATAAAAATTCTCTGATGGAATTTACTAAACATGTCGGTTACTTAATTCTTCATTCAAAATGACGACCGTAAATAAAATACTTCTAATTCTTTATAATACTGATCGAATCAATCCAATTCAGTCATACAATTCTAAATTTGAATACTGCATCAAGTTTGAGACATTTCAAAGAATGATTTATTTTTCTAAAGGACATACTGCTATGCATTCAGAACCTGAGCTGTGGATGCCACCTCAGCACCTTTCACACTCCCAAAAACTTTTTGCACTTTCGCGCTTGCATCTTTCTATGGCCTGTGCATAAATCTTCATGGAAAGCATGTCAGTCAATGCTACTTTTATTTCACAATTATTTCCTTTCCATATTGTTTTGATCAATGTGAAATATGAAGCTTGCTGCTCAGGGTTTATTCACCCCACATAACAGTGAAGATCTTTGTTACCCCCAAAATACTGCTAAAATAACAGCAGTACCAAACTTAGCGAATGATCATCATTGACTTGATATGAAAACCAATTTGAGCCTTTCCATTGAGTGAAAGATATTTAATCAATTCAGAATGTGACAATTGGCTTGACACTTGAACCCCTGGGCTTGAAAATGGCACATCAACAAAGCACTGTATTCTTAGCCTTGACTCTGCAAAGTAAATCAAGGCCTCGCCCTGAACGACTACAGACACCGACTGGCCAGTGTTGATAGCTGTGTTTCCTTATTCCTGTAACATAATTGTGGTCACACCGTGGAGACAGGTCCATTTATTAAAATATCATTTTAATATAAAATTTGAAAAAATATTGTAACATATGCTACTTACTGTCAATAAAAGGTTATGTTTGTTGGAAAAAGGTGATGTTTATAGTGACAGACATTTATAGAAGTACAAAGGAGGGCAAAATCCTAAAATTATTCCTCTCTCCCATACTTTTTTCTTCCCCTCTCTCTTTCTATCTATCTTGCAGTCACTACCCCCTCTTCCACCAGTCCATGCCCCCCCCCCTCTCTCTCTCTCTCTCTCTCTCTCTCTCCCCATAAATGTTCCTATATGGAAAAGGAGAGCTGTTTGGCAGTAAACTTGAATTCAAATTCATGTGTACTCTCCTTTGCAAAAGCATAATTTCTACTGGAATCATAACCTCAAATAGATGCAAAGTACTTAAGGCATTAGGTTTAGAATCTGGAGTGACAGAACAATATTTCTCTTTACTGCAGAGCAATATCCATCTGTTCAACTGATAAAGATAGAGTGATCCTTAGGCAAACACAGAAAATTGAATTAACAGAATAGATTGAATCCATCGTAATAGATAAATGTATTAGGCAAAATGGCGGACTTCGCCAAGAAAGGGAATAGAAAGAGGAGGGCGACTCCAAAATGTGTTGAATGCATACAGTCCAGACTCTGGCAGAAAGCTGCTTCCAGTAAACTGGTTTTCTTTGGTCCCACAAACTCTGAATACTGCATTGTACACAATTTGTGTAATCAATACAATCGGGGCATATACTGTACCCCTGAGCGGAGCGCCACAATAGTAATATGACCATGCCCTACTTGCCAGCCACCCCACTACAGTGTGAGCCCGATTTTCTGGGGCAAAATGGTCCATTTCGCGCGTTTCCATCTGTTTGACATCTCTATTGTGCCAGTCCGTCTCTTAAGACTTCCATAAATATATATCTCAGAGTTTTCCAGGAGAGAGCCGAGGTCCGTAGTTACTTGAACTGGGCTGTATTGTGTTGTCCCGCTGGAGGCTCCAAGCAAAATTTTCTGATCTGGTAGTCGCGTTCAGGATTTCCTGCAGAGCCATTACAAAACTAACAATGAATTTGAATATGAAAAGTACAACCATGGTCATAACACCATCACAATTGGTAGTCTACACCAGCAGTCCTTTCGTGACCATGGCAAAACCTCGGCATATCAAACTGAACACAGCTACCTACAGTAGTTAATACAAGTACGTTTGCACACTTGTGAGATATAGATCAATTTCAATCATGGTCCTTTTTTTTTTCATTGTTTATCTTGATAAAATTATTTCAGGAGAGTTAACTTTTAAATCTGAAACTGTTGCTTGTCTTTTGCTACCTTTTCATTGAAATTTTTAATCCAATATATCTGGTCACTTCATAACTAATGAAGATGGTCAGGAAAATACAGGATGAACCAAATGGTCTAGATTTCTTTTTTTTGTTGTTGTTTTGTTTTTTTTTTTGTTTTTTTTTTTTTGGGGGGGGGTTTGTGTTTATCCATAATTGTGAATTCAGATATGTGCAGATAAGGCCTAAGTAGAAAAACAATTTTGGAAGACAATTTCATATTATACCTACATTTGTATGTTAACTCTCCAAGCAAATATCAGGTCAGCATGCCGTATTTCTAGACACTTAATATGATTGCAGGTTACCAACAAACCATTAGGCTCTCCGAGGGGGAGAAAACAAAGAAATGTAAGGATAGCCATTTTAATCCCTTTCTTTGATATATACCACAGCTCCTCCTGCCGTTTAACGTGATTAATCGAAACGTAGAGCCTGAACTTTTTAACAATTGATTAAATCACACAAATGAAATTCATCCATTTAAGATCCAAACCGCATGGGGCAGTCATCAGTGCTTAATTATTGTGAAAAGGGAGAGTAATTGGGGCTGGCTAGAGCGCTCTATTGTTGGAGCTCCAGTTTAAACGTATGCAGGTTGGGAAACCCCTTCCATAGCAAGCCACAAGAAATTAAGACATTAAAGCATCTCCACTACTTCTTCAATTGGTATATTCAAAAGAGAAGATACAATTGATGAGCATCTTCTTTGATCTTCTCTGTAAGTCACAACTGAACTAAGCCACAATAAAAACAAGGTATTAAAGTATCTTAAAGGCATTGGCTAACTTTGTGAGCAGCTGATTTAAAAAATTCTCAAACTAAGATGAAACATGTGCATGAGTACTTGTATTTGTACTCAAAAACCATGAAACCAACCATAATTGGGAATGAAAAGCTGTAAGTTAGACACAAACCGCAATTTTATTAGCTTCCGTCTCGAGAGACAATGAACTAAGAGGACTGTTTGCACGAATTAAAAAATACCGTTACCTGCCTTCCGCCGCGTGATACGTCAATACACACAGTGCGGTCCGTCGAGTCATGCGCGCATGCGCACTCCTTACGTTAGGTCTGTGCAACCGACCCTCGTATATTTTTCAAACATTGGTTCACATTTCTAGTATTCAAAAATACTTCCCTTGGATATTATACTCTGAAACTTTCAGACTGGTATTTTTACACTATAACCCTAATGCTTATCCCATTTTCAAGTAACAATATGAGATTTTTTTAAAAATCATAACAATGTTAACCAATGTCTTTAAGGCTGAGGGCAAGTGAGATGAAAGAGAAGAGCAGAGAAATCATTGGGGGGGGGGTATAGGGAGGGGTAAGGAATACACACCATAAATACTCACTGTTGATGGGAAAAATTGGAAAAAAGTTTACATCCCCGAAAATTACAATTCATGTATTCACTGGTAAAATAATGTAATAAAGTAATATGTTTTATTTGTTGCTTCTATGTATTTAGTTACACTTTCCTTCTTAATTTCAATTTTAATTGTTATCAATATTACATGTTCTATCTTTACAACATTGTAAATATGACAATATTAATCTTCGGACTTTGTCATGTATCTTTTTTGCAAATAAACTTTAACTGAATTGAAATGAATTGAATTGAATGTATTCTTTTCTATTAAAACATAATTGAAATGAGTTTTTTTTATAGTTTGATGTTAACCCAGTATATGTACAATATAAATCCATCATGTCAGCATATGTCAGGGGAAGCAAAATGATTTGCTAACAAAATGGTACAACATAGTAAACAATGAATTCTAATTAATTCATAACCTTGACATCACATAAATCTTCCCGTATAAAATTCAGGTATATCAGCTCCATAATGTATACAATATGAACGATTCGAAATGATTCAAAGCCAACAGCCATGTGAAACGAAATTCTGAAGGTAATCTAATAAACAACCTTTTGATGGTCATATCGATGGTTCACGTCAGGCTGCAAAATTATAGACCATGTGCTGGACTTTCACGCTGACCAATTTCAAATTGTATCCACTGGTCAAGCTTTTAACTGCTCCATACTCACACCACAATCAAATGGGTTGGGTCAAGCCTCTGAGCGTATTGTGCAATGTCGCCAGCGGGATGACCGCAACACACGCGCTGACCACTGACCAGTTGCTTTGCAAGTGTATTCTCCTCTCCATTGATTGTTGAATAGTGTGCCCACAGAGCGAAGCCTGATAAATGCTGATGCCATAATCTCTTTTCTTTGTGTAGGGACCCTTTAAGATTGGCCAACACCAATTACCTTTGTAAACAATATAAAAATTCTTACTTTCTGCATTATTACCACCAATATCACACTCTGTAGAATTTTCTTGACCAGTGATGGCCCTCATTTTTCATTTTGACAATTGATCTCATTTCGTTATGGTTGTAGGTGTTTTTTCTCATAGACTTTTCATAGCAGGAAAATAAATACATAATGAATTGTACTGTGGTTAAAATGGTGATTCACTGATCAAGATTTGATGAAAGTAAAAAAAAATGAAATAGAATAACTTCTAACTGATTGATGGAGACTTCTCAAGGCCATGGAAGAATACATGTACATGGCGAGTTATCTATTATTCACTAGGTCAAATAATACACCTCACTCCTCACTGGGCTCCTCACTTTAGAGTAAAGTGACAAAATCCTTTGCTAATCAGGACGAAATACTGAGTGAAAAGGTGAGCTTGGCATATTGGTAGTTCCTGAAATTCTGTCTCTGACTCTATATCTATCTTGATGCACATTGGTACCACTAAAAGTTATCTAATTATATTTTAATTTTTTATCTCTCCTAGCTATGTTTTATTGACTTGTGTTTCAATTCACTGTAATCATAAATTCAAAATAGCACATCAACTTGAGAAGACACTTATCTAATATATACCACCGCGACAATAACTGCACATACCAACAGGGCTGTAAAACATGTAATACCATCAGGCCATAGGAAGGAGTATATTTGAACCTGAAAGGTCTAAATGTCAATATGGACCCATTTTGACCTACAAAAGTGTGGAAGTATTATTCACCCAGCCTTCTAGGTCCAAAGGTCCATATCTTCCACATTTTTCGGTCAGATTCCAACAGGTATATATACCACCAAAAACATCAAAGTAAAAGTTGATCACTTCCTTTGCAGTTGGCAAAGACATGACCATTTAAGACCTTGAATAATAGGGAATTGATACATGAAAAATAAGAATTACAAAAGGATGAACCAAGAGAGATATTAATAAGTTCTTTTTCTTGCAAAACAAAGGGGGTGGGGGATAACAGGCACAAAAAAGAAGAATACATGTAGGCCAATTACTTACTGTTCTTGAACAAATATACGACTTGAAAAAGTTTATCAAAAACATAATACCCTACAGCAGTATCACCAGCAAAAAAAGAAGCTGTCAACCGATACCTTCACTCAGATGACAAATAATATTCCTAAAACAAGGTACTTCATTTTTTAAATAGGGCTGTTGTGATATGAGGAGGTAAATACCAATAGATAACACCTGTTTACTTGATAAACTCTGCTTTGTTTTTTGTACAATATGTACATTCTGATTAATACATGCTTTGGACCATAAAGGATCATGTAACATCTGAGCTAGTATTGTGAATGTATTAACAAAATAACAGGTATGATTAATGAACAAATGGTAAGCGATTACTAATGGAGAATTGACAATGCAACCGTGAGACAATCTATGTGGTTAAAGTTGACAGAGAGAAAAAAAAATGAAGTATTTTTGGCTTATATCCAATTTCATGCTGCACATAAACATGACAACAAAAGTTCCTGAAAGAACGAGGTTTTGAAAGAAAATATCACCTAGAAAAACAGACCAAGGCTTCATTTCAGCTGGATTCCATTCCATAAAACATTTCTACGATGTGAAGAGAGGTAGAAAAACCTTTCTCTTGCATGAAATCATGGCTGGACTATGCAAACTAAGCGACATATTGTGGTAATATTTATCAATCTGGAGTGCTTTGTGACCCAATAAATGTCAGTGGAAAGGGGAGAATGAAGCGTCGGACTGAGTGGTTTGATTGTTCTCCATCAAGTGACAGATCCATCAAAGAGAATAGAGTGGGTGGGTGGGTGGGAAGGCGAGTAGGGGTGTCTCTCGTTTACAACGCCCACTATAGTTATGCCTCATTACCACTTCACAAGTCTATGTGGCCAGGATTTATTTGGTGCACAAATGTGATTTAGAGGGAAGAAACAATCTTCATCAAATTCATAGATTTTGTGAGTTTATGTCATAGGCTTGTTATTTTCTTGGTGCAGCAGGATGGTTATAACACAAAGTCAACAATCAATTTTCTTCAAATTAGGATGCATAAGTTTTACCTTGCTCAACATGCATTTGGTGCACAAACGTGATTTCAAGGTAAAAACAGTATTAGTCAAATTTATAGATGTGGCGAATACATGGTGAACACATGGGTATGCGGATGGTTAAACACAAAGTCAATAATTAATCTTCATCAAATGCTATTGAAACTAGCCCTTTATGATAAGGATTTATTTGGTGAACTAATATGATTTAGAGATAATTAAAACAATGATGGTCAATTTATCATAGATTTCATAAATGTATCTGGGCCCATATTTCCTTTCTACATTTAACACAAGGATACAGATAATAAAAACATACGACAAGATTTAAATAAAATTCATTTTCTTTTTTTCAATATAATCCTCTTCTTTGGAAACCTGACTTTTTTGTCATTTCTCAATGTGAATAGAATAGAATAGATAATTTTACGCTCAACACATGCTCATCTGTGAGTGTGACACATCATTCCAATGAATAGGATGCCTGCGATAACGATAGCTGGGGTTTATAAAAAATATGTGTTATACCAAAATCAAATTGTGCCCAACAGGTTTATAACTGCTCAATCTTGGGTACCAGGTACCAGGTACCAGACATAAAATAACATAAAAGTTATCAAATATCAAGGCATAGCATTTCAATGTCAACTTTTATCAGATAGAGTTCTACTTAGCAAAATATTACTTTTCATATAAAAATTAAGACAAATCTCGTCTAGCTCGTTACCACAAGGCTAAATAACTTTCAGGTGCACTATACGATAGTGCATGGTAGGGGTCAAAGTACGGAGCCCTGCAAAATTCAAGTATTTTCAAGGATTGCGTGTAACTTGGAGACCTAAGGGTACTTCATCAAAAATATCCCCTACATTAAAGTGTTTTACCGCACACAAGTATACTTAATAGATCATCTGATTTTGGATTGGGGTAATGTAGGTTTAATATTTCATTTGCACTTCAGAATAGCTTTCGTCAGCCTTAAATCTTTCAACTGATTTTCTAAAAAAGAACAGAAAGACTTGTCCTTGACACTTGTATCAACTCTGTAACTTTCATTACCAAGATCATAGCATTAACAACTGCATGCTGAATTTTCTTTTTTCCATAAGCTTAATACATGGATCACATGATTCCTGTATGAAAAGGGTTAAATAAACAGCTTTATACTCTGACTGTACTCTTACAGTGAACATCTACTGCTTCTAAATCACTGAAGTGCTTTGCACTTTGATATTCCAGTATGCAAATGTTCAGCGCGGCTCAGAAAGCCCTTATGGAACTAACAAGAAGGGGTCACAGAAAACAAGGGCAAGCCGGTAGCTTTCAGGGTCAGACTGAATACAACTAATGGGATATCCAAACATTTAGGCCACTGACTAACACTGTTCTATACATTCATGTTCGATCCCTCATACACACTTTACCACGTTTTTGAATAATGTGTGTAAAACAATACAAATGTAAAACGATAATGAACGTGCAGCAGATTAATAATAAGATCACAAAAGGGTAGAATAATGTGAATACCATACTCTTCCTTTTTGTAAAGTATCTACTACGCATCTTTTTAAACTGAGAAATGTATTCTACATGTATATAGAGTCTGATATCTAATTCTCAATTCCTGTACTAATTGTTATTCTGTAATTTACAAGTACATTTAAGTTATGTTTATAACTAGTCAAGAAACTGGAGGAAATGTTGACTGTTGTACTTCTTAAGTGAATAGATAGATGGCGCTTTTCGTGGTCTCTCTTGCCTTTATCTAGCTGCATTAAAAAAAAAAAAATACTATTACTCATCTTTTCTTCAGATTCACTTGATTGATATTGATATGTAACTCCTGTAAATTCTTTTAACCGCCAAGACTAGGAGCCAAGTTCGGTAGCAGTTCGGATTTTACCTTTGACTTTTTGGATCATACAACTGTAAGTTACCCTTCGTTTGTTTCTTCGGTCCCACTCATATCTCTTGCTGCTGTTGGTTACATAATTGCTGCATGAAGTGATTACCGGTTGCCTGTGTCTTGCCAGTTGCCATATACATTTTTTGACTGATTTTAGCTTTTTCTTGCCAATTGACAATGTCCAACAAAACAGTTAAAGCTGTGATGGCTGAGCTCTTCGAAAAGGAGGAATTCTTTCAAGCAATCTCAGACGGCGTAGAGAAGAAACTTGGCACTATTTTAGACAGGCTCATTCAACAGGAATCACACATTGCTAAGTTTGAATCGGCTTGTAAAGTGAGAGATGCCCAGATACATGGCCTTGAGGCAAAGCTGGGTTCTTTGGAGACCAGGTGTGACAAGCTGGAGAGTGATCTTATGGATGCTCAAAATGGGAAGGATGAACGGGAGAAGCAATTAGGATCCCTTCAGACGGAGCTTCACAACCGAAATGAAGAAGTTCATAGCCTCAAACGAAGAATGAATTCATTGGAGCAGTACTCACGTCGGAATTGCGTTCGCATATTTGGAATCAAAGAAAAGTCAGGAGAGAGCACTGATGAAATCGTCTGTAATGTTGCACAGAAGATAGGAATTACCTTCAATTCCAGTGACATCGATCGCAGTCACCGTGTAGGCAAAGTTCCAGCTGACAAAGAAAAGAGCAGGGGTATCATCGTAAAGTTTCGCTCCTACAAGTGTTGCCAACAACTTATCATGAATAGGAAGAAACTGAAAGGATTGCACATATCTGTGTTTGAAGACCTAACAGCTTCTAACTTCAAGCTGCTGCGTGATGCCCAGGCTTGCCCCAAATCTCTAGCAGCTTGGTCGTTGAGTGGACGTATCTATGTAAGTGCTGCAGCTGCAGATGGATCCTCAGTGAAGCATCTTATCACGTGTAAAGAAGATTTGCAAAGGCTGTAAGTCTTTTATGTGTTTTGTGACTGATTATCTATCAATGCCCCAGGACTTGAAGGACTTTATGGTTTTTTTTTAGGCTCCTAGCACTGGCATTTTTTCTTTTCATTACAGTGCATCATATTAAACTTTTGATTTTTTTTTTCTTGATATACCCATGTATTCATATACTTGTTTTTCTTGTTTGTTTGTTTGTTTTTTTTTTCCTCTTCATTTGCTCTGTTTGGGTTTTTTTTTTTTTTTTTTTTTTTTTTTTCTATTTGACTTGGAGTCATAGTTGTTTATGTGTGTGTATGCATGTGTAGTTAAGTGGATATGATTGAGAAACAAACTTATGCACAATTCTTAAAATCCATTGATTTACCAACTATTTCTGAGTATCTGTCACCTGAGATTAATGAAACTGAATCCATGTACAATTTTGGGCCAACTCAGTCTTTTTATACCCCTAATGAATTTAATGATTTCAGTAAAAGTTTGGATAAAAATAATTCATGTTTATTCTCTGTATTACATTGTAATTGCAGAAGTATGAACAAAATTTTGATGGTTTAACTTCCTTTATTAGTACCTTGGATGTGCAGTTTTCATTGATAGGTATAACAGAAACCTGGCTTAGAGATGCTGATTGTTTTTATAATATTAATAACTATTCTTTCTTAGCTCATGGTAGAGAGGAAAAAAGAGGTGGTGGAGTTGCCCTCTATATTGGCAATGCTTTGGATTTTAAATGTAGAATTGATTTAGATTTGAATACTGCCCATTTTGAATCTATATTTGTTGAGATAAACAATTTTAATAGAAATATTATAGTCGGGGTGATTTATCGTCCTCCGAATCAATCAGTGCAATCTTTTATTGATTCATTTAATGAAATTTTGAATATTGTAAATAAGGAGAATAAATTATTGTATTTAATGGGTGATTTTAATTTGAATTTATTACAAGTCACATCTTGCCTGAGAGTCAATGAATTTCTTGATGTTTGCTTGGTTCATAATATTTATCCTCTGATTCACACTCCTACACGAGTAACAAATCATTCTGTTACATTGTTAGATAATATTTTAACTAATGATCTAGATGATATGTTTGCAGGTGTAATCCTGAGTGATATCAGTGATCATTTTCCAGTTTTTTCGATCTCGAATCTTAAGCTACATCTGAATAAAGAACATGCTTTTGATAAACGTGTCATTAATGAAGAAAACAAATATCTTTTTGTAAAGGAAGTCAGTGAGATATCTTGGTCTATTAAAAGTCATGATGTTAATGAGGCATATAATGTGTTCTTGCAAAAGTTTTTAAATATTTATGAGTCATGCTTTCCAATTAAAAATTTTGTTAAAAAGAAATTCAAAAATAAACCATGGTTTAACAAATCATTAAGAAAGCTTTGTAATAGGAAATGTTATTTATATCGACGATACTTAGCAAGTTCAACTCCAGTAAGGTATGAAAAGTATAAGAAATTTAGAAATAAGGTAACCGATGTAATTAAAAAAACAAAGAAAGACTATTTTAAATGCAAATTTAAAAATGCTGCAGGGGATATGAAAAACACATGGAAAATAATCAACACAGCTCTAGGTAGGGGTATTAAGAAGAGGGTATTACCTAGTTCAATTCAGTGCAATGAGGTAACTGAAAATGGGAAAGGTGCAATATGTAATGCTTTTAATAAATACTTTGTAAACATAGGCCATACATTATCTTCTTCATTTGCTAATTCTGTTGACTCCATACAATATGTAACAAAAAATAACTCATCTATGTTCTTCACTCCATGTACACCAAAAGAAGTTATCAATATAGTCTCAAAATTTAAAAATGGCAAGAGTCCCGGTTTTGATGGAGTACTTAGTGTATTGGTTAAGAGTGTTATTCATATTTTATGTTATCCTCTGAGTGATATTATCAATTTATCTTTGAGTACTGGCATTGTCCCTGACAAATTAAAAATTGCCAAAGTTATTCCTGTTCATAAAAATGGATCAAAAGATGATTTATCAAATTATAGGCCTATATCTATTCTTCCTTGTTTTTCAAAGATTCTAGAGAAATGTGTATATATTCGTGTATATAAATTCCTGGAAAAGTGCAATATCATTACTCCCAAACAGTTTGGTTTTCGAGCAGGACACTCTACATCTTATGCTATAATGGAGTTTATACGGAAGGTGTCAAATGCCTTTGATAATAAAGAAATAATGATTGGTTTGTTTTTAGACCTTAGCAAAGCTTTTGACTCTCTTGATCATACAATTTTATTAAATAAACTGGAATGTTATGGGATTAGGGGTATTGCTTTTGAATGGTTTAAAAGTTATATAAGTAATCGTAAACAATATGTAGCATTAGATAAATATGAATCACAAACAGTGACAGTTAGATGTGGTGTACCACAAGGGTCAATCTTAGGCCCACTGTTATTTCTTTTATATGTAAACGATCTTTGCAATGTCTCCAATCTGTTAGAATTAATATTATTTGCAGATGACACTAGTGTCTTCATGTCTCATCGAGATATTACAATTCTTCAAATAGATTTAATTCAGAATTTGATAAACTGGTTGACTGGCTTTATAACAATAAACTTGTACTTAATATTAAGAAAACAAATTTTTTGGCTTTTACTAACAAACATACTGACATTACTCAAGTTAAAGTTAAAGTCAAGGACTCCTTTATTAATCAGGTTACTCATACAACATTTTTAGGCATCACGATTGATAATAAATTAAGTTGGAAGGAACACACTGGTGTCATCTGCAATAAAATATCTAAACGTGTTGGTGTGTTTTATAAATTGAAATTTTTTCCAAAGGAAACGTTGATGACCTTATATAATACATTGGTATTGCCCCATTTATATTATTGCATTCCTATTTGGGCATGCTCTAGTGCTCAAAATACAAATAGACTTTTACTCCTACAGAAGAAGATTATAAGAATTGTGTCTCATAGCCAATACCTTGCCCATACTATGCCTCTTTTCTACAATCTGAAAACTTTGAGAATATCTGACATATATGAGTATCATTGTGCAATATTTATGTTTTTATGTTTTAATAAACTCTTACCAAGTGCTATATTAAATTATTTTGAACTAAATAAAAACATTCATAGGCATCAGACTAGGTATTCGAATAACTTTCATATTCCAGGGGTGAGAACATCAGTTTGCCAAAATACAATTTTTTTTAGGGGTCCCAAAATTTGGAACAACATACCACTAGAAATTAGACTGAGTAAATCACTGAATAGCTTTAAAAGAAAAATGAAATTGTACTTACTACAACAGTACTCAAATGTGCAATAGTTTTATTTTGATATGTGCGCGTGCGTGTGTATGTGTGTGTGTGAGGGGGCGTGTGTGTGTATGTGTGTTTGGGGAGGGAGGGGGGGGGGGGGGGTGGTTGTAATAAGCATGAATGTGGTGTGTGTACATGTGCGTTTTTACGCACTAAATTCTCATCTTTTTTCCCCTCTCTATGCCATCAATAATTTTGTTTTGAATAATGTACTTTTTCACAATTTTTAATTCAGATACTGGAGATAGACTTTTATATAAGGCTCTGCCTTTCTGTCTTCTCCGAATACTTTCATTATTGTACCTTTCATTATTGTACCTTTACATGGCTACTCTTTATTGTCACCATGTTTCTTCTCTCGTATATTGTTATTTATTTATGCAGTATTTTGATATTTGTATCTGTTTGTCTTTGTAAGTTTCCTTTTTTTAAATGAAAGTATTGAATAAACTTGAATTGAATTGAATTATATACTTCATTAATTTGTATCTGCTTTATGACTCTGGATTGGTGTTGTGCTGAACAACTGCAATGTTTAATGTAAACTTGATAATTTTATGTAATGTCTGGCATTATTTTGAATTAATATTCCTCATCAATGTTGAAAATAATTTACTACCTTGACATCTAATTCATGTCTTAGATATTTCTATATCTCACGTATTAAATTCTGTAACAAGCAATTCTATTCTGATAATTTATTAATTTTCCATTTGAGTGATATTTGCACTGATTGTGCAATTCCTCTATCTATCTTTTTGTTTTCTTCCATCACTGCATGGATGTACGCACAGGTTATTACCCTTTCTGTGGATCAGTTTAATTTTTATTAATTGCAAATTACAAGATTCATTTTCAATTCCAATATCTCTATGAATAATTTATAATAATTTATATAACTTTGTATATCAGTTTTCATGAATATTCCTCATTACTGGCTTATCACACTGCTGTTCAAATTCAAAATCTCATTTCTGTGTGAACATTTCCTATTAAAATGAATCACATTTTGTTATCATGCTTTTGTGAATATTCATGCGTGAAATTCTTATTTGAAATTATATTTATTCCTCTTCCCAGGTTTTCTTCTTCCTTATATCTGTCTTTTGCTGGTCTGTTTTTAACTTCCTCTTTTAGAATTGTTACATTCATTTCCCTGTTAAGTTTAATGTTTAATGTTCCATGCAGGACTTCCATGTTACTTTGATTCTGATTATGATGTTTTATACCGGATCAAATTTTTATCACATTGCATTTCAGAAGCAAATTCAATTTGATTCAGCCTTTCACTGCTATATTTGATTTTTTAAAATAAATAAACGTGAACAATTCAATTCAATACAAATTAAACTATGAAGGGGATTGCACGGGCAACCAAACATGTATGGAAAGTAGACATTCATGCATACAAATTTATGGAAAGCACAAGATTCACCCATCAGGAGCAATTCTGCTTTTTCAGGCGTCATATTGAGGATCACTTTGCTTTTACCGGTGGTTTGGTATCCAAACTAACAAGATAGAGGACCTCTCCAAAGACTGAAACCACTACTTTTTGAGTGGATTTCAATAACTGTGGAGTGGATCCAACTCCAGAAGTAATCACTAAAGATAACTTATAAAGGCTTGCTCACATATGAAGCGGCAAAGCCCCATGGTAAATCCTGTGGGTTTTTTTTTTTACACATAAAACGATGGTAAATGAAGTGGCAAAAAAAAAATTAAAATGCCGAGGCAGAAATCACCCTTTTCGTCCATTTAGCCTCCTGGCGGCAAAACGGTGTGGACCAATAAAGTTCTTACAAAGTTAGTGCAAAATATGATGTCAAGAGTTTGTTTTTGCAACTACTGGCAAAACTCTCTTCCTCTTGAGTGTAAACTGTTACTGATTAATGAGCATCTCATTATTAGTGTGGTGGTAAAAATAAAATGCAGAGGTTTCCTCCATGGGGATTTGCCACTGAATATCCGAATAAGCCTTATGAGTGAATTTCCATTCATCCACATCATGGGATCATAACTGGTGATATCACAAAGTGGGTGCGCCCGTGAAACAAACTGAATGTATCGAGGGTAGATTAGAAAAAGAACGATTATCTTCATTAAATGATGCATGGGATTGTGGTATGTCATTTTTCAATGTTCAAATCCCTAATGGCCCCCAAATAAATGATCTCTGCATATTTCTACTGAAAGAAAGAAATTTGTTTACTTTTTGATAGAAAATCTGCCCTCATTAACTGTGAAGGTAAATTACAAAGTAATATCTGTTATCCACAAACTGGAAAATTAGATGATTAGGTAAAATAGACTACAGCACATTTCAATTCTAAATCCCCCCCCCCCCCCTTCCATCTATATTCCCAAGCTTACAATGACTCATAAAGTATGTTCTCACCTTGTATTAATGGTTAAGAGAAATATATGTGACTCAAACTCTTGGTAGGTATAACTCACACACGTTGTAAAACTCAATGTACTTTTTTCACAACACAGAACCTGACTGGTAATAGAAGGGGAGGTATCAAACATCCTTTACAAAATCGTGAGTGCTTTAAAAAAAATCAATGTGAAATGCAACTTCAGCTTCAGTGTGCGATGTGTGGTATGGTAGCAGACAACTTGTACACGTTCTCTCTCTCTCTCTCTCTCCTTCTCTCTCTCTCTCCCCGAGACTCTCCCTGGCAGATTTATTCAGAAATCCTACTAAGTTATACATAGGCAGGAGTGCACGAGGACCAGACACAAAAGAAGAAAATTCAGGAGGTAAAACTATACCCTCCCAGTCCTGAAATGCAACCAAAGGCCTGCTTTCTAGAGTGAAATGGAACACAGGTTAAAAGAGAATGTTTTGGGTGATGCAATTGATTTTGTTTCAATTTACCTTTCTCTGCACCTTTCCACGCTCTTTGTTGGTATTCCTGGACACCGTAGTAGCCGGCTTGATACTGATTTCCACCTACGGGGGCACAAAAAACGAGGTATTGCCAATTTAAAGATCAGAATTACAAGATTACAACATGCTGATGAGATTTGTGGGATTTTAGTATTACGGAAAATCATGATAACACATCTATCACTTAAACTTCTTGATTGCTTTATGTCAGAAAATAAAAGTAATGTTAAAAGTTAATATGAAAAGTTATAAAAAGCAATCTGAGGGTGCAGAGATAACATATCAAAAATACATTCAGTCAATGTTCACACAGTACAGAATAATGGAATTATTCTCTTTTTTTTTTTTTTCAAAATCATATTTGAATTAAAAGAATCATTGCATAATACAGGTGTTAGATTAATTCATTTATCACCCTTAAAAAATATTAAATCTTATGAGAAGGAACTGAAACTTAACTTCCTGCCAATCATGAAAGGACTCTAAATAAAACCCTCCCTTCCCTTTACCATGAAAGAAAATACAAGGCTTTCTTGAAATAATCATCTGCAATGTTATTTGCAAGAAATCATGGCAAAGCATAAGATGATACTTAAGTAGCAAATCTATTTGTCTATTTTTTTTCAGTAAAAGCAAAAAGTTTTATGCAGAGATGGCTCACATACTGAATTTTAGTACATACAACATACATAATAAATACCAGCAATGAAAAACAAGATAAATATTGAATTGAAAATATAATAAAGGTTGACCTCAAAAACATCAAAATGTCAAATATTCTTAGTCCATTTAAAGAAGATCTGAATGAAAAAAAATGGCAGCTATACCATTAAGATAGTACAATATGATGAGCAAGCTAGATTAACCCTTTTTTGTGAATACTATCTTTAATAATTAAGCCATAGCCTCCGAATCTTGAATCTAAAGATACTGTGTATAGTAAATTAATCTGGCAATTCCAACTTCTAGTTTATAATGCTCATAGTATAACCAGAAATAAAATTATTCATAGTAATCTCAGTCTAATTTTCATTGAGTGAATGTAAAACATAAGAGAACGATAAATTAGTTTATACAATTGCCATTTGGAGACATAAATTACCTACATGTATGCTAGTAATAGAAAACCAAACAATGTACAAAATAATATGGAATTTCAAAATAATAAGTAAACCCTTTGCCTGCAAAATATGTCTACCCATCACTGGAAAACATGATTATGGCAATTCAAAGGAATGAAACCAACTACCATATGAGCAATAATAAGTGACATATATATATATATATATATATTTTAAAGTTCTGAAATAATTTTACTCCATTTTCCCCTTAATCAAAATGAAAGATCAAGGTAAAGAGAGTTCAGGTACATGTAACTTTTCTTTAAAAAATTATGTAGGAAAAGAGAAAAAAAAGGGGGGAACCAATAAGTTTTGTACACTGAGAACCAAAAGACTGCTAACTGTAAGGATTGTACACATATGAAGAAGCAAATCCTCACAGCACTCCCACTTTTTTGTTATGTGTAAATGAATGGTATGTAAGGTAGAAAAAAAAAGCGCCATGGCAAAAATGATCTTTCTTGCCTCCTGGTAGCAAAAAGGTGTGGGCCAGTCAAATTCTGTTAAGGTTAGCATAAAATATGGCACCAGGAGTGTGTCTGCCCAAATTTTGGCAAAACACTCTCCTTTATTTGAGCATGAACTATTAGTTTTTATGTTAAAGCACATCTCATTATCATAAATGGTGCAGTGGTGCAGTGCCACATGTGAACAATTACAAAAACTGCACAAGTTTTCTGCAAGGGTTGCCACTGGAAAATATCCATTTTAATGAAAAAAGAGGATAGAGAGAAGAAATTTTTTTACAAGTTCCATCAAAATCGGTTACAGAACATTACAAAAGTTTGAAAAGTTTCAATTTACTTTCTATGACAATCCTCAAATTGGCAACGTTGCTTCAAAATGGTAGGTTTAGAAGGACAACTCTCAATGTGTTTTGTACATAAAATTTCATATTTTCTCCGTTATCTCTGAGGATGCTGCTCGTCTCTTTGTGAACTCAACATATGTTGTGTTAAATACATTTTCCATGATATTATCTTGAGCTAAGGAGACAAGCTGCACCTTGAGATAATGGGGAAAATATGAAATTTTGTGTACAAAACACATGGAGAGTTGTCCTTCTAAACCTGCCATTTTGAAGCAACATTGCCAATTTGAGGATCACCACAGAAAGTAAACTGAGACTTTTCAAACTTTCAAACTTTCTCATTTTGTAATAGATTTTGATGTAACTTTTTTTTTATTACTTCTTGGTATCCTCTTGTTTCCTTAAAATTGATTTTTCCCCAGAGTTTCATTCTCCTTTAAGATTGCTGCACACTTAGTCAAAATTCCCATGGTTGACAGTTAAAGACAGTATTCCTATTACTATTTGAAGTTATCTACTCTGGGAAGACACAAGCTTCAAGAAAAGCCAACTTCATTAAGATGCATTGTACCATAGTCCCCAGGATTGTGATTCACTGCATTAATACACTGAGCTGAGGAAAAGCAAGACATTTGTAGTCAGAACGTAACATTTCTTGCATTTCAAACACCTTATGAGCATGTGACCTTGTAGCAAAGAGGATGACATTGAAAGGCAATATTGAAAAAAGGAAGAAGTTATAATCCAAAATATTGAGGAAATTCTCAGGAAATTGATTTCAAGTATTTCGACTTGAAAAACAAGGGGCCAAGGTTGTTGCTTAGTTTGCTGATAGTTACGTTCACACAACCATTCCTAAGCTCAATGTTTACTTGTGATTTCAATTATTTTGATTGATGAGGATTTGAGCCTGCAAGCTATTCTGATATGGATGCAGGCCACTGCCTTGTACATGTACTTTTGAAACATTGAGCGGTCATTGTTTTGGTCCTATACGGACCCTCGCCAACGTTTAAAACATCATGGTTTTGATAACTTACAGTTTCAGAACTATGATATCCCATGTGAACATACACTGAAGCTAATGTTTGCCAGAGTGAGATGTTGCTCTACATGTAGTCTGGCTGCAAATCATTCTTAAAATGACATACTCAGTTTTAAAAAAATAGCATTGTAAAAATTCTGATTTGAAAAAAACCCCAGCATGTTGATGAGTGATAAATCCTTTCTGGACAAGATTGTTTCGGATATTATCAGAGAAATATAGCAACATACAAGTCTGAATGCCAGGCCTAAAACAAGAGTAATGCATGTGTGCAAGGAACCATTTCAAAAAAGCAATACACCCCGCAGCAAAGTCACGCTGATGATTGCAAGTCGTCCATTTACATATTTGAATTATCTTAGCTTTTTGAGAATTACATTTTCAATTAACATGCAAGTATCTCTTGAAGCAAAGTCTGCCAAAACCATATGAATGGAAATGAGCACACCCATTTACAAATCCTCATCCACTCGCGAGGGTTTCAGTGGTTAACAGGAAGATGGAGAAGCAATCTCAATATTTATGACATCAGAACATCAAAAAAATATTGCTTGATAGGGGGAAATAAGCATCATATATTCATCAGTCATGAAATTCAATGATTCCTTTTACTGATGCTTGATTTGGCGATGAAAAAGCTATCCGTCATCATTAAATGAGGCTGCATCAAATCTGGGTTCTTTCTGCAAGGTAACCTCAAACTGCCATTTTGGGTGCTCCAGGCCAGAACTCTCTTGGCCCTCATGGTTTGATGATTTTAACTGCAATCGATATGCAGAGGTGAGGCAAAATATTCAGATCAATCGTTTATTTATTTAAATGCACGCCATCAGTCCTTTTAGGAACTTGTGTTTCCACAGTTGTCATTTCCTATGTCTCAAGGTTCCTTACCAGTGGATAGCCTCTGTACTGCTTTGTGCAAAGGGGCCACGTGCACAAGCAAATATTGCATGGAGTTGACGGGGCAATGCACTGGTGTGGGGGCTATGCACTGTTTGGCAAGGGGGTTCTGGAACAGGTTGATTCTGGTCAGTGGGAACGGAGCTCTCAGCGTCAAACTTACAGTGCATGGCCCCCAGCAGCCATCAGAATCGATCAGAGTTGAAAAATGGAATGTCATCTAGCCTTGACATTCACATTCTGCACTTTACAATCATTGCTCCAAGAATGATCCTTCCCTCTCTCTCTCTCTCTCCTTCACTCCCATCTTCATCTGACCAATTACTTTCCATCTTTATCTGTCTATCATTCTATTCCTCTAGAAATATTCCATCTTTCCTGAAGCATATTTCTCTACATCTCATAGTTCCTATGATATCTTTTCTGACACTGTCAAGTGCATACAGTATGTACACACGATTATTTCGCAAATATAAATTTCCCTGCTCTCTATCACCTCCTTTCATTTGCTGTCATGTATAAATAAAAACAACTCTGTCTCATTTTCTCATTTCTTGCAATTATAGGGCATCATTTATCTCTCCAATCATTTCCAAATGAATTCCAGCTCAGTCCTGCCTCCTCTAAGGATCATCCAAAATCAATCAAGTCAGCTTGGTATTCCTCCAGCCTAATCCAAAATTTATTTATCCCTAATCCATCTGCACATATAAGCATATCCATCAAATCAATATCAAATAAACTGTTCATTTTGTATTAACAGTTAACTCAAATTATCCTCATCATAGTTTTAATCTAACTTTCTCTCCATAAATTGAGGTTAAAAGTTCTTTATAAGATTCTCTTCTCACTAAAACATGTTCTACTTCACTTAATCCTTCATTTTCATTTTATAATTGCAATTCTGAAATCTGAATAATCCATAATACCCTAATTTCACCATAACATTTATGACATTCTACTTTCAAAATCTAAATGACACTATTATAAAATTCATATTTATACATAGTTAAGGTCAAACATGTATCACAAAAAATATTCCTAAAATCAGTGTTCCAGATATCAACATTTTGGCAAATATAGCATTTGCTGGTTAAATGTAGGAGAGGGGAGAGGAAGGGAGGATGCTTATAAGTCCTAAAAATGTTCTGATAACCGAGAAATTAGAAGAAAAAAGTGGTCCCCTTTTTATCAAAAAATCCCAAACAAGTAACAAAAAGGGAGTATCAAATATTTCACGTGCCTTTAGAAAATCGAAAGTTATTGCAGATGTTAGTTGGAAAGGTGTTGGAAAGGGTTGGAATAACAGCGTGTACCTAAATGTACTTGAGGTATGCCAGGTTAATTTTTTTGGGGGGTGGGGAGGGGAGGAGGAGTGGGAAGGGGCATTGAGGATTCTGAGGAAGCTTTCTACCACAAATATAAATAACCTGTGAAATGAAATTGACCTCAAAACATCACACTGTGACAGCCTGCTTCATTTCAAGATGTGAAATTATGCAAATGTGACATTCAAGACAGGTATGAAATGCTAATTCCTGTAATACATTGAATCTCTTTTAACTAAGTGAACTGGTTCCTTCAAGTTAAATCCCATTCGTCAGCCTTCCTGAGCTTTAGCCCATCCCTCTTGCCTCATCCCTCCTTGATCCATGAAAAACATTTCATACTCGCTCTTTTCTGCCCAAAATCCAAACTGAAATAAATTCCAGCCCATCTTTACTGCACAGACAAGAAAAATGACGACAAAAGGAGCAAGGAAAACGACGACAAAGGAGAGGAGGCAGCGTGAGCTGAGATTGAATTCATTACTCCATGGCACCCCGTAATTCCACATAAATTGCATTCTGATGACAATTTCTACACATCTCAAAAATAAACATGCAAGTCCATCATGAGCCTGTGAATGAAAAGGATACCCCTTCCTGTTTTAAAGGCCAGTCCCCGCTCCTTTCTTTTAACTCGCTGCCTATGGGAACCACGTGGTCATTGTATTAAGTCTATGGGAGTTTGAGAATTCATAAGTCAACAGGTTAAGATGCATTCAAGCAACAGTGTACGCACAATTGCGTATACATGTACATGCTCCCTCAATAGTGCAAGATTCCTATAGTGGCAAAATGTCACATCTTTGAAATTTTATTGTCTTATTTCCCATAGATTCAAGCTGTGTTTATGATGTAGTTTGATTTCTAGTGCACATTGTATCACAATAAAGCAAGTGTCATTGCTCTGAATCTGAAATATCTGAAATAATACGACTCAACACTCCCACGGAGTAAAGCGAGTTGGGTGGGTGTGCGCATAATAACTAAATAATACTATTGGTAATAAATAATACTATTTGTAATAAAAAATACTATTGGTAATAACAATAGGCATTACAAAAGTTTAATTTTTAAGATGGCTCCCTAGAATAGGTTTTACAGGCTTACCATATTAGATCATATAGTAATGCTAGCATTCTTTCAATTTGTCATTAGGAAAAGAAGCTAACAATCAATTTCTGAAAATACATGTAAGCATACTTCGGTATAACTGAATTCCCACATGCTTGGCATTCTTTCAGTGGCATTTCTCTCAGTTTCTCTATTATATCTCAAAGAAAACAGCTCCCAATAAACACTGCACCTCAATCAAAATTAAAGTGTGAACTGCAAGGTATATGTATATAGTGCCTGCAGATGAACCTATATAGCTTTATTATTACCCCAGTACTAAGTAAAGATATCGGTGACAAGCTAATATTTGTTTAGTGTCCATAATCAAGAAACCTGCCATACACATGTCAGCAAAACAGCATGTCAGTTCAAAAGTCCATTTTCAAGGGCAAATTTCAACCAAAGGACATGAAGGAATCGCTAATGTCCTAATATTTTAAAAATAAATCATTTTACGTAGTATAGCAAACAAATAAAATCTAAATTAACATGAATAAAACATAATGAGAGATTATATGCAATTTTTACCAGGAGTTTACAGTGCAGGCCTGACTTGAAAAAGAAAAAATGGGAATAAAAGTCATTCACACACAATCCTGTAATTTGCAGTTGCTTTTCTGAAAAACCTCACTTAATTCTCCTTTTCAAGACTCTAAATTGCATGTCCTTTTCTACAAAGAGTCATAAAAGAAAAAGCTTGCATTCTTGACACCTGAATGACATTGCATTACCACCACTTCAAAAACCAGGAAGCACTCTGAAATGTTAAAACGGTGGCTGACACGCGGCTTTAAATGATTGAATTTCAATAATGTAAAATAATATTGTACCTGGATATCAAAGGCACGTTCAAAAACCCAGAAGAGCAAACATTAAAGATAGACGTGAAAAGATCATATTTCTACAAACTCTTTGAGAGAAGTCAGTGATACGAGAAAGAGGGAGACAGGAGAACTGGGTCAAATGCCAGGATGGCCTTTCCAGCTCCTTTATGAGAAGTATTCAAAATGTATGCTAGAGACACGATTAAAATTAATAATGCAAGCATGGGGAACGAGCATTTCATGAAGATATCATGAAATGGGTTCAGAAAGGCAGCAACTGTGACACAATATGTGGCCTTAAGCCCCTGGAGACTAACTAGCATATTTAGTAAAGATATCGTATGAACGCTGTGCATTTCTATTCAGCTTTCACTGATCTGCGAGTGCATAATACGGTCAGTTTTGTATAAATTTTTAATCTTGATATCATCATGCAGAATGTAAAGACTTTAAAATGATTTCATGGATAAGAGGTAACAGCTCTGACTCTATATAGTATTATTGCCATTGAATTGTAGAAAATAATCAAATCACGGACAGAATCTGCTCTGATACAAGACTTGTTGCTTTGCCAGGCAAGCCTCACACAAGTAATTGGGTTGAAAAGCATCATTTCATTATGAGTCATTCATGAAACTAGAATTCACTTGTAATGTTGAATGATTTTCTAACTGATTAATAGAGTGCATTACTTCTATCATTACACATTTCATTTTATCATCATCCTCTGTGAAACATGGTCACACAACAATGTGGTCGTTAAAATTATACATGTGTATTAGCAACGCAAAAAATATTTCCAAAAATGCTACAGTTATTCATATAAATATGGTATTTGCTAGCGCATATCCTATTGGCTGAAAGGCCGTCACGTGACATCGACCAATTTTTTTACATTGCATGTTTTTTTTGCACAATCAAGTGCATATACAAAAATGTACGGCACTGCGCATTCAAAGCAACCTTACTGGATGCAACCTTACGTGTACCCACTGTTTCCACTTTTTTTAATAACTGTGCACTTTTGACTCAAAGGCAACCTCAATACAAACTTTGGGAGAACCTGACTCCTATTGAAGGAAAGCATGAGATCGCTAATATCATACATGTATTTTGTATCACAAATACTCTATGTATATCATTGTTACATACATGTACCTTCACCTCCTTATTAAGAATTTCCCTCATGCCCTTACATGTATATTCCAATCTAAGCCTGCAGCCTCGGTGAATTTATCATCACTCAAGAAATTCTGAATTTGTCATATATTTTGTTGCAATGAATGCAGAAGCATGTAATATTAATACAGAATCAATCTTTCACAGTACAGTAACTAGTAAGCCTACGGTATTCAATTTGAATATGCTTTAGTGCATTTGGCCTAACAATGTACAGGTAAATTGCAAAATAGTACTGGTATACCACAACATCTAAACATTCTACAAATCTTTTAATACTGATCTACATGAAATCATGAATCTATTATGTTTCTGAAGGCATGTTTTACTCAAGGAGAGAAGGATATCATAGAACAACTGCAAGCAAAGGTATTATGACATTCTACTAGCACCAAGCTTGTAACACTGATCTACAATCCCATGGAGTTGGAATTTGCACTAAGCTTCAATGAATGAGCCTACTGTACAATCATGATCGCAACAAGTAGAAATTTTCATCAAGTACATTTCATCTTTCATATAGTTCTTTCTAAAGGGACAAGGACGATCCAGTCACCGAAATCTGCATCATGGTAGATTTCATGCGGATCTTGTGGTCAGCATTTTAAGTAGGGCCTGACAAATATTGGATACAAGCATGCATTAATGAAGGCAAAATAAAAAAAAAGCCCATGACTTTTCTTGAACATGTTTATCAACCCGTAATGAAGTGTGGTGTACTGCACCCCACCAAGTAATAAATGTACTGTGATCAATACAGGAGAGAAAGAGATAGACGCAAATGCAATAATGCATGGTCTACCTTGAAATAAAGATTGTGTCCAATCAATAAACCAATTTCATTTCTTGTCAATATCACCCACCAGGAGGGAGAAAAAACAGGAGAAAAAACAGGAGAAAGACAGAGTGAGAGAGAGTAAGAGAGAGAGAGAGATGGTAAAAGAGAAATAGGAAAGAGAGAGAGAGAGAGAGAGAGAGAAAGAGAAGGAAAAACAAGAGGGAGAGAGAAAGCACTATAGTACAGATCTTCACTGCAAAAGTTCTACATACACATGTACATGTATATACTCAGCAACTTTGTTGTATGTCCATGGTACTCTTCAGTGCCAGAAGGGTGTTTATGCTACAAATACAGATGATATAACTTAAGGTTTTAAGCCCATCTGGCTCTCAGCAGGCAAATATCAAACAGTAGATTTAGTACCTTCTCATTTCTATTTTATCACTTTCTGCAAATACACATGTATGTATATATATGTAATGGTCAGAACTCGAATGGAAGGTTTTTAGAGAATATAGTCTGAGAAGATTGAAAAGCAGAAGACATCAAAGAGGCCGAAAGAAAATTATCAATGGTGCGATTCTTTTGGTGAATAACATTGTGCTTGATTATTTTTTATATGATGGGCAAAGCAACATTATAGTTATATTATCTTAAATGCTATCAAAGAAGGAAGAGTCTAAATTTAAAACACACATACACAATCATGCTGCAATGAAACAATAACAAAATAAAAATATGGATCTGATTTGAGATGAACATTCATGTGTTTTTTAATTTCATTTTTAGATTACTTTTTTTAATGAAATCATTTCCAGACACTAATCAGTAATATATCTTATTTAGAAATTATTCAAAAGTACTTTCTTCAACTTCAAGTCAAAGGCAGTGCATTATTCATGTTCATTGCACAACTGATGTAGCATCTGGCAGGATACAGAATTACACAAAAACAAGTGCACTTTTTTAAAATATAGAGAATGTACTTGCTTGTAGCTAAAGTTCGAATCATCTAACATTTGACAGTCACACATTATGTGTGCTCTTCTTTTTGCGAATGGATATTTCAGGCAATGCACTCTGAAATAATTTCATTTAAGTCTGTTGCTGATTTACTTTTCTTTTCGAATCAAATACCTGTCCCCATACACAAGATAAAACATTCTTTCTACAATAGTCTAAATAACAATTTCCTATACATCCTCACCGCAAATAATTGAATCATTCAAAGGAAACATTGTGACTGTGCGGTGGAAGTGTAATGCGTGCCATGCCTAACAGATGATAAGAGAAGTAGGTGAGAGAAATAACATAATCACGTTTTCAAAACTTGAATTATCCCATTAGAATGATGCATTGTTATGATTCACGTCTGTTGTGATGTCCTATACAGCAAGACATGAAATCCTGCCAATACATTTCCCATGCCAATAAGATCCGGGGTATGCTTAATTGGTAGAAATAACTTGATTTGGACGAATTTTCAGCAGTGTTTGTAATGGCTGGCTTTAGTAGGTCCTTCTTTGCCAATAGTGCACTAATTGTTAACCTCTCTTAAAGAGTGCAAGTACTTTTCTTCCAGTGGCTTTTTTCTTTCTTTCTTTCTTTCTTTTGTTATGCTACCTTGTCAATGAAGTATTCAATCATATTGAAAAGGGTATTTTATTTATGAATGTCATTTTACAGTGTCATTTTATTCCTTTATCACTGTTTTTCACTAATGTAAATTCACCTAAAAAATTAATTCCATCATATCTAAACAGTCTAAATATGTGTTTTTATCATTTTATTTTGAAGACATTCTTCAGAAGTGCATCAGCCTTTCTCTACTCCCTGTCTTTCACCTTATAATGTTCCATTCATGATATGATGTCATCATGCTAAGTCATGTTTCACTATTTCTCTCTCTATTTCTACGTGTGTAGATCTCTTCTATTCATTTCCACTCCTGCAGTTTTTATGTGCCTTTTACATCCTTTTACATCCATCTTTCTTGGTCAGTCCATTTCTCTGTCTGGAGTCTGTATGTCTTCTGTCTATCTGTCTGTCCCTTTCTCTTTCTCTCCACTTCTCTTTCTCTCTCTCTCTCTCTCTCTCTCTCTCTCTCTCTCTCTCTCTCTCTGTCTCTCTCTCTCTCTCTTTCCCTCCCTATCTTCAACTTCCCTCTCCTTCTCTCCATCTCCCCACATATGACTCCAGCACCACTCATCGACCAAGTTGGGTTATCATGCCGAGGGGAAAAGTGCTCTTCAGCGCCGAATATTTACTGAGGCTTGTGAACAGCAGCCTTAGAGCTATGAATCGCTAAAATGGATGTCTTATGATGTAGGTCGCCAATTCTTTTTTGTGTCAAGCTGACAAGTCCATATCCCCCATAGCTTCTTGAGTTAATTGTCCTCATAATTGTTGTGAATGCCTGCTTTAATTGACAACCAAAAGGCGTACAAAATACCTGCTTTTCCTCAATTTCATAGAGTGCTTTCTCTAATGTTCAACACATTCAGCAAACTGATAAAAGGGCACAACTCATCTCATGCAAATCGTAGGTATACCCAACATCTAGACTTGTAAATTAGTTGAGCAACTGTAATCAAAAGTAATGCTATATGCAAAATATCAATCATCTGTAACCACTGTTAAAGACATTGGTTAACATTGTTATGATTTTAAAAAATCTTGTTTTGTTACTTGAGAATGGGATAAACATAAGGGTTATAGTGTAAAAATACAAGTCTAAAAGTTTCAAAGTATAATATCCACAGGAAGTATTTTTAAATATCAAGAATGTGAACCAATGTTTGAAAAATATACGAGGGTCGGTTGCACAGAATAGACATAAGGAGTGCGCATGCGCGTGTGACTCACCTTACCGTACTGTGTGTACTGGCGAATCTCGCGGCGGGAGGCACATAACGGCATTTTCAAATTCAAGCAAAGTGGTCCTCTTAGTGATTGTCTCGTGAGACGAAGGATAATGAAATCGCCGTTTGCGTCTAACTTACACTTTTTCATTCCAAATTATGGTTGGTTTCAGGGTTTTTGAGTACAAATACAAGTACTCATACACATGTTTCATCTTAGTTTGAGAATTTTTTAAATCAGCTACTCACAAAGTTAGCCAATGCCTTTAATAACTTTCAGTATTATTCAACTGTATAATCATGAAACTGAAAACAAAAAGAAATACTCATTTAAAAATTCAGTACAATAAATGTCAAATATTTCAAGATACACTCAAATACTGGACTGGTACAAGAATATATATGGCTATGTGCTTTGTCCGATTGATGGCAGTGCAAAAAATCTTCATTTCCAAATTATGTCTGAATAGCAAAGATTCATTTTCTTCATTGACAAGTTACCCAGTTCCAAGCAAATCTATCCTCAAATTGCTATCAAATTTTCAACATCACATAAAGAAGAATAGAACAACCAAAAAGTTAATAATTTAAGGCAGCAGTTATTTCTACACTACCTTCATAATAGAATCTCTGTGAGTCTTACTGTATCTTCTTAAATTTGCCAGCATCTTTTGGCTCATATAAGTGTCCTTTTTCTGACTTCCATCTTTTTCTTTTCACACAAGAGTGTAACTGGTAGATATTTATTATACCAGTAGATTACAGATCTACTCTTTTTACACCGAAAGCACAGAGGGGTGCCATAACCTTCTTGTCCTCCATCACTACACCAACATCATTCTCCTCTACCACCACTGAGATGCGGTCCCTGTATGCTTGGTCATATGGTTAGAGATCTTTGACCCACATCCCTCACCCACCACTCAGTGTTCTTTCACAACTGGACAATGGCTGTTTACTGGCCCTTGCTTAAAACTGGTCAATTGTGGATGCAACTACTTACAACGCTCTCTCTCTTTTTTCTTTTTTTACTCTTTCCATGTAAAAGCAATTGAGAGCGCACTGCTCTGTTTCATGTTATATCTCGATTGCGTTGGATGTCCGTACTGGTGGCCGTTGAATTGAGTGCAAGGTCACTACTGCCATACTGCCACAATTGAAGTTGAGTTGCAGAAAATGTAATCAGAATACATTACAATAGTCTATATACTAACACACTGCGTCATATGGCAATAACAAAGACTTGTTTTTTGTCATCTTTCTTCGTCTCTCATAACACATTCACATTACACAAGAATAGGAAAGGATTACACTCAGCACATCCAGTAAAGTATGCAGATTATCATTCATCTTTTCCTTGTCATTTAAAAGTATATCCAGTTTGTGGAACACTATAGATCAAATAAAAAAGCATTTTATGTTTTTTATAAAATAAGCTTGCCCTCACATTTTGCAATTCTGACAAAGATTGTTCATGCATATACATGTACCATTCAAATTCTATGAACAATGAATCTATTACAACAGCCAGGCACTATTCCTTTACTTCGATTTTAATATTTCCATTTTCAACCCAGTTTTTCTCATATACTCAGTGAGTCTATTAAAAACAAAAAATGGCTGCAATTTTTGATTGCATTATCAAAAATCTAGAATATATTTTAAGCAACTTCCTTGAAAATTACATGAAATTTCATTCCTGAATGCTATGAAGTACCATTCGAGTATATATAATAGCGATAATTGGCTAAACTGTAATGATATAAAACCCTCCTATCAGTAAACATCAATCTCTTAGGAGTTGTCACATGAACTAAAAATACATCAGAACACAGATAAGATGAGTGCCTTGAAGTAAGGCTACATGTATGCTTACTGGACATGGCTATCTGCATAATTGCAATGAGTTCAGCTACATGTGCATCTATTATCGTCTCATGTTGTCCTCGACATTCAATCCTTCAAGGTCAGGACAGACATCTTAATAACATCCACAGACAAGCACAATTAGGAGAAGCCTAATCCCTAATTGGTCAACAGTAATCTTGTATTCATTTACATCTGGAATGTAGGACCATGCATAAATGAACCTACATTGTACAATGTATACATATGAATATACATGTTTAAAAATCTCTAAAGGCTTTAAATTTATCTTTCCTTTATATCATATATCTATGGATGCTCATGTAAGCAGAATAAATTCTTGGAAAGAAGAGGTTTGCTTGATGTACTTCAATAAAGACACTGGAAGTAATGGTTCTAGGAGTTCATACAAAACTATCCTGACATTTGTACACTTTTAGATGAAAATGGAAGTATTCAGGTTGCAAAATTACCAAAAGTAATTTAGAACATCACTGGTCACAGGTCTTAACATAATTCTCAGTATGATGCACAGTTTGCTGACTGTCCAACTTTTACTTGCGAGCATGCAGCATATAGTGAACAATTCTGTCATAAGAGAATAAAGACCATATACATATGTAAAATCATTTTCAGGTGTACCTTCTGCAACCCCTAGCCCCTATCCCTTCCTTTGAATTATACAAGTTGCTCAAATTACTTGGACACATCTTCCAGAGGCAAGTGTGCCTGTGGAATATTCCTGTCATCCGGCAAGTAACCATGCATATGTACAGTGTACGTGTGAGCACCAAGTTTGTGGATTTTTCTTCTTCAACATTCATTGCAGCAGCTGCCACATTTGACACTGTGCATATCGGGTCTCACCCCGGCATTCGCCTTGAAAGCAAAATACATGATCATCAGGCAGGGAGGCCATGGCTAAAACAACATGAATATTCATGTTGAAAGTGAATCAGGAAAGTGGGTTAATGAGATCCAAAACTTGCAAATTACCATGGCAACAGATCCATTAATCGCACCTATTTCGAACGAGATTGAAAGTAATACGGATAACCCAAATTCTGTGTTAATGTATTGATGACACATTCAAGGGTAAATTAGATCTGCGGACTTCCGGCTTCATGAGTTATAGCTTAACTACATGTGAGTAACAAACAATATACAATGTATATGAAATCATGTATCTGTGAACAGGTTTTATAGACCATCTAATCAACTACAACACACATAAAACAAATGTAATCAATTTAAATCATTCAAGTGTACATTTTAGGCTATTCCGGTATAAACAGATGCAGTGAAGACCACCCATGATGAGGCCTCATCATTTTTAAGAACTGCACAAGAATCATCATCAGGGAGTAACATACATTGTAATAATGTAAAGCAATGGATTTATTCATTCTGCATTATAGGGTACTAAGTACTGCTTAGGTAAATTAAAATCAAATTATATATAATGCATTAAAAAATAATCAAAGTAATCAGCTATAATGCCTTGGCATATCATAAACTGCTTTCTCTTGGGCTTAGTCAGCTTTGATAAATCTAATGATAAATAAAAATTCGGTAAATTTCAGAACTAATCATCCCAAACCTCCCAAGCATGAACGACCTGCATCAAGTATGTGAGGGAATGCCTAGGTGCATTAGACATACTGCTTTAGACAAAGCTTGCAAAAACTGCATTCACTCAAGCAGGACGCATCCACACAAAACAACACTGGTCTACATTTCCTGAGGGTCCTATGCGCTGTACTAATGGTCCACGCAGCACAATGGAGGATATCAACATTTGCAAGGACAATAAAATATCATACTCTGGCACACATACCCGTGAAATAGAGCATGAATCATTGTACACAGTACAGTACGTAAACAACCATCACAACACAAAAACCTTGATATTAATGATCTTCCCACTACAGTACATATTGTTCTAAATTTTGTCTCTATAGATAAAGAAATTTCAAAACATACTTCCCTGTAAAAATCATTCTCCTACTATTCAGCTGGATGGACCAATGTATACAGGCATAGTGCATCTCAGAAGTAATAAACAGCCGAATATAACCAAACTGTTCTACAACTACAAGATTTTATCAACAATCTCATAAATGTTAAGTTTAATCTAGTGACCCACAAAAGGGAATCCTGTTGAATTTGATAACCAGGAGTGGTATTCGGAGTGCCATTTTATCTTTAATTTTTTAAATCATTATTCTGAGACCACTTTATATCTCAGATTTTATCTTTATTTCATCTCAGTCTCTCAACTCCAGAGTGCAAATCTTGTACAGCTTCATACAAAAGTGCAGCTGTTGTGCTTACATGTATGTTCATCTTATTTTTAAAGTACATGTAAAATAAAACTTGAAATAGGGTAGTAGCTATTTCATCTCTCTGACGCCCAATAAACACAACTTCTCTGGACAATTTTGCGGATAGTTTTGCTATGAAATTTAAGGAAAATTGTCTTATTATTTACCATAACACTCAAACAACATTCCAAATGGATAATTAAAGTAGATTTAAAGATTTTTGTTCACTAATATCATCCCTAAAATGATAATTGTGCTCAAATCACTTAAAATATTTATTTTTCAAGAAACCCCCGAAAAGTAACTCAAGCAGCATTCCAAATGGATAATCAAAGTAGATTTAAAGATTTTTGTTCACGAATATCATCCCTAAAATGATGATTGTGCTCAAATCACTTAAATACTTGTTTTTCAAGAAACCCCTGAAAAGATGGACTTGCACTTTAATACCTGTAAGCATTGTGAAGTTTGCAGAAATGATTTTTTTGCGCCGTTCTTGCCCCACCGACTGGCAAAAAGCAATTTTATTGGAAATAAACAAGATGAGAGTGCAATTTTACATTTCTTATTAGTTATTGCATCATAAATGGTCAACTCTTAGATATCATACAATGTGTGTAACATTTCTCTCAAACAATTCTCAAAATACTGATTTTTAAACCGGTTTTCTGGGTATTTTATCTGACTGATTCTGTCTGAGATTTTAAAAAATCTTAACTTTTTATCTGAGATAAAATAGATCTTGCAATACTATGCCAGTACCACTCAAGGACTTCTAGCTTGGTTTTAACAAGTAAGTCAAAGAAATGAGATCAGGTAGCCTAACAATATGCAAAACAGTACGCAAGTTTCCAATATTCAAACAAAATATACGTGTACACCCGGTACTGCCAATCACTGCAAAAAGAGCAACATTATTTACAAAGTCTATGATTCAGCAAATACATGTAGTAGACTGTAGACATCATTTTTTTTTTTTTTTTTTTTGTATACATGTATGCATTTGAACTAAACTGAGTGACAGTAAGAAAATGGCCTACACATCTCTCCAAAATGACATTTACCATCACAACTGCTGCTCTTTTCATTCCTTTTTTCTTCTTCTTCTTCTTGATATCCTTTACACTGAATACATGTTATATCATTATCTGAATTCTGAAACACCTCAAATCAAATGGTAACTTCAAACTATGACAGCTAAATGATATCATACAAGGGTCTCATCCCACAACTATCAATCAATATAATATTACACTCAAAAAGGTCTATGCTAGATCAGTAACAATAGTTCCCAGTAGGAAAAAAAACACAGTGAACCTTGAGACTAGTTTGTTATATAAAGAGAGAAGGATGTAAGGAAATAGCAAAAACACTGAAACAAAATACTGGATATATGCACAAAGGAAACACTACAACCTTGGGATAGTGCAAAATTTCACAGGAATAGGGACCAATCATTGGACCATACATGCAAGTATATACATACATGAGGAACCCTAATTGAGCACTATCAGTGGCTCAATGGAAACAAATCTGTATTTTCTATGACACTGTAAATTACATTTTTCTATTTCAGCTCAATTATTGCTAATTTTTCAGGTTTACAATATGTAGGTAACATCAGAAGCTGTATACTATCCTTGACCTATTTTGTAGTGTAGTGAGAAACAATATCTGAAGGCAATATAGACAATTAAAATATGATACATCATAAAGTGACATGCTTCCACTTAGAATAGTGGTGTCCGTCCATAAATTTGCTGTCTCGGCAAGAGGATGGTTCATTTTATTATCACTGAAGTGAATGAAGAGCAAGAGCTAGTGAGAGAGTCCCTAGAAAAAGACATTTTAAAGGGCTTTACATAGTTTCAACATCATGTTCTTTAGGCAATTATGGCTACAGCTCATATTTATCGCTGAAGCAGCAGAAAATCCCTTTCAATGGACTTCTGAAGCCTAATGTTCTCCCAGAATTAATCATTTCTAAGTTTTGAAATTCATTTCTCATTTCCCAAAGATGTTAAATGATTACATACACGTGGAAAAATTATTCTATATTTCTATCCAGAAGAGTTTTTAAAAATATGAATAATGGATTAAATAACTTCAAGCTCATCTTCAAGCATCAGACAAATATACCTTTAAAAAATCCACAACTAGAATAGCAAAATAAACTACATTTATATTCAATTAAATCTACCAGTCAAAAAGATCACTGTAAGGATTATGATTAATATAAAAAAATTCAAAGATACATGTACCACCCTAATGACTACATCAACTTAATTTGATTTTTTTTTTAATTATCATTCTTAAGATACTGCCCTTTACATGATATTTCAGAATATGAATTATTCCCAGCAATTTACCACATCCTAAACATTTAAAAATGTTTGGTAAATGGATTAACTTGCAGCTAAAACATAGAATATATGCCACAATGCAATATATACAATTAAAGAAACAAAATAAACAGTTATGGCTTCCAAGTAAGCATTACTGCTACAACTCCATTGAGCCTATACGAGTGTATACAAAACCTTTTTGAAAAGACTATAAAATTTATATCAAAGGATATTTCTACTTTAAATGTAAATTATTGTTATGTGATATTGCAAATGGTATGTATTCAACAATTATTCTTTTGTTATTTTTTAAACATTTTTTTATCATGTAAAATGAATGTTTTGTACAAACCACTCATCCGCACAAGATTTAATTTGCATCCATGGTATATGTTTATTCTTTTTCATTTCCATTTGATATTATTTTAATGAACAATTAAAAAAAAATCCTGTTGAAATTCAATAATAATTCATCACAGAATTAAAACCTCATAAAGATGGAGAGGTTGTTTTTTCTTATGATCATACAGAAATTTACAGTAACATTTACAGTGCACCTCCTTTATTTTACAGTAGTTCAGAATTTTTTTTTTTTTAGTACCGTGAGCTAAGAATTTCTATATTTCATGCTAGGAATGCAGAGTAATTGCAGTAATGCTTAGAATATGTGAGCAAGTATTTATACATTGTACATGATGCACTGATTAATATAGTTACATTCTCAATGTCAGAAACAGAGACATTTCTAAGGCTATCCTTCCTCACTATCCCCACTCACATTCTAGTGTGAAAATATTGCAAATACCATTTTTACTTTTTGAAATCAATAAACAAGGCTAAATTTTAAGGATAATATTGGCATGCAAGGATCGCTTGATATTGCCAATGATAAACAATGTGCTTACATTTATGGATTGAGATGGTGTGCAATAAAACAGGTTTAATCGTGAATTGGTATCTAGATCCAGCCAGCATAATATTACCCAATATTGGTCTGTAGCACTTTCTTTCTCTTTTATTTTATTTGGGGGGGGGGGCCCAGGGGGTATTATTTTGAATGAAAACTGTGAATCAAAGATGTGTCATAGTCTCATATATTTTAATAGACTAGGCCTATACAACTACATATTTTTCATTCATAGTGCTTCTTTATTTGTCAGGAAAAGTATGGTGCATTTACATCATTTTACATCATTTTATATTCATTTGTTCCATGTAATATTTTCAGTGGTGTTGCAATGTTAATATTCACAGAAATTGACAATCATTAATATGTTTAGAAACCTTTCGTGATAAGCAGACATGTGATATTTAACATGAGCAGAGCAGTTTGGTTTCAGATGGCCCCATAATCTCCATTTAGTGCCCTAGTTAGCTTACATCATGCCATGTCCATCAAAATGTTGTGTCGACACAATGGGTACAGATTTATCACAGTGAATATGACAACATACCTTTGTACCGTTGCTTGTTTGGCTTCATCCCAGCAGGAGTAAGTCCGGACGGTTTGGCTTCACCTGGGCTTCGTGTTGTGCTATTTATTCCCCCAAAATTCATGGCACTTTGCTGGGAATGAATGGGCTGAACACTGCTCGGTCCCATTGACCCAATTCCACTGGACGAATACGAGTCCTCGTGTAAATTCTGCGACGTCGCCATTGTAGGCTTGGTCGAGAAAAATAGGCTCTATAAAAATATTGAAATGTCAGTTATGGCAATGTACAGTAGTCGGTACACAGTTGTCATCAGGTGGTGAACACAGATGCGATGGGTTTTCTACCGGGTATGTGTCGCGAGGTCTGGCCGTGACCCCCCTACGCACACGGCTAGTTACCGACCTGCGACAGGGCCTTCGCAAACAGTTTACTTTCGTGTCGGGATTGCAATTTACTCACTGATTCCGATATGAATGTCCTCGAATTAACTGCAGAAAAGACTGTCCATATATTCGGGTATCTTCCAGCCGGCTGAAGCTCAATAAACATAGAAATTATATTGAAAAATACGCCAAGGACAAGGTACTATGTAGGACAGCCACACGGCTTTCCCCATAAACATACACGAATTTTATCACACATAAACCGCACGTAAGAACTTTTGCTGTTATTTCGCGTTCAAGCCATCATGCTGCATATAGAGGGTGATCCTGATAGTGAACGTGTCCGCTACTCCAACGAATACATTATATCGTAGGTGTATGCTATACACAGTCGTCTACATAATGAGCAGATATTTCTCCCAAAGTATTATATACGACATATTTGAATGTGAAATTAATCAGAATCATAAAATCTTATTAGAAGAATGACAATTACTCAATATTTACGACCACATAATTTGCTAACTTACTTTACAACGTGTTATACTCCACAAATTTCTCTTAGTAACCCCTAAAATCTAAATCAACTCGTCCAAGATCATGACGTCACGTAATTTGACATCGATTGCCGTAATCCGGTAGTTTTGAATGTTGTGTCCTTATGGGGTTCATGTAGGGACACTGACCGGACTGAATAATATGAGCGAGGGGCTGTAGGGACACCGCTGGACAGTCCGGAGAGCCTGGTCTTGCTCATTTACATATAGCGGGACGTTTGGTCCCCCGCTATGTTTACAATGCCTACGGCTTATTACACAATATGTCCGTTACATGCTTATGAGGTCCAACTGCTCGCATCATGCCTCTTTAGTATCATTATATCGTGCATGTGGATCTCAACGTACATACCAGTAACCAATACTTTACGGGAGGGGGGGGGGGGGGGGGGGGAGGGCACCGGGCCAGTATTGTTAACAGGATTTTCGGGGCACAATGACAACAGACTGCACCTCCCCCCCCCCCCCCCCCTCCCTGGATCAGCTAGTAATCTATGTTAACATGTTGATCATCATTAATTTATGAGAATATGATACTACTCCTTTTACCCATTAACTCATTTTATTATTTCGTGTTGCTTTGCTTTGTTTTGATTACGGCGTTTGTTTCATCTGTTTTGGTTGTGAGGCGGCTCCCATATTCTCTGACTAAATGATATCTAAATTTTCTATTCTGATACACTGAAGAAAAAAGGGCGGTTTACATCTTACACTGTGTTTATTTGGGGGGCTAGCTGTAGGGGTGCACTAAATTAAGGTCACTTTTTTTTTAATAGATATGTACTTAAGATACCAGATTAGGTTTGGATTGTAAGACCTTTTTTGTTTGTTTGTTTTTTGTGGTTTTTTTTTTTTTGTTCTGGGATTTTTGCTTGTTTGTTTGTTTATTTCTTGTTGTTTAAGACTGTCTCTTTTTAAAGTTTTTGTAAATTATTGTGTTCTTTCCACTCCCTATCCTTTGTTTGTTGTTTGTTTGTTTGTTTGTTTTTCGTGTTTTCTCGTGGTTCTTCTTATCCATGAACGATAGCTAAAACGGCAATTTGGACCAAAGGTACTTCATGATTTTTATATTTCAACGAAATGCAAAGAGATAATGCTTGGGATATCACGATTAGTTATATAATTTATTAGGACAATTTCCCCTAAAATAAGACTTGTTGGAGATTTGGTCATGTTGGTTATTTTTCACCAAGTGTATTGCACGACACGCTAATATAAGAAGTGTGCGAACGGTTCGATATTTTTCCAGTAAATCTGACACCGCTCTATATATTGAGCTCTTTTTTTCATAGACAAAATCAGCCTCATTTGATTTCATTTTAATCAGGACAGAATGAATGAACTGTTTGTAAATAAGAAGAAACAAATAAAAAATAAAGTCACGGTATATACATGTAGTCCACAATAACTAATCTGAATGAATAGAGAGACTCCATGCAGGCCCGGGGATATGTCTCATCAGCGTAAATCACTTTCTGAAAAGCACCCTGAACGGGGATTAAAGTAGAACGGAAATAATGTACTACATCTCCGATATTTATACCCTAAACGTGGATTTTATGCAAGGATTACATTATTATCTCCTAAAATAAGTAACATTTTCCCGGATTTCCCTGATTTTGATACCATTTTCTCTGATTTTACCTGTTTTGATACCCTTAACTGGATCCCCGGGTTCCCCCCCCCCCCCCCCCCGGTGCTGAAAAACGACCCTTTTTCTACGTTTATGTTTACGCAGATGATGTACAGGCTTTACAGGCTTCAATGAGAGGGGGTATCCCTCCTCCCACGGTAGGGAGATTTTTTTAAATTCGTACATGAAAATGGCATTTTCTGCACACTAACATTCAGTATTAGGGGTAACTTATATGAGAAGTGGTATATAGGGGGCGAGGGAGTGAAGCGACCGAGCGGGGGAAGGGTGTGGGAGATGGGGGGGGGGGTAATCCCTCCTCCCAAGGTAGGGAGATTTTTTAAAATTCGTGCATGAAAATGGCATTTTCTGCACACTAACATTCAGTATTAGGGGTAACTTATATGAGAAGTGGTATATAGGGGGCGAGGGAGTGAAGCGACCAAGCGGGGGAAGGATCTGGGAGTAGGGAGATTTTTGAAAATTCGTGCATGAAAATGGCATTTTCTGCACACCAAAATTCAGTATTAGGGGTAGCTTATATATTATGAGAAGTAGCAAGTAGTACGTTTTACTTCATTTCGCAGGGTAGGGGTAGGGTAAGTTATGTGAAGTGGACTTGATGAAAGTTTAATTTAATCTTTTTATTTGTATTTTTTGTATATTTTGTTTTGCTCGCCGATCAACAGGGGGGCCATGTCTCCCTTGTGCCCCCCCCCCCCCATTAGCTACGCCAGTGTTTCCGAACTACTGTCTGATCAATAATTCATTATACAACATTAAATTAAAAATTACTGTCTCATATAGTCATGGTCTGGATACATTATGAATTCTATTTACAGTTTGGTTATTTAGTTTGTACCAAAGTCCCACATTATAGTCAAAGGAAGGACAAACAAGGACCAAACTTTATACAAAACCAATTTATACATGCTACACTTAAAAAAATGAAGGAAAGAAAAGAAAGTACACTCATATTGCAAGTCCTCAGCGTGCGATTTGAATGCATCCATGAATGCATAACAATGTCGTAATGTGCATGCCATCAAATATTACTTAATAATCATCAATGATTTCACCACTTTCCATCAGCTAAAAATACTCATAACAGTCATTCAACCCACCATTGATAATAAATGAAGAAATGAATAACTCACCTTACCATAATTGACTTGCCCATGCAGTGATGTAGGAGTTTCCTCAAAGAGTGTCGGTGTAGCTTTTTGCCTTTCTCTCCAAAATCCCTTTCCCATGCAGCATCGCAACAAGGGATGCTTATAAAGTTATTACATCACACATGCAGGGGTACAATAATGTACCTATCAGCTGAATAGTCAATCTGACCAACCAGTTTTCAGGATCAGACTGGACCAGATTAGACCGCATTCAGACAAGAGGCCTGGCCATAGAAACAAAGATACATCATGATCACGAAGACTTTTGTAAAATCAACCAAAGGGTAGTCTCAAAAACCTTGTTCATCACCTTTTAATCCTACAATGACGTATTACGTAATCCGAACACGACTTTTTTTTGCAAGATATACAATATAGGGTACTGAAATGTCCTTATACCAGTATTTTAAGATTATTACACTATGCCTGCTTAATAAATCTTTTAGAAAAAAAAAAATAGTTACTATTGTTATCTTGATATTCTTTGGAATTCTAATATCCTTTTTGCAGTCATTGGTGCTGATAATTAACCCATTCGTGACATAGGTCCACATTTTGTGGTTTGGCCTAATATCTTTTGATGCAGAGCCTTAAAAATCATACCAAATACATGAGCAGAAAGAGCAAAAAATTCTACACCAACTGTGCCCATTTTGGTTGCGTCAATATTCGTTGTTTGATGCTGAAAATTTTTAAAAGGAAAATAAGCATTAAAATCCTTAAATTTGCAATGTGATAGAAAGTTTAAAATCACCGTTTTTCCCTGCAAATTGGTAACTTTTTGACTTCTCATCATAATTTCTGTCAATTTATATTCATTTCAGATACATGACATTTTAAAAGTAGCAATAAAATAAAAATGTTGGTGTTGCCAATTTGAAGAATAAAAGCTGATCAAATTAGGCTTTAAATAATTCCTGTCACGAATGGGTTAATTAGATAGCACTTAAGTGTCCCAGCCATTTTCAGGTTCCCTGGTTCACATGTAAAGGAGAAAACTAATTATTACCATTGTTTAATTTAATTGTCCAATTGTGACGATAGTCGCCAGGAGTTAGCAAAGATCAGGATATGCCTGCATGAAAACAGAAACATTGCAGACCAAACTCCCGAGGCGTATCCACATATAATGGCTTCAGGAGGAGCAAAATAACGTGATCCTTAGTATTTGGGAGTCCTGGTCTGCGTAAGAAAGGGAAGGGACTGCGGTTTTCATTTTGGGAAGAAAAACTCTTTCGAAAACCGATGTGTCCATTTCCCGCATTTCGTTGTGCAATTTGGTTTTTAGGTTTTCCCTTCCATTTTTCCACTTTTTCATCCATTTTTTTTCACTCAAGTTCGTTTGTGATTTCGCAACCTCATGGTCAGCTCTGTCTTTGATCACTCATGTTCAATTTTTTTCAGTCAGTTTCATCATTTTGCATCTAATTTTGTCAACGTCAAATCAGTTTTATCCTTATCCGCTAACGCACACTTGCATAAATCAATTTCATTTTCAATCATTTTGGTTTAACAAGTGTCCTTTGAATTCGTCACTCCTTCGTTTGCTGTAAGAATACACATATCGTCTTTTTCATTTCTACATGATTTTTCGATTATTTTCTTGAATGTGATAAAAGATTCATGTATATGCATATTATTGGGCTTTTATTTCTTTTGTATTAAACCTTATGGAATACATGCCTTATAACCACCTTTTTGTGGTTTTGAATTAGTAATGTCTTGTCTTGCAATAGATTTTTCCAAAAGCCACCAAAAATATATTTGAATAAAATATTAAGGAATTAGACATTCATGAATAGTTATAAAATAATGATGAATTCGGGCTGTTGGATGGAAAGAGTTTTTTTTTTTTAGATGATGTGTATCTGAATTTTGTGACAAGTATGAATGAAACTCTTCCGAAATTGATTAAACGAAGAGGAAAGTGATCAATTCGTAAGATCTGCAGCGGAGCGCCATGCTGTAGGCGAGTCGAGTCGTTCCTTTATAGCGGCAAACTCTAGCATTTTTTGTTTTTTGTTTTTATTTTGTTTTTTTTATTATGTGAGTGAAACCTATCCACTGGTACCCGTATTCTGCTGAACTGAAATGCCCTTGTTGACGAATAACCAAGGAAAGTCTTTCAAACGGATTGGAGGGGGAGGAGGTCGAATTTCTTACTGATTCACTAATTAAATTTGTCGAGTGGATAAAAGTAATGAAAAAGAAATATTGCGTCTGTTGGGAGCTAATATAGCGACGGCGTGAGAAGATTACGATATTTTTTTTAAATGTTGCATCATAAGACATTGCATCATAAAACGCTAGAAAGTTATTTCGTAGCTACACTTATGAATTTTTGCAAATATATTATATTTTGCAGGTATCATGAAACACTAGAAAGCTGTTCCATTACTATACTGCAGACTTTTTGTATGTGTCTGTGTGGGTTTTTTTTTTTTGCAAAAATATCTCTCTTTTTCTCTCTCTCTCTCTCTCTCTCTCTCTCTCTCTCTCTCCCTTGCGACGGATAGGCTATAATGGGATGACCCCCCCCCCCCGATACTTCGGCATCTTTCTACTCTCCCCCCAGTAGCGTTAAAAATAATGATAAAAGACGTTATAAATTCGCAAGTGCATCAACCTTATAATTGTTTCTAAATCAACGAAATACAAATAAAACTAATCAAAGCCACATAAAAAAAGTGCATCAAATAGGCGATATAGGCTAAGACTCTGTTACCGCTTATCCCAAGTGGAATTGTGTCGTTGAACAAAATCAGGCTCTGCTCTTTGCATAATCATAGAAAACATGTATTTTATTCTCCCGGAACCGTCCAAATAATTAATGATAAGGTCAATGTCATTTTTAAGTATTCACAGATAATAGGCCACCTTTAGCAGTTGTATGAGAGAGTGCGAAATACACAATGTTATTTATCCCCGTTGTTGTCACTCTGTATTAACTTCGTGTACGCATGATCGTTCGAAATTTCGCTTTAAAAGGGGTCTTTTTTTCTTTTGGCATGTTCGCGAACATGAAATTTTCGCGATTTCGAAAAAAATGGTTGTTTTCATGAGCTTGTACTCGAAACTGAAAAAAGGGGTGTTTTTTATATTGTAGAATGGGGGAATGGTGATTCATGTTCAAAACAGACCCTTTATACACCCAGTTTCCAAAGCCCCTGTTATGAAAATAATCATTGAAAATATCGTTCTGATCCATTCCCTAGATAGTCAGTCTGTTAATTGCAAGGTCGATTTGACCACGTTTTAGGTGTTTCATAATTAATGAGTGTAATGCAACTTTCTCTAGACATGTCACTGGGACGTCCTGTTGTGCCGCCTTAATTCTCAACGCGTTGTAATTAGTAAACACACAGCACAGACAAATTGACACCAGTAGTGTGATCCCATGGGGCTAATCAAATTGTATCACGTTATCTTCATATGGATAGCATAGTGGAGGCTAATATTGCATTAATATTGCTGATATGCAGTTAGCACCCTCCCCCAACTTCCATGAGAGAGAGAGAGAGAGAGAGAGAGAGAGAGAAAAGACAAGAGATCGCAAATGAAATAGGCAGATATATTTGATAAGCAGATCCATCCAAAACGAAAAATGAATAAGTGAATAAATGAATAAATAAATAAATAAATAAATAAATAAATAAATAAATAAATAAATAAATAAATAAATAAATAAATGAATAAATAAAAAAATAAATAAATGAATAAATAAATAAATAAATGAAATAAAATTAAAAATGATAAAGACCATATATGACAAATTCTTCGACAGAGTACAGTGTATAATGAAAAACATGTGCATCTTTACAAACTCTGTTATTTACGAATACACTATGAAAAAGGACTGATCAAAATAACCAATGTATTGGTAAATATGTGTCCGACCAAAAAATTGGTCACAATGAACCAATTTTTTGGTACCTTTTGACCAATAATTTGGTAATAATGATCATCATATTGGTCAATCTTAAGCAATATATTTGGTCGGACACATATTCACCAACACATTGGTTATTTTGACCAATCCTTTTTTAGAGTGTACCACTACCTAACTGTTATCATTTTGCTCCATTGCTCCCCCACCCCTTTTTTTTTTGCTTCAGCTGCTGATAGATTTTCTATAGAAATTGATTGCAGAAGAAATTATTAATAACTGAGACTGACTTACCATTTTGATTTATTTCGCATGTTAGAATTCCATACTCTCTATTTCTTCCCCTTCTCTCTCTCTCTCTTTCTCTCTCTCATTGACCTGGACTTTGACATGCTATCACCAGGGGAATAATGAAGAGAGCAATTAGCCCACAGAATGAAGGGTCTACTTAATTACCCCATTACATCGAAAACACCTCGTTATAAATTTACCCTTGACCCGCTCTCCAGCGTATTAAAAGGCATATACACTTGGCTATCTTAATTGAATTATCATACGATTTCTTGTGAATCTGTAAGAAGCATCAAAACAGAGAGAAACGCTATAAATTTGCAGTTTATTATGAGATTTATCATTTTGATGTCAATCGACGTGTGTAGGACTTAACTTAAAGTGTTCACAAATTGCAACCTACGAAGAAAGATGAAAAGATGAACAGGACCCCCCCCCCTTCTCTCTCTCCCTCTCTCTCTCTGCGTTTCTTTTGCTCACTTACTAAATTATTATTATTCAGCGTTACAGGGTAAATCATTAATTGGTCTACGATGATTGTAAATGTATTAACAATTATTTCTTGACTCATATTGTCTCTACTATACTCCAATTAAATCCAATTAAATTGCACAGAACACGTAACAGAACTGATATGAAACATGCGTTTATACAAAATTATCAATTTTCATATTCAACTAAAGGTTTCCTTCGGCGGACGGTCTTAATAACATTCCATGTAGCTGATTGCTCAAAGTGGTAGTCCATTTTACTGATGAGATGAAGAAAGAAACCCTTTAATTCATTTAAAATTTGAAAGTTTCACATCTTGGTGAGTATCTCTTGACTATGCATCAACTGAATGATGGTAAATCATTAAATTAAACCACGAACTTGGAACTATAAATGGCGAATTCTTGCTTCTACTTCTTATACTCAAACACGTGCGAAATCTCAGTTATGATCAAGTTCAAGTTCAAGTTCAAGTTCAAGTTTATTTTCCATTTCCATTATCAACATTACAAGCAAATACAAATCAAACATACATTATAAATATAGACAGAAACAAATGAAATGTGATAACAATGATTACAAATCAATTACAAGTTACAAAATATTTGTAAAATAGTTTTAACAGAATCTGATATGGAAATGAGGGGATCCACTAAAAAGCATTGCTTGTAGAGCGTGGATCCCCTAAGAAAGTATATCAAACATTTGAGAAATGGGGCTCATTCGCAGGAGTAAATACAATAAGTTAAAATAGAATATTGGAAATAATAACAAGATGGTGAGTGATAGCGAGAAATGATAAAAAGATGACAGAGATACAGGACGATACTAAAAACTAAAAAGAAAACAGACATGAAAGAATAGAGGGAAGAGAGAAGGAATAAAGTACTGAAAGGGGAGCGAGAGGGAGAGAGAAAGGGCAAAGATAAGTAGGGAGGGGGAGGGAGAGAGATGGATGCACACACACACACAGACAGACAGACAGACAGACACAGATAATATGGAGAGAGAGGGTCAGAAAAAGAGAGAGATAAAAGGGGGGGGGCAAGACCGAGAGTACAAACGTGGATCAACGAGAGTGTGACTCAATAGATGTAATTGCAGAATGATGTAATTGCAGAAGTAAACAATAAAATCAAAAAATCAAAAATAGCAATGCTTAGATAGTACTAAAAATATACAAACTAATTAATTACTTTGGTAAGACAGTAAAAGAATTATTTTTAGTTTTCTCTTAAAGGAGTGGATAGAGGGGGCCTGTTGAACATCTTTATGGAGTGAATTCCAAAATTTGGGGGCGGTGAAAATAAAAGTATTTTGCGCAAAACGAGTTCTTAAGATAGGCAGATGAAAGTTATCGGCTTGCCTGGTAGGATACCTATGAAAATTGTTATTTTGAGAAAACAAATGATTAAATGCTAAAGGAACCATACTATTTTTATACATAAACATAAACTGCCCAAGCTGAAATTGGTATAAGTCTTGAACCTTTAAAATTTTGTAATCAAGGAAAAGCGGATCAGTGTGAGAACGGGGGTGCGAGAATGAAATAATACGAAGGGCTTTTTTTGTAATAATAATATTTTGTTAAGTAGACTTTGATGGGTATTGCCCCAAACAAGGATCCCATAGTTGATGTATGGTAGTATAAGAGAAGAATATAATGTAAGTAGAGAAGTAACAGGAATAAACGTTTTTAACCTATTTATGATGCCTATATTTCGGGATATTGTTTTGCAAATTTTATCAATATGGCATTTCCAGGAGAGTTTGTTATCTACATGAACTCCCAAAAATTTAATTGAGGTAACACTTTCCAATCGGAAATCTTCAATAAAAATGTCAAAAGGTAAGGAATCTATGGTATTACTGAATAAAATATATTTAGTTTTTTGAAGGTTAATTGATAATTTGTTAGCTCTGATCCAATTCAAAATATTAGTTAATTCGGAGTTTATTATGTTAACAAGTGTAAGCGGATCATTGTGAGAGAAGAATAGATTTGTGTCATCAGCAAAGATAATGAAAGATAAAATGTCAGATGCTCTGCAAAAATCATTTATATATAAAATGAACAAGAGGGGTCCCAGAATACTTCCTTGTGGCACACCACAATTAATATTACACAAATTGGAGGAATGGTCATTAAGAAAAACAAATTGTTTTCTGTTAGAGAGGTAATTCCTGTACCACTCCAAGGCCTTCCCACGTATGCCATAATGCCATAATTTATGAAGTAGGATGTCATAATTAATAGTGTCGAAGGCCTTGGAGAAATCCAGGAAAATACCGACCATGTGTGAAGATTTATCGACAGCATGAGCAGCTTTTTCAACAAAGGATAATAAGGCGTGAATTGTACTGTGCTTTTCTCTAAAACCAAACTGGAAATTTGAAAAAACGTTGTTATCATTCAAAAATTTAATCGTTCGAGTATATATTAGTTTCTCCAGAATTTTAGAAAGACATGGTAGTAGGGAGATAGGTCGATAATTGTTAATATTCAGTCTATCTCCTTTCTTATAAATGGGAATGACTTTTGCAATTTTCATGGAGTCAGGAACTTGTCCATGAAGTAAAGATAAATTGAAAATGTAAGCAAGAGGATCAACAATATATGGAATTATAGTTTTAAGTATAACGTTATTGATATCATCATAACCGGAGCTTCTTTTATTATCAAGATTAGAGACAATATCCATAATTTCATAAGGGGATGTCGGGGTCAAAAATATTGAATTTGGATTGGGTGTACCAAGAAATTCGGTAAATTGTTTGTATGAGGGCGCTATATCCATAGCAAGGCGGTTTCCGATCGATGAAAAATGGTCATTAAATATATTAGCGATGTTGAGGGGCTGTTGAATAATCTCGTTGTTTGATTTAACTTCTGAAATAACATCTTTATTTTCTGAGACATTCATAGCTTGCTTGAGAATTTTCCAAGTGTTTTGCATATCATGTTTATGTAGTTGTAATTTATTTTCGAAGTATCTTTTCTTTTCAACACGAATGATTTTAGTCAAAGTGTTTTTATAAGATGTGTATTTCAATTTGGCATTTTCTGTTCCTTTTGCTTTATATTTATAATAAAGATTATTTTTGCGATTAATTGAGCGAAGTATGGATTTGGAGATCCAAGGTAGTCTAGGGGACTTTTTATAATTCATCTTGTCATTTCTCCTTTTAGGAAGGTGAATGTCAAATTGACCTAAAAGCAAATCGCAAAATTTATCGTAACAAGAGTTAACCTCTTCTATGTCATAAATACAAGACCAATCCATATTTTCAAGACTTGTACTTAATCTGTTTAAATTGCCTAAATTGACGCTACGTCTTGAGGAACAAGCACCTTGTCGAAAGGACGGTTGTGCTAATTTGTAAGAAGTCATAATTGGATAGTGATCTGTAATATCGGCCAAAATTATGCATGAATCAGGATGAGGTATAATATTAGAGAAGATGTTGTCAATTAGCGTAGCAGATAAGTTTGCGACACGAGTTGGTTTTGACACAAGTGGTAGGAAAGAGGCCGCTAAGAAAGTTTCAACAAGCTCGTGTGCAATGTTATTGTTTGTAAATTTCAGTATATTTATATTGAAGTCCCCCATAATAAAACAATCCTTGTTGGTAAAAGTGGGACAATTTAACAGGTCAGATAAATACGAGGTAAAGTCATTTGCATTAGAATTTGGAGGTCGATAAACGACACCTGCAATTACATTCCTGGCGCCGGTGATTTCAATTTCTATAAAAAGAGATTCAATAAAGTCATTGACAATTGAAATATTTTCATGGATAGAGTAGCGAAAACTATGATGAACGTACAGAGCAACGCCTCCACCTGTCCTACCCTGTCTGTTTTTGTTAATGAAGCTATAGTTGTTTAAGGAAAATGGAAGGTTAGTGTCCTGGGATAGCCACGTCTCTGTAAGACCTATTATAGACATAGGTTGTGGTGATGGGTTATTCAGTATCAATTGTAAGTCATCGAAGTGCTTGCTCAAGCTTCTTATATTTAAATGAAGTAGGGAGAATGTATTGGTATAAAAATTCTTAACAATATCATTAAATTGGGAAACGGTTACGTATTTACAAAGGGAAGTATGTGCTGGGTCATTGTGGGTCATCATTAAGTATAGAGACCAGTTTATTGCTATCTTGTTGGTCTAGTGGATACGCCATTGGACTGTGAATCACATTTCGTGGTTCGAGTCTAGCAGCGGCACTGATGTTTTCTTGGCAAAGCATTTATCTGCCTTTGCCACGCTCCATCCAGGTATATGGGTACCCGGAAAGAAATATGTTGATAATGCTTAAGTGCGGTTTTCACGGGGGACGCGAACGAAATGCGAAGGATGCGAATGTCGAAAAAGTGGCAAAGTCCAAAATTCGGAGAAGTTTTTCTCCGAATGTCTGCGACAATGGAGTCGTAAACCATTCTTGCGCAGTTTGTAAGAAGTTCTCACGACGTATGTGCGAATGTCATGTGTACCGTGGCTGAACTACGGCCAGTCAACATGCACGAAGAACATCCGACTTAAATGCGAACAACGCAAATGTTCCAAGAATAATAATCGGGCGAACTTCGCTGCTTGCGCGAGACATTCGGCAAACTTTCATGATGTGGTTGGGGATTTACGAAGACTTTGCGAACATCGCGCACGTCTTGCGCAGGTCCTGCGCATATGACGAAGCTTTTAAGACATGTTTGAGAACAAATCACGAATAAAAACGCCCCGGGATGCGGGAAACGCTAGCAAGAAATTTCCTTTTTTTTTATTTTTTTTTTATTTCCGCCGAACTGAAAACGACGCCCGCGAGCGATTTGCGAAGCTACCAAACATACGCGCACTTTTTGCGAGCTTTTGCAGCATAAAATGCAACTGTCGGACTTTGCCATTTTTTCACATTCGCGTTCTTCACAAATCGTTCGCGTGCCCCGTGAAAAAAACGTGCGGTTTTCACGGGCATGCGAACGTTTTGCGAAGGATGCGAATATGGAAAAAAATTGAATGCTTCGAAAATTCGCCAAAGGTTCGGACGCGTTGTCAGTTATTGTTCGAGGGATGCGGGAACCGTTCGCAAAAATTTCAAACTTTTTTGAAATTCTGCCGAACTAAAAACGAACAATTGACGACGCTTCCGAACCCCCGCGCAGGTTCGGCGAGCTTTTGGAGCATAAAATGCGAATGTTGGACTTTGCCATTTTTTTCGACATTCGCATCCTTCGCAAATCGTTCGCGTGCCCCGTGAAAACCGCACTTAAGGCGTCATAATGGCAGCAATGCCAAAAACTGGAGAAACCAGGAGTTTCAGGTATGACAGAAAAGAGCACTGTACAGGAACCCATTATTCTTTTATTCTTCTATTCTTCTTCTTCTCCTTCTTAGTTTCTTACTTTCTTACTTACTTGTTGATCATTATTATCACCATTGTTGCTTTACCTATCTTTTCCATGTAGAAGGGAGGGGGAATCCAAAACTGTGTCTGTAAATATCGGAATGATAGGGGCTTGTATTCATCCTAAAAATCTTTTGGAAAAGTGCCATGGCACTTTCCTCCCCCACAAGACTGAATTTCCTCGAATTTTTTTTTAATCAGTTCCCTTATTGTCATTTTTTGTTTGTAAGCCTTTTACCAAATAGTAGTTGTTGTCGTTGTCATGGTTGTTGTTGTCGTCATTGTTGCTGTTACTGTTGGTGGTGGTTTGGCGCTTGTCATTTGTATGTTTACACCATTTTAATACAAAGGTGTTTTAGGCTTCATTCAAGGCACTATGAATTTTACTTGTAAGTTTAAAATTAAAATCAAAGATTTAAGAAGATCCACATAAAATATCATTTTTTCCACTCTTCATTTCATGTTAGCTTGATGTCTTTAGACAACTTCAGACTTACATAGAGACTGACGAACCACATGTACATGACAATGAATCAAATGTTCTTCATACAAGATTGTCATCCTTTCAAGGCCAATGATATTCTTTGCAAATATTCAAAGGTGAATAACAAGTGCCTTATAAACTAAAATAACAACTAATGATAATGATAATAATAACAATAACAACAACAACAACAACAATAATAATAATAATAATAATAATAATAATAATAATAATAATAATAATAATAATAATAATAATAATAATAATAATAATAATAATAATAATAATAATAGTAATAATAATAAATAATCCGTTCTTGTTTAGCGCATATCACACTATCATCTAACGTATCTGCACTTCCAAAGGACTTTGGGTATTATTACCCCGACTTTAGCCCGTCAGCCATTACAGCGCACAAGCATTTCAAGATATTAATTCCTGCCAGCTACCCATTTACCTCACCTGGGTCGAGTGTGGCAAATCTAGATGAATGTTGCCAAAGGACATTAGTGCTGCAGCAGGGAGCACTAATGTTATATCGCTAAGAAACTGAACCATGACGCTTAGCGCTTACAGGTACTTTCAGAATCAAGACAGCCATTTTTGCGACTGGCCGACAAGGAAATAATTAGGCGAAGATTTGCAACAGAAGATGTTTCAATAGGGAGAGGGAGTGCCTCAAACGCACCCCCCCCCCCTCTCTCTCTCTCTCTCTTTCTCTCTCTAGTGGCCTTTGCCACTGGTGTACTTTGCAATGCCATTGCTGCACCACACATCGTTTTCCTTGTATCCCTTCTAACCATGACGACAGTATTGTAGAGTCTTACCATTAACACCGTAACCTATATTATACATGGAAATAATTACCTATAAAACAAGCACTATCGCAGCGCAGCAGACATCGTGTTCGGTTCATCGGAGAAGAAAAAGTAGGGCTGTCCTTATATGGGGAAGGAAGGTAACATAAAGCATAATTTTCCGATTAGCTCGGAATTTGCAATAGAAAAAAGAAGGTAAAAATCGGAGGATGCATGCCAAATAATCTAGAGAGGGGGGGGGGTGGCTGGTCATAAACATGAAAGCCACGAAGAGGTTGTGTCATATGGGGTGTTGCAAGAAACTTATTTGCAATCGATTGCAAATTTCAATTGCAAATTTTAACTACAGCAAATCAATTTATACTTTCTGTTGCAAGAAGCAGGCCAGCAATCATTTGCAAATTTGCAATTAATTGCGAGACTTATGATTGATTTTGGGACCCGAAATTGACTTGCAATTGATTGCAAGTTTCTTGCAACGCCCCTATAGAGATCCTATATATATATAGAATCTCTATGGGTTGTGTACCTTATTCCATTTAACCATTAATGACATTCATTAAACTCTACTGAACACATCTCTTTAACAGAACGAATATCAGAGCATTATAAACATCAGTATTGTGCAGTTACAAGGGGTAGAATCCCCCCTAAGCACATCCTATGTTCCCGCCTGTGATATATTCTATTCATGATGTTTCTTGCAGAGGAAGTCAAGAGCAGTCTGCGAACGTGCTGTTCTAATTGTCACAACCCTCATACTTACACACTTTTTAGTAGCGACCGACGCCAACGATTATAACGATTTTATCATTGTCTACATGCAGTGCAATGAAATTGGAGCCATTTTACCACCTTAAAAAGTGGCCATATTGTCGCCATACTTTTTATTTTTTTTATAATAAACGTTTCATATTACTACAAAACACTAATGACACAAACAATAACGGCTTATTTTACATTTAAAAAGTCCAACATGGACCATCACCACCACCATCTCCACCATGACCACCATTTTCAGCATTATCATCATGGTCATCGTCACCACCATGTAAGTTTGCTACCACCACCACTACTATCTTCATTACCGTAATCAGTAACTTCTGTCATGACTGCCACCACCAACTCTACCATAGTCATCACCATCATCATCATCATTATCATAGCAATCTTTACCACCACGACCACTGAAAAACCGTTATCATCATCATCATCATCACCTTCGTCGTTGTCGTTGTCGTTATCATCATCGTCCTGATAATAATAACAATCATAACAATAACATGATGATAGTAATCATCATCACTTCCACCACCACCATTTTTTTATCAACATTATCATTACCACCATTATTACAACCATTTTCATGTTCTTACTTTATTGCATGAGTTCAACAAGAATTTTAAAAATGTTTTAAACTAAAAAAGTGACAGAAAGACGTGACAATAGCAGTTGTGATTATGACCGATATCCGTCATAACCATACAAAATTTAACTCTGATGATATTCTATCCTCATGAAGTCATGATATCTTGTTGACATTTCAGTGGACTAGAGCTCTATTTTCATACTTTTTTTGCACTGACTAAGAAAATTCAACGGAGGAGGACAATAATCATTGTAATATCACGTTTGTATGAAACCATGCTTTATGTGATAACGATGGCATGCAAGAGCGGAATGTTAACCATTAATGTCGTTATAATTATTTGGGTGCGTTGGACAATTTGACACCCAAAATAAATTGTTCTGTCTTTTTTTTAAAGCCTTGTTGGCCGACCCCTACCCGTAAAAACACATTTTCTTTACTTCTTAGAAATTTTGGGTTAACTTTTTCGGCAAATTGCTCAGGAATGACTGCTCTATTACAAAACGTCGAGCGAGGCCCCTGTGTATCACATCTCACATATGGGAATCAAGCAACTTGGAAACAGAAAATGTAAGCGAGATGAAATTAGAAAGCTTCGACTTTTTGCATGACAGTTCTAGGGACAATGTGTAGGCATTGGAGCCCAGATAACAATAGATGGCGCCATATAATGTAGAAACTTTATCATTTTCTACTACTATCATATAAGTCGTTGAAAGTTCGTCATTTTCATGGGAATCATTACTTGTATCATGATTCTGGGATTTGTCTATGAAAACAAGAAACATCGAAATGCAAATGCAGAAAACGAATGGTCTAAACCAGGGTATAGACATGCGACGCGCTTCCTTCATCATCTCGTAGCTTAATAGTATTTTTTCTGTTTTTACTCAGGGAGAGCCTTATCATCAGTAGGCCCAGTTAACTCTCCTTTCCTTGAAAGCCTTCTCTGGCCCTTCAAAAACCCATCACAGAGATATCCTTATGAATGAACCATTATGTGTACATGCTTCCAGTATGCAAAGACAGGAACAACGTGATCTCCAATTATTGTTTCATATCTTATGAAAGTGATGAAATAGTGATGATATATCATAGGCTTACTGCATGACTTTTCTTTATCATATTCCAAAAGTTAATTATTAAGAAAGAATATTCTTAATAAGAAAGACTGGACTTGAAATGATAGTATCTATCATTATACAAAGATTGTGTCAAACAGAGTGCGGGATATCACATGGGGGCGAGGGAGAGTGTACCTTTCATGCGGTGCTTCAGTCACGTGATAGCTGGATGCAGCAACCACCGTCATCAAGAGAGACCAGCATGGCGCCACCTTCGGTCATGGGCCTGTTACCACTGCTTCAAAAATTGTAATGAGGTGATAGTTATCCAAAGTTCTCCATCCATAATAAACATCTATGGCGTTTTGATTTTATGTAGGCTATAATTTATGTGGACAGTTATGTAATTGGTCATGTAAGATTCATACATTGTTTAATCAGCGGATTAGTGCAATGACACGAACAAGAGGAGTTGGAGGCCCGGTTGGAGTATTGTCAGGTTCATTGGTCCACTTGGAAGTCGCGATCGTTATTCTTGAAGAATCAACCGAAAAAAGCCATAGCTTTTTATTGCGCATATCACACAAAAGATTAGCTGAAGATCATTGATTCTGGAGATGGCACAACCCATTATTTGTACAATGATAATCAGCTATCTTTGAAAAAAAAAAAAAATTCTCATCCCCATAAAGCATTTCCCCATTTCCTGTGCACACATTATCTCTTGAAATACAAGATGATAACAGCCTATATAGTAAGCACATCCATGATGATTTCCACCTCAAAAAGCAATAATCTTCCGATGGTTTTGCGACCTGATATAGATGTAGGTCAGTCGTGACGTAATAATCACATCGCCACGGTGCAAAATGAATTCTGCCAAACAGCGGGTCAATAACCGGTCACCCCGAATCGGGGGCTCACTGATACACGTTACATGATGGCGCGGCTGGATAATGTTCAATCTTACGCAAGTGCGTGTAATGTAAGGATATCCCGTGGCGCCGTGGCCTTCTGTGTCAGGGTAATAACAAGGGGGCAGTGCCGAGGGGGAGGCGGTGCCTGGATGGTGGTGCTTCGATGGATAAGCAGCTGAAGGGGAGATGCAAGGGGATGAGCGCGCTGTCCAGCATTTCAAATTAGGTTTAATGCCTGGGAGGAGGTAGTTTATAATTCTCTCCCTCCCTGTATTATCTTCCCCTAGTTTCTAGTTTCCCGTTGGTTGTTGCCCTTCAAACAACTCTCAAATACAGAATTTCATTTCAGAAAAAAACTGGGTTGTTGGAATGGATATTATGCCAGAGCAATTTTCACATACTTGTCCAATGGCCTCTGAATATGTGCATGAAGAGTGATCGTTTCATTAAAAAAAGATATACGAAAGAAAAATAAAGAATGGATCACTTTTCATTGTTTCGTTCATGTCGAGTAATATTCTAACTCTAGGTCATTTCAGGGAAAAACACTCCTTTCTACCAAACATACAGTATGATTTATAGGTGTGTAAACGGATGTAGAATATAGTATTAAAAGTTAACACAGTAATCAGTCTTGGTTTATCATGCTTACTATCGCCGTTTTTTATTATTATTTATTTATTTATTTATTATTATTATTGTTGGTGTTGTTTTTTAGAGAGAAAAATGAATTACTGAAAATAGCTCATAATTATGCCCAGTTATGAATGAGCCAGTTGAAATTTGTTGAGATTACTCCCACTATTTGGATTATTTAGTTATAGGAGAACAGTCTTCCTCGAAGTTTGCATTTCCTTGCCAGAGGTCCTTTCGGGGGGGGGGGGGTCTTATTTGTTTGTGTTGAGTATTCTTTTTTATTTTATTTTCAATGAAATCAATAGCTGCACAAACATAGAAAAAACGTGCAATCATGAATAAGGTATAATAAAAAAAAAATACAGTTTACAAGTAAATCTCGAACAAGAGAAGAACTGAAAAAAAACCCGAATGATAAAAAAAAAGATATAGCGGGAAAGGAATGTGAAGAAAAGATGATAGCTTCCTACACCCTATACATGTGTATATATAAGCAAAAAATATAGCCCTAATCATTTGCATTCTACTTAGTTAGAACGGGAACGCCCCCCCCCCCCCCCCCTTCAGCCCTTTACACTACAGTGCTCCCTCAGTGATTTGACCAACACTCCTTCACTAGTTTCTTTGGAACAGCTTAGAAGAATAAGGAACCCGAAGAAAAGAGTTGAAAAGAAAGGAAGGAAGAAAGAAAGACCTATGAAAATAGGCATAATATGATATTCGATTAGATTTTATGAAAAAAGGGGGTAACTCCCACGCTTTGGACATACACCCCTATGACATAAGCTGTCATTTTGGCGGCCTTGGAATAGGAATATATCTATAACTCCAGGCTAGACATACTGAGATTCATCCTTGACCCAGGGATAAATACGGCGTCCATCCACTTGTCCTATCATAACCGTCCTCAAGTATTGACAAAATCGATTTCCACCAAAGGGGTGAGCTGCGACCCCTCTGGCCGTTGGCTCGGAATGATGTAGCCTTTATGACCCTTACTGCAGGAGGGATGTAAAGGGGGATGACTGGAGAACTTGAATGACAAGAGCCTCCGAGAAGGATTCTGGCCTGTGGGGGTGGTGGCAAAAAAAAAGCAGAAGAAGAGGAGAAAGTAGAAGAAGAAGAAGAAGAAGAAGAAGAAGAAGAAGAAGAAGAAGAAGAAGAAGAAAGAAGAAATGAAAATACAGTAGTGGAACCTTGGCAATGATACCTCCGTCACAACGACAAGATCGAGAGCAAATCGACATCAAACCAACAGTAGACCGAACAAAAAGTCATTACGCCGAATGGTCAAAATAGGTCGGTAAGCTTGGAATCTGTTTGGCCCAGTAACTGAGGTATGATGGTGATGACGGGTGGATGAAAATATCAAATAAGTTGATGGTGACAGAGAATGGTCTTGCTGATGCAAACAAACATACAAAGAGAGAGAGAGACACACACAAGCAAACAAACAAACAAATCGCGAAACATTAAGATAAGGATTGATTGATGTACTAGATTGAATGTTCTCGTTCCCAACCTTGTTTATTTCTATCAACTTCTATGTAGCACGGGGTTAAACAGGTTGACTGAACTCATGACCAGAAAGACCGTCTTCCCTCGGGTTGCTTTCTCATGTTTCTGGTTGTCCATTTTACGGTTTAGATTGCTCTTGTGGTATCAATATAGGTTCATGTTCTAAAAACAGAAAACCACTTTCTCTCTCTCTCTCTCTTTAAAATCTGGTCGGGTCGACCTTGACCTAGAGGCAAACAAGCACTCTCCAGTATTGCTTTTTCTATATCGATTTGGTTTCATGGTTATAGGGAAGATTGCACCCACCCCTCTTCCATCTCTTCCCCTCCTCTATCTCACCCTTTTTCTTTATGTTACCAGGAGGCTCCCTGTTACTGCTCTATCTTCCGCTTATTCTCTCCTACCCCTCTCTCTATCTGTGTCTTCCCGTTCTCAGGCGCGGTTTTACGGGTGGGGGTCTTTGGGGGCTCAAGCCCCCCCCCCCCAATAAAAATCGGACGATATAGGTGCAATTTTAATTTCATATATATTTCAATATACATTACAATCCTCCAAGCCCCCAGTAGCCCCCCCCCCCCTCCGTTTTCGCTCAAGAACCGCGCCTGTCCGTTCTCTTTTTTTCCTCTGAAGTCTCTCATTTCCCCTTTCTATACCACGACACTCTTAGGGATATTCAAGTTGACCCATAGCCAAGAGACCCATAGGCTAAGAGACGGGCAAATTCGGCAAGGGTCCATGCTTGAACCGTCGGATATTTGTCAAAATGTTGGCAAAACCGACAATCTGGTTTCGCGGGTCGCTGATTGGTATAATGTTCAATTGTTATTAGATTAGAGCAGACGTAATCTTGAGATTGGATTTATAAATTACTTCTTATTTTCTTTTTTTTTATGGGTGAGACGGTTGGGATGGGGAGGTTCTTTGACTGAACGATAAATTGAATATGAATAAAATATTCCCCATTAGTGAACTAAGCACAAAAAACTTGGTGGTAGAATGCTAGGAGAATATCGACAAGAATGTAATCTTGATCCTGGCTTTATATAACTTCTCATTTCTTGCGTTTGCAGGAGGGGGGGGGGGGGGTTGGTTGGGATAGTGGCATTTTTTTCGTCTTTCTTTTTGATTGACGATTAGCCACCTCATACAAGCTATGCTTTTTCAGCCGATTTCCTCTCATTTCTCCTACAATTTTTGTTTTGTCTATTATCAAATTCCATTTTAGATATTTATTATCTAATGTTGTAATGTATTTCTATTGTACATAATTATGTATTTCATTTGTATTTTGTTTTGAGAAATGAGAAAAAACAACAACAACAAAACAACTATAACTGAACGTGAGTAGGAATAACGATATTTCTCATTAATAGAATAAGAACAAAAGGCAAGGAGGTAGAATGTTCGGAGAAGATCGAAAAAAAAACAAACCCTTTAAAATAGTAAAAATGGATGTGCTATACAGCTAACAGCGCTGTCAGCTATAACATAACCATACAAGACGTCAACCTTCTCATAGAAGATTTAGTTGTCACCCTGCCTTCGAACACATGTGCTACTATATCAATTAATCAATAATCTGAAAATCTTAAAAACAACATGAACATAATGAATTCCCTCATGAATACGTTTGTATCCATTAATTTGTTTCGATCTCCAAACTCTTTTGTGTGAGATGCCCTCATCTTAACAGATGATTTTTGGAAACAGACTCCTCCTCATCACGTGAACTTCATTCTTCGATCATGTTTATAAAACAGTCAAAGTGATGATGGATTAAGAACAACGCAGTTTATTTCAGCTGTATGCATTATTTGTGAATATGATCATGATGATGTGTGAGAGATGCATGGTAACGCGAAAATTCAACACTATTTACCTACCAACACCCGTTCACCTGCTTTGGTATCATAGTTCAGTCCATCAGATATGGGTGAAAATGTCGTACTTCTTTTGAAAATGGTGTAAGATAAACGGAAAGGAGGAGGAGGTGAAGGAGGATTTTTTTTTTTTTTAAATTTTAGTTTGAACACCAGCATTTTCTAAGCAATCAAACATAACATTTTGTCAATATCACCTGTCTTAGAGAAGTTTGCCAACATTTCTCAATTGATACCATGTCTTGTTAATGCATGCAATGTACTATTTCTGCCTGAAGGAGTGATGTTTATTTGGCGCCATCTACCATTGCTGTTTCGAGATATTTGGATAGATGTGCCCTGCCCATACCCTGGCACTGCACTTGCTCACAAATACAGCTAAAACTCTAATCCTTGAACATGTCAGTAATAAGATGAAAGGAAGGAATGAGATGGAGAAGATAAATCGTATGGAAGAAAGTATTCAAAAATATGAAATCAAGTAGCAAATGAGATTAACATGAGAGACTGCAGACAAGAGTTTGATGAGGAGGATGAGAGGAGGAGGAATAGGGGGAAAAGAAAAGAAGAAAAAATACTTTTGAGAATAAACATTGACATGAAATTAATATGATGAAACAGAAAATGCAATAAGTGAGATTCATCGTAATAATGCAAAGGATTTATGGTGGTAAAAACATAATCAAGGTAGAGATGTCGTGGGCTAGGGCCTGGGGATACGTCCCCAGACAGTGTATCACATGGTTCGCGGTTCAAGTTCTTCAAGTTCAAGTTCAAGTTCAAGTTTTATTCAAACCAATCAAGAAAACAACATTTTAACAAATAATTGACAAAGAAAGAACATGATGGGTTTGGGACCCCGGAGAAAGCAGAGCTTGTGATAGGGGCCCCTTACAAGGTACAGTATAAACACAAAAATATATAACGAATGGCATATTTACAATGAGAAATAAGGAGTAAAGATTGGAATACGAAAAAATTTAAGATCACACATACATACACACACACACACACACACAACACACACACACACACACAACACACAGACATACATGGCTTTCCGTTATTTACTTTAACTTTTGTTTTGTAAATTCTCAAAAAGATATTTTCGACATGAAAGTTTAAATTTAGACAGTGTTGGACTGGACCTGATGTTTTGTGGAAACTTGTTCCATTCTTTTATGCAAACAACTACAAAAGAGTTCAAAGCAGTTTGAGTCCTTGCTAGAGGTTGATGGATTTGGTTTCTTTGACGTGTGTTGTACTGATGAACAGTAGAATTTATGATAAACACATCTTTTAAAAATGAACTATTTTGTGCCGATTGAGATTTGTACATGAATATCAAACAATTTAAAGAGACTAATTCATCAAGAGGCAGCACTTGAAGTTGAAGAAATAAAGGAGCACTTGGACTTCTGTAGTTTGAATTTGTAATGATCCTGATGGCTTTCTTTTGAAGGACTATCAACTTGTTTATATGAGTTCTATACGTATTTCCCCATGCAACATTACAATAAGTTAAGTGGGGCATAATGATAGCATTATAAAGAGTTACTAAAGTTTTCTTTGGTAAAAAGAAGCGTAACTTGGAAATCACACCAACACTCCTTGAGACCTTGGTACAAACAATGCTAAGGTGATCTTTCCAAGTTAAATGATCATCAACTGTAACTCCAAGAAACCTTACATTTTGACTTCGGTTGATCACATGACCACCGATTGTCAAGGCATCAGTATTATCTGGAACTCTTTTTCCCTTTGATCTAAAGACAACATATTGAGTCTTACTGGCATTTAATAAAAGTTTGTTGCAACAAAACCACTTGAATATATTGCTAACTTCTGTATTTGCAGTCAGAATAAGATTATGCATGTTTTTGTGGTGAGAGAGCAAGCAAGTATCATCAGCAAAAAGTGAATAGGTAAACAACTGAGAAGAGTTTATAACATCATTAACATAAATCAAAAACAATAAGGGACCCAGGACTGAGCCCTGAGGTACGCCATATTTTACTCCACTGGATTGAGATTTAACTCCATTAACCATTACAAACTGTAATCGATTATATAAGTAATTTCTAAACCAATTTAAAGCAATTCCACGAATGCCATAATGCTCAAGCTTGTTGATTAAGATGTCATGGTCGATAGTGTCAAAAGCTTTCGACAAGTCCAAAAACACCCCAAGACAAAACTTCCCTGCATCAGTCGCATTAATAATAGTATTTACCAAGTTCAAGACACCCATACTTGTAGAGCAATTCTTTCGAAAGCCAAATTGCTGTGGAATCAGAACATCATGGAGTCGAAGGAAGTCATCCAATCTTTTATACACTATTTTCTCTAGAATTTTTGAAAATATGGGTAACAAAGCAATTGGTCTATAATTCTCAATATTCTTACGATCACCTTTCTTGAATACAGGGATTACCTTAACTATTTTCAATTTATTTGGGACGATACCCTGGGACAAGGACTTATTGAAAATATCGCACAAAGGATCAACAATACATTGAATACAGCTTTTAATGACTTTGGGGGAGATGTCGTCTGAACCACAGGCTTTGGATGGATTTAGTGTTGAGACAAAATTGTAAATTTCATTAACAGAAGTTGGTCTAAAATACAATGACGAGGAGTGATTCTGCCTGGACAAAAATTGTTTATATGATGTTTCGACAGGAGGAATTTCCCTGTTAATTTTCGATGGTAAATCAATGAAATATTCATTAAAATATTTTGCTTTTTGTACATCTGATTGTAACAGTGAATCGTTATGATACATATCAGTCGGAAGTGGCGTTTTCTTCCCCCTCCCAAGCAAACTATTAATATGTGTCCAAGTCTTTCTTATATCATTTTGAGCAGTTCGAAACACATTATCATAATAATCCTTTTTACTTTGACGTACAAGGTTTGTCAGCAAATTTTTATAATCAACATAACTTTTCCTATTAATATCATTTTTGTTTTTAATATATGTATAATACAACTTGTGCTTCTGATTAATAGATTTAAGAAGACTTGGAGTAATCCACGGTTTCCGGCATCTCTTCTTTACACTCAATTCAACTAAAGGAAAATGTGTATTATATAATTTGGAAAAGACATTGCTGAAATGGTCATAAGAAGTATTTACATCAAACAAGTTATATAAACTAGACCATTCAACTTGAAGAAGATCACGCTTGAAACTGCGTCATTTGGCAAGGCATTGATCTACATAGCCACTCTCCAGCCAGGAGCAAATGGATACCACTGAGGATTACCGAAAGTCAATGTGACTGCTTCTGCCATTGTCATGTATGTGAATGGTACAAAATGATGGAAGTGCTCCATAAAGAGTGGAGATGGTGCACACTCGTGTGCCGGCTAGAAATCCAGTGATCAGGGGTAATGATAGTAACATTGTAAAGCACATTAAGTATTCACGTAATGCGCTACTCTCTCTCTCTCTCTCAAAAAAAAAAAAAAAAAAAGGTGAACGCGTTCACTCTGTTAGGGGTGAATTTCAGAAGAGAGTGCATTTAGAGCTAATTAAGAGTGAATTAAGAGTAAAAATTATGATATTCACTCTTTCTTCACTCTTTGAGGGGTGACCTCAGGGATCAATCACAATCCTTGAGTGATCACTGAGGTCACCCCTCAAAGAGTGAATAAAGAGTGAATATCACAATTTTTCCTCTTAATTCACTCTTAATTCACTCTAAATGCATTCTCTTCTGAAATTCACCCCTAACAGAGTGAACGCGTTCACACTTTAAAATTTTTTTTTTTAGAGGGTATGTAAATGTAACTTGAGGTGGATATAAAATATATTCCTCTGCAGTGATGGCGCCAAGATATTTTGATAGAGGCAAGATAGTTCTGAGTATTTTTTCCGCTCTTTTAAAGCTTGGAAAACAGGTAAGTTTATTTAGGTTTTAAATGAAGAAATGGGGCTGTTTATATCGTTGCATGACCCTTACCCTCTCTTCCTCACACTCTTCTTTCTTTCTTTCTTTCATTCTTTCATTCATTCATTCATTCATTCATTCATTCATTCATTCTTTCTTTCTTTCTTTCTTTCTTTCTTTCTTTCTTTCTTTCTTTCTTTTCTTTCTTCTTTCTTTCTTCTTTCTTCTTCTTCTTCTTCTTCTTCTTCTTTCTTCTTCTTCTTCTTCTTCTTCCTTTTTAACACTTGAAAAATGATAAGGCGGCCGCCCCTGTCCCTCTGTTTTTTAATTTTAATTTTTTTTATAAAGGAATCAAAGATCCAACATAATAGTTTAGGATGTAATGGTGATGCAAAAAAAGAAAAAGAAAAAAAAAAGCACAAATGATAAACTTTAATGCGAAATGTCAAGAAGGAGAAAAGGTTACCAGGATTAAAAAAATTCCTCTGTTCCTTAATAAAAAGATCAAAAGAAGAAACACAGAGTAGTAGAAAGGGGAAAAGAAGAAGAAAATGCATACGCCTAAGCACTACAGAACAGGTGTGCAAACGAATTGGTGTATTCTCAGTATCAATTATCATAAATACTGCCAAGTTTGATTAAGATGGACATCTCATGGTGAATAAACTGATAAATACTAAAGATAAATGAACGAATGGTCACAGCATGACGATCACGTGAATTCTTATGGAGTGAATATCAAAAGCGACGTACAAAGTCTGAACGAGGTTATCAACCGATTGTGTCTGTCATTCATTTTCTCGAAATTTTCGCAAGGCACCAGCTGATTAGCTTTACTACTAATAATAACAAATACAGCATTTATAATGCGCCGTCGATCTAGTTAACTATTCTGAGGCGCAGAGGGATATAAGAAGTAAAAGTAGATAAGGAAAGAGAGAGAAAGGAGAAAAATGCATATGTAAATATAAATAAAAATATATATACATATATATATATGTGTGTGTGTGTGTGTGTGTGTGTGCGCGCGCGCGCGCGAGTGTGTATACAAATATTTAAAATAAGATGCGAACATGTATGACTTGAGACTCTTTAAAGGTTTCTAGCTTTATGATTCAGTACACTATACATTCACGAGTGTGCATGCGGGGGGGGGGGGGGGTGACAAGGCGACCTACAGAGACTTTATCTGTCTATAAATGGTCAACGTCATCTATGAGGTACTTTGAGGGCAATGAACTTGTTATACAAGAGCTTCAGAAATCCTAAAACATAAATATCACTCATCTGCATGCCAGTCTTAACCTTTTCCCTTCATTTACATGTCATACCATCATCACTATAACATCCAAATATATTCACAAGTATGCTACAAGTCATTTCTTTGTGAATTGATTTTGATTGTTGTGCAGTGTTGTAGGTATAAATCATATACTGCTTGATCCATCTGGTCATTTTGATCACCTGATTGTCTCACTCATCCCCTCCCCCCTCTCTCTCTCCCCCTCCCCCCCCCCCCCTCCTTCGTTCTCTCTCATTCTTTCTCCTTCTCGCTCTTTCGCTTCATTTCACTTGGTGTTCAATGAAATTGGATTTATCTGCATCAAATAAGGGCTGGGAGAGGAACAAGACACAAACTCTCCAATAGGTATAACATCAGAATTGTATAGAAGTTTTGAAATATGGTTGAACATTGTACAGAAAGTAAGACCAAATTCGAGGTTCTAATATACATGTAGATGCCAAAGAATAAATACAGAAGCTGATTTCTGATAATGAGGATGATTTTTTTTCATAATACATGCACTCGAATAAAGAAAATTGTGGTACAAAATGGCATACAAATTTGTATCGATTTTATACAAATAGAAGTATACAAACAACTGGTAGCATTGAAATCAAGACATCAATTCTGAAAACATTCACCTTTATTTTCAATACAGAAAGAGATTGCATAAAATCATCCATTATGAATTCCTCGAAAAGCTGGAGCATGATTAAACATTCAGAGATTACTTGTTACAAAAATCTCGCATCTCTCTTTTTTAAACATCTTCCGAAGAATAATAATTCAAAAATATAACAGATGTACAAAATCATTCTGCTAAAAGTCTGCAAGAAATAGAGATACTGCACAAACAATGTGAGATAAACGTCCAATATTCTCAAATTTTAAAGGGAAATACAAATGAAAGCAAAATTCTGTCATTGTAATGAAATACACATTATACCTAAATTCTCAGTATGTACACCAGTTCAGAAGCACCTCTGGGCACTATTTCATAAAATCTGTTATCAGTAACAACTGCCACATTTCTGTGCCAAATTTGCTCTCAGCCAATCAGATGCAAGGATTTCAGTAGCTTATAATACTTATTGCAACTTGTTATTGATAACAAGTTTTATGAAACAGGGCCCTGGACAGTTTTCCTGAAAAATAGTTGCATGACTAGAATTCCATACTACCTGTAATACCCCAATTCAATGTTAGCCCACAATCTCAACAAGCATTTAACCAACAGCTTTCAAATAAAGTAAAATATCAGAACAAGTTGGGGGCAAGACAGATAACTCATTGAATACTAAAAGCCAAGGTAAGTTGGTCTGAGTATATGGAAAATATGTGATATAACAGCAGGTTCAAACAAAGTCAATCTATCTACAGACCTTATCTTTCCTGCAAAGCAATGCATTACAAGGAAAATACATGAATACTGATCATAGATTTGGGTACATTTTTAACCTGTTGAGCACGGTGTGATTTCAGTATAACAAGCACTCTCCACAGACCCTGGCCCAAGTTACATGTATCTTGGGCTTTGTGCTCAACGGGTTAATAAATTAACTGTACTTTTCAGAAATATTCACTGTTCATGACTTCCAAGGCTACCATGAGCATACATTATTTTGACAATTCTAAACCTCAAATTGACTTCTGATGTCATGTTGGTCAAATAAAAAAAGGTAGTACTCTTATCTTTATGTGGGTCTTCGAGAGTTGACAGGGGCTAACAAATAGAGCTATAGATTTAGAATTTATGTCTGTTGCTACATTGGGTTTTTAACAGTCCAACTAGAAAATGTTACTGCTAATCAATTCACTAATCCAAAAATCTAATCAGGATTCGTGACTTAGGTTAGAGTTGTAACAAAAAACTCAGAATTTATTTTCTTCAGGTGATTTTTTTTTTTCTTCTGTCACATGCATTCATATTAGAACCCTGAATCCCAGTGAAATCATGTGTTGGGAACATTGGTTTGATAAGAAAAGAAGTTACGAGTAAGCTTCTAAAACTACATGTAGTCAATATGAATTACGAAATAATGATGTTCCTACTTCATTTATTTCCAAGGATGCCCTATATTTGGATTAGAACATTGGAGTCAATGTACCATGATGGCCTGGCTGAAACTACACAAAGCTTACCAATTCGTATGAAAGATTTTGTTATGCCATTTTGGAAGCACACAATATCACATTACAAATCTTCCTGTACATCTGTTATTAGTTACAGTATCCAACAAAAGTGAGTACACCCTTGACGGTGTGCTTAAATTTTGTTGCCACAAATTTAAACAAAATCCTTCAGCTATTACATTATTGTTATGGAAAAGATAATTCCTATCAATACACCAGTCACAGAATTTTGTTCTTCTCTATCACAGTTGTAATACATTTATGTAAGAATTTACATTTGAATTTTAACATTTTGTAAAGGGTGTTCTCACTTCTGTTGGATACTGTATACGTGTACAATTAAATCATGAAATCTGAATAAAGCAATCCTCTACCCCTTGAATGTCGTGCACATGTACGGTTGAAACTGTTTACATATATGAGGCTTAACAATCATCTCCTTATTCCCATCACATTAGTGTTGCCTTTTTAACCAAGTACAGGGGAAACTCGGTATAACGAGGTCGTCGGGACCGAAGGGTTTTCCTCGTTATAGCCGTTACCTCGTTATATCAGAACAAACAAAAAAGTGTATGTATGGGACTACATGTACATACATGAATGTACAGAGGTCTGCTGCCGCTACTTATGAACTCATTTTGCAGCTACAGAGACATTGATAATAATATCATTCTCTGATCTAGCTGATAATATTCTGGATAATATTAGAAAATGTGTTTAAACTACTAATTTCAGACGCCAAAATTACCGATAACATGAAAGTTCATCGCACCATCGAGGTTGCCTGTTCTGCGATATGAAAAAAAAAAGTTACGCACTGTACTATACTACAAATAAAAACTCGTAATCTGCGTGCATCGGCCGCCCAGTTGAGCGAGCTGGGACTTGTTTGTGCCAGTAGCGGTGCCGTTATCTCTGCTGAATGATTTTAGCGGGGGGTTTTGTTGATAAAGCTGCAGTGAAATTTGCTTGCTCGTTATAACGGGAATGATTATCAATGTATTTCTTTGTTTAAGGGGTTCAGGATTTAGCTCGTTATAGCCGATATCTCGTTATAACCGATCTCGTTATAACAGGTTCATGCCGCCATAGACTTACACGTAAGTAAATTTGGGACCGTGACAAAACCCTCGTTATAGCCGTTACCTCGTTATAGCCGAGCTCGTTATATCGGGATTTCCCTGTACCACAAAGTTTCACTAGTAGACAGGAGTTGCCGCAGCACATGGATCATCAAATCTGATTAATGGTGTATTTGACGTACAGAGAAGTACACACATACTTCTGTGAGATGTAAAGTCCAAAGGCCAGGATTTCTCGTCAATAATCTGCTTGCAGCTCTATCTCAAGGCATTCTTCAGATTTCCTTTACAGTTAATACTTGAAGTTGCTTCTCTTCAGAAATTGAGAAATAAACATGGAGCTCTTCACTTTCTGATGTTTGCATACCGAACATGCTCTTCATCGGGAATATCTTCGTTTAACTTTTTCATCCTGTTCTTGCTCTTCAAAATTTCATAGCGATTCTTGTCCACGCTGATCTTCGCCATGGCAAATGAGGAAACTCCTATGACCATGATACCAGCCCTGTGGATTAATTAAAAGATGAAATGGTATTTGCTCCTGGATATTCAGTGTTCTTCCCAGGGGCATATGTCTCACTGAGGCCTGTACATTATCTGCATAAATCACTTTCTGAAAAGCTCCCTAAACGGGGATTAAAGTAGGACGGAAGTAGGAGTGATTTTAATACCCTAAACAGAGAAATAATGTATTACATCTCTGATTTTTATACCCTTAACAGGGATTTTATGCAAGGATTGCATCATAATCTCCTAATGTAATAACCTTTTCCCAGATTTTCCTGATTTTGATACCCTTATGTGGATCCCGGTTTTCCCCGCCTGGTGCTGAAAAACAACCCTTTTTCTACGTTTTTGTTTACGCAGATGATGTACAAGCCTCAGTGAGATATATCCCCCCCCCCCCCCCCGGAGTGTTTTTCAAAGTGGAGAAACATGTAGACCAAGATTTTATATTTTCATTTATTTTATCAGAAATATGACACGTACATGAGATAAAAATGATAACATAAGGTACGAGATTAAAAGAATACATTTACACAAGGGACACTTTATGGAAATGAATGTTTTTATGATCACAATAAGTCATAATCTACTCTTTCAAGTTTATATTCTACAATTGTTCAGGCCCTAATTCTGTTTAAACTTTTCATTTAAATTTGGTTAATGCATTATAACAGATGCACTGTGGTCAGACTTAGTCTAGACCTTGGAAGGCTCTTTAGAACACAGTAGTTAGATACATGAATGAATGAATTGATAATGATAATGATGATAAATAAATGAATAGGTCCTAAATGAAAAAAAATTAAATGAAGCAAAAAGCTAAAGCTAAAAAAGCTAAAAATTCACGGCAATTCTCGCCAGTAATTTTTTTGAAAATGTCTGCAAGATCGCTCGCATCTAGTCGCGCATCGATGCGCATGCGCAAGTTAGTCGCCATTTTCTATCTGCATTTCAATGGACGCCGGGGAAACGTAAACAAGCGGTGAGTTTTTCCAACTACCCTCAGATAAATTTATATCGAAATTTCGGTTTTCATACGTCCAATTTTTAGTCCCAAATGTCAGTCGGGTTCGTGATGACTACAGCTGATAGTTACAGAGGCTGGTGGTCATGGTGGTGTCATTGACCTATGAGATTCTGAGAAAGTGATTTTCCAGGGGTTGTTTTGAAGTGCCAAGATGCTTGCTATGTACAAATAGGGGGTAAAAGCACTGGACGTCAATGGGGAGTAATAGCGTTAGCGTTTGTTTTTTTTTTTGTTTTTTTTTTTTTTTTTTTTGTTTTTACTCCCCTGACGTCCCTGGAGTCTGGACTACCCTCACTCTCACGCTTCAATACGACAATACACAATACATAACATATGGGACCACGATAGACTTTCAATGTAGATCTATATTTGTCAGCTGTAACTCACCAACTCAGCAGAATTTTCGCAGATTTACCAAGGGCCATGATTAAATATGCAGCAGGATTAATTTATGTGGCAATTACTACAGAACTAAGATTTCCGAAGCATATTCTGTGCCGGGATTCTGTGGTCGTTTTCTATCAAGTGGACGCATTATTGTCATTACGCAACTTCCGGTACACATAGCGGACATGTAGCAGACGACAAACGCGCGCTGTTCAATCCAGATTATCTTTTAATAGCAGCTATTTTTTCACGATTAGGCATGTATACTTTACGAAAATAAACATATTCAGGCTGGGGCCTTATGTGCTGTAACAGTCTCCAAAAGTCCAAAAATATAGGCTGGCATACAATTTTCAAACTAACAGTTCATTATTATAACCCAGGATGCAGTTCGAAAGCAGACTGAACCTATCAATCTATTTTCAAATAAATTTCTTCTTCTTTCGTTAGGCTAAAGCATATCGATGGTTAAAGTGGCAATCAGTCATTTTGACTATTGTCGACAAGTGGAAATAACGAGAAATACGATAAGCTAAAAGATTAACATTTACAAGCAAGCAAGCAAACAAACAAAATAACAGACAAGAAGCGGACTGTGATTAAACTTCGGTTTGGGAATTTCGATTTGCCACACAACCTACTGAATTATGCAACAATTCTAAAAATTTCCAATTTATCCTAAGCCTAATCATCATTATCAAAAGGCGAAAACTTCCCATTTGTAAAGGCGTGTAGAGAAACATTTTTGACAGGAACTCTGTCACTCTGGCATATTTTGCTCAAAAATGAATTGTTTAGCATGTAGATTATGCGAGTGAAGGGAGTGAGCTAAAAAAAACAAACAAAACAAAACACATACACACACACACACGCCCGCGCGCACACACACACACACAACACACACACCCAGTTTATGATTTATGATATAGGACTATAAAAAACAAAACAAAACAAAAAAAAAGTCCTTTGGGGCTTTGTTAAACCCGAATAAAGCACGCTTTGTTAATATTAATCTGCCTGTTCTAACTCATTACTTTTTGCTCAGTTTCATTTTTTTCCCCCTCTTTTTTGGGGAGAAAAACTGGCCCTTTTTATCAAAAGTATATACCGACGGCTACCTCTGGGGAAACCTCCCTAAACTCCCCATGACTAGTCCCCCGAAGAAGGCCCAATATAAATCAATCATAGAGTCTTCAACTAAAGTATGACTAATTAATGAGGATAATGTAATTAGAGATTGCATATTTCACTGGATTGTTTATACAGGGAAGTTTTAGCATTAGTTAAAACATGTCTGATCATATTCTTGGAGTAATGATATTTTCCTGCGTGCGAGGATCTAGGTGTATATTTGCCAACTCTACCGACGGTAGGCTCATATGCTTTAAAGCCTGTCAAAACTACCCTTTTCTGATAATTACCTACATTTTAAAAACCATTTTCATCAATTTGATTGCATTATCTTAACATATTCTCCTATAGCGGGATTCTCTTTATTTTCTAGTTTTACGTTGCATGAATTTTGGAGAAGTTTAGGCCTGACGTACTTCCTGAGCCATTTTTCAAAAGTGAATCACGCAATGAGCATGATAACACTCCGAGTAATTATGAATATCTTTTGGGATTGGAGGCAGACGATATCTTTGTATTCGTAACTGAAGTTCATTTTCTTTGCATAGTATATTCATCACGTGTTTTTGTTTGTTTGTTTGTTTGTTTCAGATTTCAACCCGAATAAAGCAAGAAAGTTTAAATGATTAACTTAAATCGCCTACGCGCCAGGGTTCCATTGTGTCTTGGGCCCGGGGGGGGGGGGGGGGGGGCGGCGCCGCATATTCTGAGAGGGGGCAAGATGACCCATACTTATGAGTTTATTTACTTTTTAAGTGAACAAAATGGATATCATATATAGTTGCATGACCCATCAGCCCTTTCTTTCCCCCCTTCCTCTTCCTCTGTTTTGTCTCTTTTCCTAATCTTTTTTCTGTTTCTCCTCCTTTTTTCTCCTCTTTTTTTTTAATTACTTAAAATAGGGGGCGGTCGCCCCCTGCCCCCCTCCTGTAGCGCCGCCCCTGTGTCGGGCCCTTGGAAGGAGAGATTGGACCCGCACAATGCGTGGTTTGCCTTTGGACATGACAATATTCATTTTTCCTTTTTCGATTTCACTTTTTTGACGACACTATTCATGATATATAAATTCTCAATTGCATGATTCGTGTTTTGTGTGGAGTTCTTTGCTACATTTACAGGAAGACATTTGGTGAGCCGAATCGAAAACATTGTATTATACCTCTTTTAAGTTCTATTTGCATGTTTTCATCCCTTGCTCAAAAATCCTATGCCAGATTGTCGATTCCTTGATTATGGAATGAACATATTGCCCCACGTATCTATTTTTGTGTAACACTAACAGACTAACACTAACAGTTAATCATGGTTTGTTAATCTAACGTCATGAACGTTAAACTGAGACTGAAGCTCCTGACAATTTGCTCGAGCCTCCTGTAAAGTCACTTAGAATCTATACATGTACAAGCTTATCTGAGATAAGCTTGTACCCCATACTAGTAGTCCGCATAATCATGTTTCAGGCCCTCACTCACATGATCGATTATGTCTCCTGACATGACATAACTTAGACCACACATGCCACAGAAATAGTTTTGAAAAAAAAATGTGTTGATCGATCATCACGTCTTATCATCATTTTAATCTTCTGTTAAAACTCTCTTATATACTCACGTTTACGGCCCCACCAAACGCGATTCAATTATGATTAATACAGCAGCGGGGCTGATGAGCACAGTGTATTATATACTCGTGTTTACGGCCCCACCAAATGGGATTCAAATATGATTAACACATGCAGCGGGGCTGATGCCCATCAGCCCCACTACCTTGATAATGATATCATAATCCTGTTTGGTGGGGCCGTAAACATGAGTATATATATTAGTGACATGGGTCGATCAAGTAAAATGGTGAAAATGTAAAAATGTAAAACTGAGTTTCATGATCGATCAACTATTGAAATGTACTTCGTGTGGGAATCAGCCACACATTCAAACTATATTAGAGGTGGGGCCTGAAACACGATATTGCCTAGTAGTCATTGCGGTGGAAAAGCCTCAATAGCTTTTGTGTGTATTCCCAGGCATTTGGGCTTGGCACCCGTAGGTCAAAACTGGCGTTTTGAATAGCGAAACAAATTGCCGACGCGAACGCGAAATACATTGACTTAGATCTTCTATAAAAGAGAAGAAAAGTTTTGATTTTACTTACCAGCAATGTTCCTGAGGCTCTCAATTTTCCCCTTCCTGTCTCATATCTGATGAATGAACTGAAAATGGTGAATTTTAAGAAGAAAACTGACGCTTATCAGACTCGTAGGTTGACAGCATGTCGTCAAGTAACCAATAGAAAAACATGCTTATGTACTTTCGGTACAGACTTGTCACATATAGGGGAACGAGGTCAATTCATTGACCGAGTTCACAGGATGAGTGGGGCTTGGTAGAAAATCACACATGAGAGGAAAATAATTGCTTGAAATTCCATTTTCTACTCTGAATCCCCAAATTTATGGCATATCAAGAGTTGAAGAGTTCCCTGAATCAGATAATCTAGCGAATTAAAAAAAATTAAATCTTGCTTAGGGCAATTTTGTTGTCTGTTTTTGACTGCTGCAACGGTGAATGTTCGCTACAGTCCTATATACGTTTGGCCCTATGACTGCTTTAAAGTTTAATCACAGCAGGCCTAATATTATCTCTTTTCTTTGCTATTTCCAGCTTAGAGATAAGGCTTGGGCACTAATGCACTTTTGTATCCATGTGCATATTTCCTGTTTTAATTGTCAGATTTTATTCCTGTTCTTATATTTTTCAGATCTGTTACGAGATGGACCCAAATGGAAACCAAGATCAGGATTCTGATCTAGATGAAGGGATTGAACTCTATGATGATGATAATGATGTCCCTGCAGGTTAGTGTTTACATTTGCTTTCAGTCAATGTTCTACACCCCTTGGCTACTGGGACTAGGTGGCCCTTGTGGTAAAACTATGGAGATATTAGAATCCAGTAGTTAACGGGTAAAGGCACCTTATCATAAGTCAGAACCACTTTGGAACACAAGCCTTTAGCGCCTTTCCCGCTCAGCGTCTTTTCCCCTCCGATCCTCCCGTTCCTCAGACTAAACAACAGGGGATCGGGAAAGCCAGTGTAAAAGAACAGGTCGCGGAGCAAGATGATCAAAGACTTTTGATAAGTAGCCTAATATAGGTAGTGTTCTTGAAAGTCAAGCCATACATGTATGTGTGTGTCTAGTCTGACTCCTGAAATTCTGATGTGAAATGAAATGGTATGTTGTCAGTCAAGATAAACGATTGTTGTCTTGATAATTTGTGGTAAAGGAGCCATTTGTAGTGGAAGCGTAGACACTAAACTTGCTACATCATCAATATGATGCACATAAATTGCATGATTTAACATGTGGGCATACATTTTTAGAATCTCACATATTGATATTGAGAGAAGAACCTGTTGAATTCTCTCATTCTTCAAGGCTGATTACTGTGCAATTATGCAACAACTTTAAAAGGTACTAAAACAATCTTGAATTTGGATACTTGTTCAGTCTCAAAGCAATGCTGTAAGTATTGAAGGTACTGCTGTAAAAAAAAAAAACCAAGCAAAATATAGTGATTCTTGAAATTAATTCAGGATTTTATTTTCGGACCTTAAGTCCTAATCTGTAGCAAGTAACATACTTGTAAAATTTAATAGAAAAATGTGTGATGAAATGAATATTCATTCTCCTCTTTAGATGCCATTGCCAATGAAATGGGTGACATGGACTTCTATGATTACGAAGAGATGAATGATGAGGGGGATGATGAGGATGAAGGAAGAGGAATCGATGAAGAAGGGGCCATGGCTGCTGCTCCTCCCAAAGATGATGCCGTGACACGCTTTGATAGTCATTCAGGTGAGCAATTATTTCTGTATGTACATACATTTACCTAACTGTATTGGAGAGGGTGTGCATGTAGGAAGGAATTTATCATGTTTCCATGCAAACTAGTGTTGTTCTACTTGTTCTTAAATGGATCAGAAAAGACATAAAGTGAAATAATACCTCTTATATCCATTAATGTTCATGATTTAACACTTTTTAGTATTGTATAGGACACCTAATGACAAGACCTCAGATTTTCCCATTTATTTGTGTATTAGTATATTTTATTATTGTTATTTTTGTGCATGACCTATTAGGTGCTGTGTTCTGCTGTGACATTCATCCTGCTGGCGGATGTTTGGCCGTCACTGGAGGGGAAGATGACAAGGCCTACATCTGGAACACAACCACTGGAGAGTCAGTTTTAGAATGCACAGGTGAGACAGGAATTTGTCACCTATAAAATCATGGCCCTGAAACATAGAACATTTTCCCTATTATCAGTCATATCTGTGCAATCAGTAGTAACTTATGATTAATTTTGTTTTACTGATAGACACATCATTCAGATACAAATTATTAATCATAGAGAAAGTTGATGTACAGTAGATTTTCACATTTGATTGTAAGTCATTTTTGTATTATAGGGCTTGTTGAGGTTTTAAAATAGCTATTCAATCTCTCATCAATATTTGCAGCATTAATGAGGAAATCATCCTCTCTCTTGTTCAGATGCAATGTTCTGTTCTTTCTGCTATGATTCTCAGAGAAATGGTAGTAGAACTGTTGCAGGACATGATGCACATTTTGCATAATGTTACTGAAATCTTACTAATGTTACATGCCTGTCATTTGCAAGATAAGTTCTTTCTCTTTCCTTCAAATTTGATGAGAAAACCATTGTCAATCTACTGTGTTATTCTGAGAATATGAGAATCTCTTTAGGCATTGCTCTCAGATATATATATGAATTTCTATTCCGTAATTGAACCACAATGAATATAGTTCATATGTGAATTTTTTTTTTTTTCCTTTTAGGGCACAATGACTCTGTGACATGTGTATGTTTCAGTTATGATGGAGAGCTGGTTGCTACAGGTGACATGAGTGGTGTCATCAAAGTATGGAAACTTGCTGACAAAGATGAGATTTGGACTTATGAATGCTCAGATTTAGAGGTTGGTTTCACCGATATCTTTTATGTCACCTACCCTGCATAGACCATTAATCAGGGCCAAGTCCTGGGCTTTCTTGTTTGCCTTTATGTGTCTTTGAGTGTGTTTAGAACATGTGAAAAAAGTTGTTCATATTCAAAACTACTGAATTGTAAAGAACCCCAATTTCCCCTGCACTTGTCTACTCCTTGCTATTCATTTAAAAGTCCAGAAAACACATTGCTAAACATAACCAATCAGTTTATCAATGTCAGTAAATTGACTGTACATTTTGAGGAGTGATAACTTAGTGATAGTGGAGCAGTGGAGTAATAGCTAGGAGGTCCTACATGTAGATTTGAAACCATATGATACATTTTAGCCTTTGGTGAAGCATTACTCCTCACTACCCGGTCTCTTGAATAGGATTTCAGACTGTAGGTCCCCATGGTAGTCAGCCTATAAGAATATTCTTACCTGTCAGGTCAATACAAGTCAGTCAATACAAGAACAACCAAACTCATGTCGGCATATTACTTTTTGAAAGGCATAATTTCAAACATTTTTACTGCATCAATTTTCTTGCAGTGGCTGAGATGGCATGGTGGTGCCAATGTTCTCCTTGGTGGAACAGTAGAGGGAAGTGTTTGGATGTGGAAGATACCATCAGGTGACTGTAAGATGATGCAAGGACATGGTTGTCATCTGACATGTGGACAAATTTTCCCAGATGGTAAGTTGTAGTCCAGTGGAGCATTTCATGAAGAGTCTTGTCAGTGATTTTCACTGACAAATTTGGTCTCAGCCAATCTGTTGCAAGGATTTCAGTAGCTTGTAACAGTTGTCAGTGAAAATCACTGACAATACTCTTCATGAAACACTCCCCTGATGAATTTATTCTGTATGAGGTGAAGATATGCTCTTTCCTAAGTTATGAATACATTATTATGTACAACGTGAAAAAACAAGACGGAACCTGTCAAGTACCCCATTTTTTGTGTTTTGTTTGTTTTGTTAAATGTATAATGGTGTGCTGTGGCAAATTTACATGTTTCTGAATAATGAATGGTAAGTAGACTTCTGTTTTGTTAAATATATATGGGTGTGCTGTAGCAAATTTACATGTTTCTGGATAATGAATTGTAAGTAGACTTCTAGCTCATACTATTATTTTCCTCTATTTTGTTAAAAGAACTTAACTTCAGGGGCCCGTTGCATAAAACTTACTATAATAGTAACTTTGCTATTATAGTAACTCTTCATGGAATACTGGATTTTGATTGGCTTGTTGAGCAACATGCCATGCTCAACAGCCAATCTAAATCCAGTATTC
>CM057153.1:7636313-7863563 GCA_029962745.1 Echinometra lucunter
TTCTGTGTCAAATAAGTAAAATTTCTACCCATTCACCATCAAAGAACTTGTGAGAAATAATGAATGCAAAATCAACTTCCAGCAGTTTGTAGAAAATATATACACCATTGGAGTATATGGAAGCATCTTGAACATATTTTTATGAAAAATGTCAAATTGTATGTTGAATAAGGAAAGTATGTTAACTCTTACTGTGTTTTCCTATTACATGTACAAGTATGGTTCTCGCCAGTACATAACACCCATGGTTCCAATACCATGCGTAAAGGGTTTCAGACAAGGAAGAACCATGTGTGAAATTGCTGCACCATGCGTGGCAACAAGAGTAAAAAAATATTGGAGTATATATTCCTAACAATAATGATAAATGTCACAGATTGTTTTGCTTTTTGGCAATGTATTTTTACTTTTATGCCATTAGTAGACAACTCCTGCTTACCAAGAAGTATTTTTCATCCTTTTACTATAGCATATACTGCCGCCACACCTAACTTTAGGTGTTATTCCGTAAAACTTCTGAAACTTCCACGCTTTGCGCAGAGTGGAAACCGTGTGTGGATTTTTTTCTAGTGAGAACCCTGTGTACAAGTATATTTTGCAAAATACTCCATCTCTCAGTGTCCTCCCTTTTTCTCCCTTTTCTCTGACTCCTCCACCACCAGGGATGGCAACACCATAGTAACTGCTTCTGGTGATACATCAGCAAGAGTTTTCAAGGTCCAACAACCAGACAGATAGAACCAGAATCGGGATCTACATCCATTTTTTTTTCTTGTGGTAGAAAGAGACAGGTATTTTATTGTGAACATTTAACAGAGCTCTACCAGTATTTTTAACCTAGATGTATGTACTGGTGCATATTTAAAGTTTTAAAGGCTTCAGAATTTCTATTTAATACCTGGAAGCTAGCTTGTGATGTGTTCTGCAAGTTCGGAAGAGAAAATGCGTAACCAGCCACAATTATTATTGCCATGGTCCAAGAAATTTTTGGCATTGTGTTCAAGAGTAATGATATATATCATATGGACTTATGTGGAAGTCAGACTTAGGCAGATTACAGGTAATTTTATTGATGTATTGAACTGTATGCAATTGAACGTGCGTTTGTTGATTCAGTAAGCTGACAGGCATGTTATTGGTATGCCTTGGACTATTAGAATACCAGAAAAAAACCTTGATGTAGGGGAATCATTTTTGTCAAGCTATTGCAATGTATTGCTTGCATTGATGTGATATCGACCAGTAATGCCTTTCATACTAAATGAAGAAAATGCTGCTTCCCAACTGTACATGAGAACCATGCTCGTGTATTTTTTAGATCTAGCCCGTAGTCTGTGTAACATAATATGATATTTATGAGGTGTTTTCGGAGTGAGCACAAGCATATCTCTAATGATGTAAACTCAACTCAGCTTGTATAACTTGTTAAGTATAGTTTACTTAAAGGGTTGAAATCATTCCAGATGTCATGGTTTATCTATAAAATCAGAGACTTTGCGTTCATGAAACTTTCATTAGTTGTTAGTCATATTTGTAAAAGTTCCATGCTGCAAAGAAATGGAATCATAACACTCCTTGGATCGTAATTTTCTAAGTGTCATGTTGCAAAAGTTGTTGTTTTTTAAAAATATTATTATAATATGTGAATTGACAGACTTTGATATTTTTTCAGGTGGTGTTGTTTGCATTGTACATGCAGTCAAACTGCTTTGTGAGAAATTTGTCAAAAGAAACAGAAAAAGTAGCAGTTCTGTAGAAGTGAATTTTCTACTGAAGTTGGAGGTGTGCTTGGCACTAGACTTGACACAGAGGTCTGTCGCAGGGCATATGGGGCTGGAGGTCTTCCTGTGAGAAAGATGTTTGTCATAGCTTAGTTATGGGTTCAGAGGTTTGTCTGCATCTTGTTCACTCCCCCTCAGTATTTTGTTATAACCAGTCTTGCTCTCAACACATGGGTAGTAGGTAGGTATATTTCCTAGTATACTGGAGAAACGTTGTGAAGACATTAACCCATTCGTGACAGGAATTATTTAAAGCCTAATTTGATCAGCTTTTATTCTTCAAATTGGCAACACCAACATTTTTCTTTTATTGCTACATTTTTCTTATAAAAAATGTATCTGAAATAAATATAAATTGACAGAATGTATGATGAGAAGTCATAAAGTTGCCAATTTGCAGGGAAAAACAGTAATTTTAACATTTTCATCGCATTGCCAATTTAAGGAGTTTAATGCTTTTTTTCCTTTTAAAAAATTTCAGCATCAAACAACAAATATTGATGCAATGAAAATGGGCACAGTAAGTGTAGAATTTTTTGCTCTTTCTGCTCATGTATTTGGTATGATTTTTAGGGCTCTGCATCAAAAGTTATTAGACCAAACCACAAAATGTGGACCCTCTGTCAATATACTATGACAACTCGGCAAAAAAGCTAATCAATTCTGGCTTTGGTCTACCATTGGAACAAACAGTGGACTCTGTCTACTAACCCAGTCTACTTTGGCCCACATACACTCTACATATCTTATAAACTCTAAGCAATGTGGTATTCCAGGGTTTTGAACCATGGCAGATAAAGCATTAATTGTGATAGGGCTTGGGTCCTCACATGTGCTTCAGAACAAATTTCTAGGTGCAGAATTGAACAATTCGTGCTACCTTTCAGTTCATGGAAGGAAGTAAAAGTGGCCTCACTGGACGTATGATCCTTCTATATAGTAGAGTATATTTACATAGTGACTGCGCTATATAAATGGTCTAATTATTACTATATTTCTGTATATGCTGACAGGGTTTATTGTCATCCAGTCCTACACAGGGAACACGATACTTGTTCTGTGATTGATTTATTTATTGTTTGATTCATTGATTGATTGATTGACTGAATGGGGGTATGGGAGGGAGGTACAATCGGGTATAATCAGTTATTGATGCTTAGATAGCTTAGCAAAACTGATAGGCATTAAAAGACTCATCCAGAACATAAACAGTACAAACAACAGTGTGCATTTTCTGTTCCAGAAGTGTCTTTTTATACCACTATATTTGGTTAAGCTACCTTATTCAGAGCTACATTTTATTGTCTGTTCAATATTCTGTCATTGATATGAATTACATATGTAAAAGTGATTTTATTATGATATTGCAAGGCATCATTTGTGAATATTGTATTTTTGATAAGCCAATATATTTTGTGAAATTGTTCTGAAAATGATAGGCAAAATGACTGAGTTCATCTCCGTCTGACCAACATTCCTGTCAAAATCTGTAAAGAGATTTATCAGGTTGGTGAAGCTCTAACAAAAAGCGATTTTTTCATCTTTTCGCAATCAAGTTGTTGTTACCTTGTTAGCTTTCGCGTACTGGTTTCTGCTGGCTTCTTCTGACTAGCCCTGACTCGCCGTAGATGAGGACTGCCACACTGCCGATACCCCATCTAAGGCGAGTCAGTAGGCGAAAGCTAATAAGGTAACACCAAATTGAGTGTGAAAAGATGAAAATTTCGTTTTGCTATTCCTTTCAAAAATAAAAAACCTATGGGTATATATTTCATGGAGAGATTGAATAGAGATAAGAATATAGTGATGCCTCCGGGGTTCAGATCCAGTTTTATATGCTCTATGACGGTTTGAAGCAACCAAAACTCAATCACATCATTACCCCTGCGAGCATAATTATTCACTACTGTGCCATGTTTTCATAACAACCGCAGTGATAGTCATGTGAAATTAATTTTTTAAAATGTGCCTGATTCATCTGTTAACTTATGTTTGATTTACCCTAGAAATGTTTAAAGAATAGGTGATCAGTTCATAATTTGTTTAAAAAAAGACTTACATGTGCAGCTATCACTTTGTACCTGTTTTTGAGATCAAACTTTTGGATAACAGCTGACCATTTCATAGACAATACTTGAAATTTTAGAAGCATGTATTCATATTCTGTAAGGAAATTCTTAGGAATGTCAAACTCCATCTGAATATCATTATTACCAGAATATATATATATATATATATATATTATCAAATCATTATTATGATATCAAACTTAAGTTGTCTTTGTCACAATCTTGCATGATGAACTGGACATTGATGCTGTGTATAATGAAAGACATGTAACCTCAGTGTGATGAGAAATATCTCCATGTATGTATCAGTATTTTTTCTTGTTTTGAGATCACAATATTGGCATTTCAGTACTTCATAAGATTTTCCTCGTCTTCACAGTCTTTTTTCACTTTTTTACTCTTTTTATTATTTCCTTATGTATGCAAGCCATGTTTTTTTAAAGTTTTTTTTTCTTCAAGATCAGAGTGTTTATATGTCCAAGTTTAGAAAGTATGACACTTGTGACTTACAGAATGCAATGCAACATCACAGTGCTATTCACCTAACACGTGATGTGATACTGGTATTATCTGATTCTGCTTCATAAAATGTACATGTATATTCAGTGGACTTTCACAGTATTGAATAAATTGATTTGGTAAAGATTTTGAATTTAGAGAACCATATGATATTTCAGTTGAAGGTGCCAATAGAATGTCTGGCTGGGTTAGGTAAAACAATGAGTATAGTGTTTGTAATTGTCATGGCACTTGCAACCTTGTAACAGCACCTTGTGTATTATGCGAATCAATGTGTCAATTAGTTTGAGGAAATGGCTGTGAATTTTGCTCTATTTAGTTTTCAAGGAGTAAAATTAAGCACCTCCCAGACAATTTGAATCAATGTACTTTGCAGTAGTATGCAATTTAGCCTCAGTTTTTACAGCTGGGATTAGTATTCTCTGCTAAATGAAAACAACAATAACCAAGTCTAGAATTTCTGAAATCTGAATTTTTGTCACTGTCTCGTATAAGTTCAAAGTGAGGCACTCAAAGGAGAGCCTGTGTCACAGAGATCATGTCAATAAAACATATTTTCATCAATTGAAAAAAAAAGGGAAAATTCTTTCTGCCCATATACCAGTCTGATTGGTGGTCCTTGCATTTTAAATGCACTTTTTCCTTGTAGGTGGTCAGCTCTTAAAAGCCAACAGTTAGAAATTTTATGAAATCACGAGATGTTGTGACACCTCAAAGATCAACATGATTACTGGTATACAATTATGAACTTCAGAAATTTAAGTCTGCTTCCCTATTTCAGAGATATGCCTTTAAAAGAGAAGATTGAATATTATATTTCTATGATTTATTCATAGGTACATGTGTACACCTGCTCTTGCATTTTGCATTGCACAAATTTGAAGAAATAAACTATTTGAACACGTCGCAATTACACGTTTAATGTGTCTTTCCTTTTCTGTTGTTCAGTAAAATGTGCTTAAGTATGGAAATACATGTATATCTCAGTGTAGTTTACAGCTTCTCACTTTTGATGGTTGCAATAGCAAAATGTATATGCAGTTCAGGGAACACCCCTTTTTAAAAATCTTTTGCACAAGCAAAATTTCACTATCTTGGCCTTCCCTTGTGAGCAATCTCAGATTTCTGAATGATTTGCTGTGCACCATACTGGCACTCCAGAAATGTCCACATTCCACTTTTTCTCTTCTTGGTACATGTATCTTTCTTCTTCCTTCATCGCTTGCTCTTCTCTAGTCTTTGTATCCTTTCAATTCATCATCATCCTCGTTTCCTTTTGTGTCTCTTTTCTCTCTCCATTCTTCATCATGGTCATCCCCCCCCCCCTTCATCTCTCTCTCTCTCTCTCTCTTGGTCCATTTCTACACTCTCAAAATCATATACACATACTCCTTTTTCACAAAATAAAATGCATTAACATAATATACCATGCATGAACATTTTAATACTTTCCTGGAACATTCCTGTTGATTTTGTCAAAGCAGAAATACATGCAGCCAATGGCATGCATTGTATCAATACAATACATAGCCTGAGATGAGACTATATCTTGATGAGTGCTACGCTCTAAAAAAAACATATTTTGTCTTATCTGAGAGAAGTCCAAGAAAGTAACCGTTGCATTTATTAAATGGAAACAGCGCAGACCTCTGGCCAAGACTGAAAAAAGGGAGATTCAGTCAGCCAAGGCATGTCTCAAAAGCCAAGAATTGTCTCATCATTACATAAATATGTAATTTTCTGCTATGTTGATCAAGCAGTGAGATATTGTATACATAGATGCACTTAAGATTTCATTTCGTTGTAGAAAAGCAGTTAAGTAAAATGAAATTAAACATTTGTGGACACTGATTTTTACTATAAAAAATTTGGTTACTCAAATAAAAGTATCTATCAGAAATTTAGATACATTATTTCATTTCAAAATGTTCGCAAAGCAGGGAGAACAATTCAAACGCAAACATTCCAATGTTTAGAACCTGGGCTGTGAGTATGAAAGTTTGCAAAGTATAACAAGTTAAAAACATTATGTCATGCAAGCTACATAATTCCAGAGCAAAATAGCCATAATTCCTATCACCTTTTCCCAGCAGCCATTATGCTAATACTGTATAAGCAATTCATAAGTTAGTGTCATCTGCCACCAGGCATCTAACACAGAGGACTGAAATAACGATCCAATCCTTGCAATGCCACAAGAACTACATCCAAACTTGTCCACATACCTCAAATTCAAATACTGGTATAAGAGAAACATGAGAGTTCAGCACTGAGTTTGAAATGAATCAAAGTGAAACCATTTCAACACCTTGACCTCCTGTACACACTGACGCCATTCTTCTATGGTATACTTGAAAGGCTAAATAATAAATAATATTTGGTAAAGTACAGCAAGCATAAAACTAAGGGGGTTACAGTAGGTATCAAATCATGCTTTGTAACAAATGAATAAATAAGGCAAAGTAAATGAACTGATAAAATATAACAGGGTATACAGTTAACACCACAGAACACCCGAGAGCTAAACACTTGTGTTTGCAATGAAATATCACCATGAATGGGACTTGCTTCTTTCCACCTATCACATGTACATGTACGTCCACATGATGTACATTGTAATAATATATTTTGTTTATCAATATAGCAATCTTAAAAGGGCATAGACAAATATGTACCGACTATTCTCAAAAGCAATTACTTGAAGACAAATGCTCCCTGAAAATTATTTTAAGGTAAAATGCATTATCTTGAAAAGTGAGGGAGAGATCTGCAGGAAAATATCTCTAATTTCTTAATATCTGTCTTGAAAAATATTCCAGTGTATGTGACTGAATTTTACATTTTCAAGTTAATCTTACATGTATATCCATTTGGGAATGGGAAGCAAATGAAATGAATGTTGAACATGCAACAAAATTAAAACACAAACAAACCATGCACTTCTCCACTGCATCTCCAATTCAGAGATTCAGAGTTGTCCAATTCAGAGTTCATGCATTCTTATGACTGATATGATCATCAACTGTTAAAGTACTGATTCAAATTTGCTACATTTCCTTTCTATACCAGTAGCCAAGTTTCGTGAGCTGTGACCATGGTTCTCGCCAGTACATAACACCCATGGTTCCAATACCATGCGTTAAGGGTTTCAGACAAGGAAGAACCATGTGTGAAATTGCTGCGTGGCAACAAGGGTAAAAAAATATTGGAGTATATATTCTAAAAACAATAATGATGAATGTCACAGATTGTTTTGCATTTTGGCAATGTTTTTTACTTTCATGTCATTAGCAGACAACTCCTGCTTACCAAGAAGTATTTTTCATCCTTTTACGATAGCATATACTCCCGCCACACCTAACTTTAGGTGTTATTTTGTAAAACTTCCGAAACGTACACGCTTTGCGCAGAGTGGGAACCGTGTGTGGATTTTTTTCTAGTGAGAACCCTGACTGTGACTTCAGCAAAGCACTGCAGCAGACCAAGAGAGTGTGCTGGAAACCATAACAACTTACGTTCTTTGATGTTGGTGTAATTCATGGCAAAATCAATTATGCATGACTAAGCTAGAAACAGTACTGCCACTGTGTTTCTATTTTCCAGTGGTCTAATTTGCTTTCATGCTCATGTGGACTTCAGTTGGGGTAAATGTATAACTTGTACTAATGCAACAATGTTGTATTGATGACTGCATGTTATCTTTGTTGAGCCTCGTACTGTCTCATATTTTTAAGGTATTTGAGAAATCTAGTTGACTATGCTACAATGAGAGGGATAGTTCCTGTTGCACGTGGTACAGTATTCTCAACGATGGACTTTGGTAGCAACGTATGAACTCTGTCTTGCTGTGCACTGTGCCTGGCCATGCCATCACACACAGAACACTGCCTCCTGGAAGCTAGAGTTGAGTCCGAGTCCATGTTCGAATTCCTGGGGTTCAACTTTCCTTGAGGTTGTGACAAGTTAGGGCAGTTCGGGTCCGGAAGATATGCTGATGGGGATGGAGTGGATGTGCCTTCGCCTTGACTCGTGGAGTGATTGATCTGGTGAGAGCGACTTTTCAGTGGATGACCTGCATTGCTATCATTAGCAAGCATCTCAGAGGAAGCGTCGTTGTATGCAACAAGTAGGGCGTGGTAGAACGTGATCATAGCCTGGCCTATATCATCAATTGTAGTCCGTAACCAAAAGTCATCCTCCATCCGTCTAGTGTGACATTGCTGACAGCTCAATGGCTCAAGATCTGTGTTCTCTGTGAGTTGGCAAGGAGAAGAATCGCTGTCAGACATGCTTTGGGAATCCAGGTGACCTTGAAGGTTGGTGCAGCAACACTGCTTGCAACTTGGACAAGGAGAGGTCTCAACAGAAAGCAATGCTTGGTCCGGCGCAGAGTCAGTCGGGTCAAATGGCGGCAGGATGATCTCACTCTGGTGAGAGGCCACCTGTGTTGCCTTGAGAGGGCGCACTCCATGGAACACATGACTGTGGTTGTCCGAAGCAAGCGAGATTCCTGGGACGGCAGAGTGGTGCTGCATCAGCAGAACAGACCAACAGAGGACTGCACTGCAAAATGAGTATACAGCCAGACACATACCAATCACCTAAAAAAGAGAAAAGGGTATAAAATCATGTATTTTGCTATTTGTTTAGTTTATATTTGAAAGAGAAATATTCTTTTCATCACCTAACAGCACGGGGGAGGGGGACCCCACTAATGACTAATCCTGTGCATCTACTTTTTTTTACACCTTGTGTTCCTTCATTTGACGACTCTTTGGATTTCCTCTTACCTTCAAGGACTGGTCCAACAGCTGAGATATGGTAGTATACCAGTCTCTATGCTCCATCAGGACGTTGAAATCCGAATATGAGAACCAGCCTCTCCGATGTCCTTCATTCAATGCGATCCTACATAGAAAATAACAGAATGCTTTCAAGATGCATTCAAAGTCAATGAAAATAAATGCGAGGGCAGGAGCTTGTTGCACAGAACTTGCCTTTGATCGCAACTCCTAAATATCAAACGCAAGTCCTTAATGCACACTTCTGATTGGCTGAAAATAAAGTTATATTTGATTTTCCTGAGTTGCGTTCAGACGCAAGTTTTATGCAACAGGCCCCAGCACATGTAATCCTTTATCTATGAATTCACAGCAGCTCACAATGCACTGAAAAGTCCTGCAAGAAATTCATGCATGTACAATCACATTTGCCTTGATCTAAGCAGTAAATTGGAAGAACGAAAAATCTTTTGTAAAACTCACTAATGACTGAATACAAGTGAGTGTGGCATTGTAAATGACATGGTAAAGCAGGAATATTTAGCTTTGTGCTGTGTCTACCATTCTAACCTCTATCTGTATAGCAATCAAGTATAGATGAATTAAAGAAATTTACAAATTGAATTTATGTCACTTACCATGTTTCCATTTGTTGCAAGAACTTGTAGAATTCATCCGGTGTAATGTACAGATCCCAGTCCTGAAAAAAAAAAAGGCTCTTTCAAACAATTTTTTTAAATACTGTATATCACTAAACTAACAATACAAAGAAATCTGTATTGTATTGCCCTTTCTTCTTGTTCAAGAAAAAAAACTAAGTGGTCAAAGTTCCCAGCACCAAAATAGCACCCTTTTAAGATATCATAACATCTAATCCAGATATAGACCAACATCTGTGGTACAAGGAAGCTATATATGACATCTACTTTTTCAGCCGACTCTGCAGGAAATTCAGGTCATCTACATGATATATCACATTTCTATGCATATGGAGCTGACCCAATTCCTAACTTTACAGTGAATTTAAATTTGTCACCCATGGAAATAAAAAGATGACTGTTCTACTACAGGGAAGAAGAATGTCATTAAAATCAAAATAGACTGCCCTCTACACCTCTATTTATTTCCTAATACACAATATCACTAAAATTCAACACAAGTATCAAAGAGCTTGAATAGTAAAAGACACTACACTTACAATTGCTTCCAAAAAGTCTCGTTCCAGTTCATTAACTCTCTTGACATCAATCTTAGCTGTAAAGCAACAAAGGAGACAGAAAATGAGAGAAAAAAATCAAGTCCCGATTTCATCTGCAACCAATTTATATAAAATATGACATTAGGACAAATGGCTAAGGAAAAGTGACGCATTTACATAAAGTAACAATATGTCAACCTACCACTGTCCGCCCATTCGTCACTGAATATCTCTTCATCTTCACCTTCATCGTAGAGAAACTTAGTAGCCAGCATCTATAAAACATGTAAACAGGATGAATGCATAAAGCAACTGAGGTAAAATATTAACAACTTGGCAATGATACAAGAAAATTACCAGACATTCAGTTAATTCATGTTAACTTTCTGGCAGTTGATTTTCTGTGGAGTGAATGCAAGAGGACATCACACATGTAGAAGCAAGATGAGTTCAAAAGCAATTGTCCAAACCCCCATTTTTCTTACCATGCTACCTATGATGAGATCTGCATTAACGAGTCAATAAAAGTTCACGCTCAAATAAAACACACGTTTGTCAAAAGTTGCGCAACCTTGTAATGTCATATTTTGCTCTAACTTTATAAGAATTTGACTGATCCATAACTTTAGGCAAAAAAAAGGTGCTGTTTAAAGGAGAAGTCCAGACGATTTCATTAAAATTACACTATAAAGCTTAACATTCACGCTAACAGACAATGCTACTTTCATTTATCCAAGTGATTTCTGTGATTTTTAAATACCGATTAAGTGTTGGCTTTTTTACTCTGAATAATTGAATTTCCCACCAAAACCCATTGGTCGTGTGACGTAGGCCATGCAGTTGCACTGCCCATGCGCACTTATTCTCTGCACATTCTCTATGCAAAATGCCGATATGTCTAGCTTTTGGGTGTACAAATCACACCAGTTCTGTTCCAAAGAGAAGTTTTTTGCAATCCCAAATCCCCTGACGGACAGGGAGAGGTGTGCCTGATGGATTAAGATATTAGAACGGACAAATTTGACTTCAAAACTTAGAAATTTTCGAAGCTAAAGAAAGTGTGCAAAGACCACTTCGAGCCGGAATGTCGTACACTCATATCGCTTGCATCGCCTGGCCTGCCTGCGGTGCATTAGCTACATCACTGGGCCCGGGTGCGAACTGTATTGTGGATGAAAATGGGCTCGTACTAGAACTACTGTTTATACAAGTTAAATGTTGATTACTTGATAATCCTGGGGTATGTCGTGTAAAGTAAAACATTTTCTAGCTGCTGAATTTTTTCTCTTTATGATCCATGCTTACAGAAATCGCCTAGACTTCTCCTTTAAAACCAACAAACAGCAACCAAACCAACAGCACTTCTGAATATCTGCCAAGCACACTCACTTACCATGGAAACCAGGAACAGTTCAGTGGAAGTCACTTTCTGGAGGTAGGAAGATTTCTGTCGTTTCAGGCGGCGAGCGTACATCATACCCAGTATGGAAGACGAGGGGTTGATCTGTCCATTCCTATGCAATAATGCAAAGAAACAGAATTGATTCCTAGAACAGTTTTCGATTATGTTGAGGGGGTCATGGAAAATGGGAGGGTGTATGTTTGCACACAATGCACATCAGGATGTAACGGTTAAGTCTATGAGGCACAACAAGTTAACTGATATCAAGATTCCTGATGACTCATGTGTTTCTATCCCACCTATGATCTACCATGTCACACATGGTCCCATATTAGTTACAAGTATAATTAATTAGAAGTATCTCACAACAAGCTCGCATTTCCTTTACAGCACAGCCAAGTAATGTGTATGACTGGCGAACTCTTTCATGCACAAGCTGATGTACCTATTAAACTTGGCTACATGGCGACGTGTAAATGTTCCCAGGTTCTTTTCGGCAGCACTCTGGAATAGATCCACAGCAACATCTAGCACAAAAAAGGGAGATACAAGAAGCTAATATTAAATTCATGTCATCAATGATATATACTCAACATTTAAATGACATTGGACAAAAAACTGTTACACACACACACACACATGCACATATAACTATAAAATGCTAATGTTTCACACTCTGAATGAAAGTCACCATCAAACAATCCACATACATACCATGAGAGAGAAAAATTCAAATGGTTCTGTGCATACAAATATATTCAGGCAGGGTATGTACTATAGCAAAAATAGGGAAGAGAAACAAATCACTAACAAACAAGGGCATTCATTTAGAAGTACTCGTAGTTTTCCGAATAGAAAAAAAAAGAAGAAAAAACAGAGACAAAAAAAAACAAACGCCATTTTTTCAACATAATCTCAATCTGTCATGTAAATGTAGCCTGCATCATAAGTAAGGCAAAATAATTCTGATGAGGTTACATGCAGTTGTTTTCCAACTTTCACACAAAATACAACCATTATGAAATACAGTAAAAATGAGCACAAAATCTTTTATCAAAGTCTTTACTGTAACATACATTTTGCAAATACATGTACATAAATGTACAGCTCTCCAATCTTGTATGAAAACTCAGGACTTAATTTTTTTTTTTTTTAATTTTTTTTTTTTAGTATCTTTATTTTCATTCTGATGTGTGAAAACAGCTTAAGGGATGATCAGGGAATTACGATTGCTAGGGGAGTTCTGGGTGGTATAAAGGTTGACCACACTTACCTGCTACAGGCAATGATATTCCCTCTGTAGACTTTCCTAGATACAAGGTGTTTCTGAACCTCTTCTCTAGAGCCGAATGAACCGGTAATTGCTGTACAGAAAATGACCAAAGATGACATTTAAGTAGTACACACAGGTGTTAAAAAATACAAGTGCCCTATAAGAGTGGTACAAATAAACATGCTTATGGTAGTGAGAAGAGCAATGGGTAAACTGTCCAACCTGATTGAAGTAAAACTACATGGTGTACAAAAACAAAAAAAAAATACATGAGAACTGCCAGAATACTTTGTCTCCACTGCACACATCAATAATTCCAACACAAGTTGTTAATAAGCCAACCATTATTTAAGTAGTACACACAGGTGTTAAAAAATACAAGTGCCCTATAAGAGTGGTACAAATAAACATGCTTATGGTAGTGAGAAGAGCAATGGGTAAACTGTCCAACCTGATTGAAGTAAAACTACATGGTGTACAAAAACAAAACAAAAAATACATGAGAACTGCCAGAATACTTTGTCTCCACTGCACACATCAATAATTCCAACACAAGTTGTTAATAAGCCAACCATTATTAAAGATACAAATCAAAACATAATGAAACCAAACAAAAACAAACACATATAAAAATAATACAAGACAAATGTGAAGTAACTATGAAGCAGACAGCATCAATTTATCTACAAAAAAGGAATACCATTCACGAGAGGTCATAAAACCATGATTTAAACCCGAGCCGTCAACTAAATCAGATCAGGCACAAATAAGCATATGTCCACTCGGTGGACAAGAGGAATGCCTGTACTATGTTACAGAGGTTTAAACTTCTTTTGTGAATTCAGGTCATTAGGTTAATCATTTGTGAAAACTTTGGGAAATTGGTCATAGTCTCATACATGTCTGTTTTTCCACAATGTCTTTGCACAGTTGTTGGTGAATATACTGGACAGCTACATGTACGAATATGCTGGACAGCTACATGTACGGTACACTACATGCACATATTTTATTGGTGAAAGTTAAAGTCAATGTGCTGGCTTCCTGTTACACAGTATCTTGACACTAAAAAAAAAAACCCAAAACCCCCCAAAACAAACAAACAAAAAAACAAAAAAACAAAGAAACAACAAAAAAAAACAGATGAATTACATTTCTCTTTATTTCTCTATTTTTTTTTCTTCTTTCCCTTCAAAGTTAAGAATTTCATGAGACAGAGACACACACAAGGGAGACAGAGCAAGTAAAAGAGAAAGAGAGAATATTAGTCATGATGTTCCTGATTGCAGAGGTTTAGTATTACATGGGATAATCCCAAGCTTCCTATGTGATTACTCATGTACATGCAACACTAGTATCTGCTTTTGAAATTCAGCCTTTTTACTTCTAATTTCACTTCTCACATAAAGTCTCATCAAAAGTAAGATTACTATATACAGTGTTATTTTCAAATGATTAAATTTTTGCACTGATCGACCCTAAGAGCATATTCGCAATTTCTTGAATTCGGACTGCACAAATCACTCACTCACAAAAGTGCAAGATTTGATTTGATACTTCAATGCATATGAAATTCGCGCTTGCCGAAAATAGCTACACAAGCTAATAATAGTTATTTATTTGTGACATTACACAATTAGCTATACTTATTGCCCATAGGCCTCAACAGAGTCATGTCAATAAAGTCTGCAAAACTTAATGCACAGGGAATATTTCTGCATTTAGAGAAATGCAGCAGCCAGCATAGAGTGCGCCACTGAATCAGCAAAGCGCACCACGTTGCAATGTTGCACCGCTCTTTCGTCCGTGGCCTACACTAATGGATGTAGGTAAACTGACAATGTCGGAGGTCATCCTATTCAAATGGAAATTTATCAAGTGTGGGAATTAACAGCAAGGTAGGGTCTCTTTAATATCAATTTTTTTTTTTTTTAAATAAATATATAGCTTAGATTGTAGGTTTTATATAAAATTTAGAATTATAATAGCAAAATGATGCCCATGCGAAACTTGAAAGCTAGTTTCCAGGTTCCCTGGGCATTAAAAAGTGGAATTCTGGGGGCATTTCTCCCTTTATTGACATGACTCTGTTGAGGCCTATGGGCAATAAGTATAGCTAATTGTGTAATGTCACAAATAAATAACTATTATTAGCTTGTGTAGCTAGGCAGGTAACTCATTACAAGTCAATAGACCTCTACAACTAAGTAAGTAAGAGTCTACTAGAATGGATCTAGGTTGCGTTCAAGCGACCATTTTACACCCTAGAATCACGGTTTTCAAAGACGTTTAGTTTAAACCATGGTTGCGTTCAATCGATTTTACGCAGGTCGTAAAAATAAACTTCCTTCAAAACGCAAAGATGAAACGCTGAAAAAATGTGCGTTTTGAATCATGATTCTGCAGAACTGCGGTTGCTAAAAATTGATTGAACACAACGTAGATCTCAATCATGATTCTATTGTTGCTTTCACACCAAAGAATAACAAAAGAAGATTGAAAGATAAGAAGATAGAATGAATAACAAAAGAATAACATAAGAAAAGATGGAAAGGGAAGAAGATAGAAGAAAACAAAGAATAACATAATGAAAGGACAGAGATAAAAGGAAAAAAAAAGAATAACGTAAGGAAAGATAGAAAAGAAGATAGGAGAAAACAAAGAATAACAAAACATAGATTGAAAGATAAGAAGATATAGAAAGAATAAAAAATAACAAAAGACAGAAAAAAGAAGACAGAAGCAAAAAGAATCGCATAAGGAAAGATAGACAGAGAAGAAGATAGAAGGAAAAACAAAGGATAACATAAGAAAAGCTAGACAAGAATGTAGGAGAAAACAAAGAATAACATAAGAAAAGATTGAAAGATAAGATGGAATGAATAACAAAGAATAACATAAGAAAAGACGGAAAGGGAAGAAGATAGAAGAAAACAAAGAATAACATAAGGAAAGATAGAAAAGAAGAAAGGAGAAAACAAAGAATAACAAAAGATAGATTGAAAGATAAGAAGATAGGACTTGCGACGGACATAATTTGGCAGTGGATGGGCTTGAAATGAGCGAGAATCATCGTTGATGAAAGCGTAACAGCGTTTTGATTTGTGATTCCTGTTTGTGATTCTCGCTTCAAAAAATCGCTTGAATGCACCCCTAACGGTAGTAGTTGTAGATCTAGACCTAACGTTAGGGGCCTAATTGCAGTAACAATTATGCATTAAAGGGGGTACCCAATGGTGAAACAATGTTAGTTCATTTAAAAGAGCATGATTTTATTAACAGAAAATCATCTGCCTAAAGTTTTTTAAAAAGTCGTGTTGCCAAGGAAACCTCCAAATGTGGTAAGATTTCAGTATATTTTTGACCCCTCAGCTGTGACCCAGTTTCAACTGGGTACCCACCTACTTTGACGTCATTTTGACGTCAAAGTGGGTACCTTGTCGCGCACTTCTAGCAAAGTGCGCGCAAGGTATAATACAAATTGTACAGTCTAGCGCGCAGCACAACTGCAATGCGCGAAGCTGGGTACCCACTTTGACGTCATACCTCATACTCAATTTTTTGGGTCAGCTCTTGACTTTTTAATGAGAAAATTAGTCTAAATGCATTGATTTTGATTGAAAATCATCATATTTTTAATGTTATTCTTCTTATAATTCAATTCCCGATCATATATCAATTTTTTGTTTACCATTGTGTAATCACTTTAACATCAGATTTTCACACAAGACAAAGACTAAGGCCTATGAATCATTATGACATAAATTTGGGCAGCCAGGCGCAAGTAAATGACACACATACTCTGCAAGGTATGTTGCAATATTTTCAATCACTCATTTTATTTTATTTTAAAATCTATATTTCATTTTTTTTCCGAGATCATTTTGAGTCATCACATTGTTCCACTCGCAGAGTCAGACACAGTGCACAGTGTATATACATCACCACACCATACCGCCTTACCGGTACTCACATTGCACGGGAAAAAATCGCGCAACTGGAAAGGGCGAGTCTTTCACAGACGGTACATTAATAAAGATATTACAAATTAAGGAAACAGTATAGAAATTCATCATATACTTCATACGAACCTCGAAGTCGTCATAATTCTCGACGTCTTCTTCTAAACGGCGTAAACTCTCTAAAAACTCCATTTCGAGAGAGAAATTTCGTTATCTCATTTTCCACCGCCCCTCCTTTCCGTTTCGCAGATGTCATCCGAATACTAATAAGTAACAAGGGGTTTGCTGCCATCTACGAGAAAAAATGGTTTCATGGGAACATGCAGTTGCTAAACGATGTTGATCCTATCAGTGTTTTTGTTTTTTGTTTTTTTTTTGTTTTTAGAAATAAAATCTATCCATTTTCTTTTACGTTTGATATCACGATGCTCACTCTCCATTATAAATGTGTAAGTTACACGTGAGTGGTAATAAACGAACACTCATGCCCTTGAGTTACTGGAAAGGAGAATTTTGCACAACGAAAGTGTAAGAAAGAAAGAAAGAAAGAAAGAAAGAAAAAGAGAGGGGGAAAGAGAGAGAGAGAAAGGAAAGAAGTAAATGGGAAGAAAGAATAAAAGGGGGCGAAAAAGAAGAAAAACGGGAGAAAAAAGAAAGAAGAAAGAAGAGCATGGGGAAAGACAGGACTGAGTCCTATATAATACCCTTATTTTTTTCACTTAAAACGTAAATAAAGTCACCTATGGGTCATTTTGCTCCCTATCAAAATATCCTGGCGCCGCCCCTGTGTTTTAGTTTCTTCCACTGCACTCCGTTAATAAATGGAAGATTATACATTAGTATAAAAATGTCCTTTTCATATATTTTTTTCTAACTTAGAATCTTTTACGGAGTGAAATCCAACTAATCAGGCAAGTTAGATCAACATAAATCATGTTAATGAACTCAGCATTTCGGGTGAAAAGGAAAGACACAATATAAAACTCATCATTGTTCCAACTTTTCAAAAGAAAAATAATAATAATGCCAAATAAAAATTAAGATTGAAATGTAGACCCCAAAGATTTTTAAATGGCTTGGTATGATGGCCCTCAAGTACGCTCGACAACAGGTCATGTGCGACGTGAATTTCGCGGCCAACTTTGCGTCCCAGTCGCAAAATTCGCGACCCGTGACACGAAATTCATGACCTGTGAAACGAAGTTCAGGATCCCGGATGCAAAATTCAGGACCTAAGATGCGAAATTCATGACCCGTGATGCGAAGTTCAGGATCCGGGATGCGAAATTCACGGCCTGGGATGCGAAATTCTCGTCGCACACGACCTGTTGTCGAGCGTACTTCAGGGCCACCATAGCTTGGTTCAAATAACAACCTGACAAAATGTTCGTGTAATCAGGCACTCCGGAAGCTTTCTAGAATTGGAGGAGTGCGAGTAAGAGCAAAATTCAAGGGCATGGGCGTCGATCGGGCGGGAGGGGGGGGGGGAGAGAAGGGACCACGCCCCTAAACTTTTAAGGGTGGGGGATGCCCCCCCCCCAAAAAAAATATATAAAAATAAGCAGCTGGGGACCGAGGAGTTTTTTTTTTTTTCTTGTCAGCAAAGTTTCGGTGTGTATGGTCCCCCAAGTTTTATGTCTCCCCCCAAAATCTAGGCTGAGGACCCTTTTTTTTTAGAGTGTCCCCCCAAATAAAAACGGATTGACGCAAGTGTTCAAGGGATGAGTCTAAACTCATTTTACCCCCTAATTTGTGTCTGGCAGAGTCTAAAGCGACTCTTAAATTATTATTTTTTTAATTGCCAAGTAATTTTTTCTTCAACAAATCAAACACAAATCAAAATTCCGCATTGAGCATCGCATCGAAATGTTTTTAAGGTGCAATTGATAATAGAAAATATTGCAAAGTCGTAACAAAACTTGATTATCACACATGAATGCCATTAATATTCATTCTCAGCGTTTCATTAAGGCGTTGACTACTACCATCGGCTTAATACAGGGTAGACACCGTTCCAGTATATAGCCAATGGGTTAAATATGAATGATCAAAGCATACTATTGCTTGCTTATCGGAGCCTGTAGGTCGAACAAGCACAATGACAAGTCAATCGAGAGATGTTTGCGCTCCCTCTGGCGATATAAGAATGGGCGCCATCTTTTGGTCTAAAAGTAATGAACTGATGAAAATTCTCCGCAAGAATTATATATACATGTATTAACAAAAAACAAACAACCCCCCCCCCCCCCCAAAAAAAAAAAAAAATCTCTCTTGTTATATCTTAAAGTGAGTTAGTTTTAAAAAGCGGGGGTACAGAACACTGCTGTTAGATAAAAGGGCGTTAAAGTAGCTCTATGTACAATTAAATATGAAAAGACGCTTCTCCTTGACGTCACAAATGCTTTTGGGCAGGGACTAAGGATCCTGACCAGTGTGTATGCCTGCACCTTCTGACGAGTCTCTGTCTCTGTGAATGGGTCCATAATTATGTGCCTCTCCCCTTTTCCCTTTTTTTTTCTGGGGTCATTCGAATGTGGAGGAAGGGTTAGCACCAACTCGTACGTTAAAACGCCACTTGTCGCCTGCCCTTTCATGATGTCTGTATAGACGACTGTGAATTTTGATTAGGACCTTTATAGCCAGTGAAAAGCCTCATCCCCTTTCCTTGACATAATTTTTGCTATTGTTAATCAAAGCTCACGTCCTAAATGGCGTCATGGCCATGCTACCATTTCAACTGTCCTCACCATATTTAACCTAAAGCATCCCCTTCAATTTGGCTGAGTAGGTTTGACACTAGATTAGGTAAGAATAAACAGGAAGATTCCCTATGGAGACCAAAATCATGAATACTTACAGGCAGTGGTCCAGTTCTGTACCCCTCTTCAATTCTTCCCTGTTCACGAGACTGAAGCAGACAGAGCAGCTTACAGAGGGCAGTCAGTCAGCTCGGAAAAAAGGTCCACTGGGAAATATCCTTAATTGATTGGCGAGTAAGATACCGTGACATAAGAACCTACTTACCTTCTGACATTGCTGATGATTATCCATTTAGATCTCCATGACAACGCGGTATTTTATGCCATCTTTACACGGGGAGGGGCACTGACGCACGATTGCGGTTTAGACAAATCCAAGGCGTCAGGAAACCAGAATTTGTTTAAATGCCACCACGTATCTTCAAACCACATCACTTCCTAAGCTACAACTTGAACCACTACAACTGACAGCGACCTGAATGTTCTCGGTGTTTTTTGATTTCCCTGAAACAAGATTAAACTTGTAAAGCCTACCCTTTGCTCTTCTTTTGTCTTGTTCACTCAACATCCCGATCCGTCATCCTTTCTCCTTACTTTCCTTTTTGAAATAATGATAACCTGTTTTTTGACATCTTTTAAAGAAATAAACCGCCTTTGCCCTTTCGATGTGGAAGTGAAATTTGTTCATGAAGTATGTACATGCAGGTGAATTTTTGGGATACCCATAATTGGGTAAGTGTTAAAGGTAGTAGCCCACATTTGCAAGCGGCACCCAATCTGCACAAAAGTTTTACTCTAGATTGCTTTAAGCCACAGAAAAACACTTGTAAAGTTTATATCCCAGTACATTCCCGTATAGGATTAATATTCAACACAAATTTTATTTTATTTTCTTTGTTTTGTAAAGGCGTCTTCCCGACGCTTTAAGAGTAAAACCATTCATTTTTCACTTATTCTTTGGAATATTGTTGTAAATTTGATGACATGATAATTTTACATACATACCTGTCATTTAAAATTGAAAATTGGCTTATTAATTTTCTCTACAAATTCTAAAACGATGTTGTGCAAAATAATGTGGGCTACTACCTTTAAAACACTTGAGATACTGATGTTTTACTGCTGCAGCGCCAGCAACTCATATTGTGTCACAATTTGCATGGATTCCCGCCACTGTACAAGTATTTGTATAGTGTTGTTAATGCAAAGACCCGATTGGTTTGAGTTCATTCTTTTTTTCAATGGCAAGAGCTTGTTTAATGGACAGGTCGATGTTGTTTCTATGTCATCATTATCTCAATCTGTATTTTCCTTCTCTCTCTCTCTCTCTCTCTCTCTCTCTCTCTCTCTCTCTCTCTCTCTCTCTCACTCTCCTTCTCTCCCTTCCTCTTCTCTATATCATCCCTCTCATCTCTACTGCTTCTATAAAAATTGCATGTCTTTCCAGGAAATCAAAAATTTAAGATCGATATTTTGCTCTGGGATTGAAAAACGAGAAAGAGAATTGATTCCTATTTTACAACCCAAATAATGGTAAACTGTCTCTTATAACAAATTTTGCCAAATGAAAACAACAGTGTAGACATTTGTCAAAAATCAAACTTTTTCTTTATTTTTCTCTTATTTCACAAGGAAAGGGCTATTTTTTACAATATGTTATAATCACGTTTTAGAGCAAACAGATAGGTTTACTAGAATTTACAGCTACAACGACGATACGTCACAAAAAATGCTTTAGGGCATGTAAAGAAATAAAATAGACACTATTAAAGGCAATTACGAAAAATGTATGCTTTTCATACTTCTAAAGCATCTGATAAACTTGATGGAGAAAATACCAGCAAGCATACTACAAGCAAAACATACTAGTTGCTTTCTGTCAATAACATTAACACATTCAAGTACAAACCGTCGATCAGCACTGCTTCTGTTCATGCTGTTTAACCCTAAGGTAATCGAATGCATGAAGTTGTCTTTACATATTTCCTCGCAAGAGTGCATTGCATATTGCGAGATCAACTCTCTCCAGTCCATTTAATTAATGAGGATAATTTTCTGTTTCAGACAGTTTTCTTTTCATTCGAGTTGCTTGGTATCTCGAGTTTCGTCTCAATCATGACATTGTATTCCTACTACAATTTTGTGGCGCATAATGATAATGGAGGAAAGGATCACAGGAATAAAACATATATTAGTAAGACACCATACTTTACATAAGTCTACAATAGTTTGGCACGGCAAGGAAACCGTTAAAACTCCATGCCCTTTTGCAAGACGGCATTTAAGTTTTTGCCTGACATTTTAAGACCAAATAACTCTAGCAATAAAAATTTGCAGGATGAAAGAAACACACTTTTTTGTATCATTTAAGCAAGTAAATCTTTGTGACATTTATTACAATTACAATCGCTATTGAAATTTTGAGACTTAACATTTCGAGGGTCTAGTGCAACAAAGTGCTATCTGCATTTATGGCAATTTTGAATCTTGAAATAAAGATTTGTTGCACTGACACGTTGCAGTTTAAGCAGACAGCCACTGGGTGATACCCAGCTGTAGCAAAGTTTGCTGTAGAAACCATTGTTACCGATGGGTTCCTGGTCTCTACTTGATCATTTTAATTTCGAAATCTCATTCAAATAAAAAATGCAGATAGCCCTTTTGTTTCACTAAACCTTCGATTTGCTCATCTTCGCCAAAAAGCACCTGTCTTTCCTTGATATATATATATATTTTTTTTTCTGATAGAATCTGGGTTGCTGAATTGAGGACAGTAATGTCCTTAATGTTTCCTTGTGATATTTATCAAATTCACGAATTAGCTGTTATTACTACTTGTTTAATTAAGAACATTTTTGTTTATTTAAGAACTGACTTGTAATCATTGTCATTGCTCCTGGGAAATGTATTACATCGAAGGGATTACGGACGTTCATAAACATTGAGATATTGCTCCTTTACCGAAAAAAAGAACAAATTCTGTGTCTTATACACACAATTTGTTTTACATTTTCATCACACCTGTAATTCATTTCTATAGTATTCGTTGAATCCTTATTCTTTCTGCCCTGTCTCAACGCTTTGCACCTCCTTATAAACAGAGTTTAAGAATTGCCTTATGGTATTCTCATTGCTCATGATAAATGAATTACATTTAAGTGTGAGGAATAGCAGACGTCAATTAACACCGAGAAATTGCTTCCTTTAAAAAAACAAAAATATCAAGTATTACGTCGGGGTAACACATTATGTTTAAATTTTTCTTTTCATTATAAATGTAATTCAGCGCTATAATACTTTGTTTTCGTTGATTCCTTAATCATTCTGCCAAGCCTCCACTCATTACATCTCGTTAAAGAGAGTTTACTCGAATCATCACCTTTAACACTATCAACGTATATTGAAGTTATATTCTTCCAAGATTAAACCCCAAATGCCATGGTAATAAAAAAAGTTAACGATGAATTTAAAGATAAGTGTTTGATATATAAGTCAGATAAAAAATTATTTATGACGTGTCGCCTTCCCTGGGTGCAATTTCCATTTACATCATAATACGTTTGAGCAATATATTGTTCTTTTATGAGCACGCGTTGAATGATTTTGGGCGCGTAAAAGTGATAACCCTACTAAATCACACCGAGGGGTAATTAAAACGAACGTCGAACACCTAATCTTGGATCGAAATGCTCTTTGAAGATAAATCATAGCCAGGAGATTTGATTCACAGAGAAGAAAAGACTACCTCACAATTCTCCAGTAGGTTTAATAAACGTAAGTTGTGAATAGGAGAAGGTGGTCCAGGAAAGCACAACGGGATGCTCGAAAATTTATTCAAAGATCTAAAAATTGCATATTAATAATAAAAAGTAGACAAAAATCATTAGGAATTAAGAGTGGAAGGGAAACTACTGATAACACAGAAATGAATTCATCTTTCGACCTAAACATCAAATATTTCGCACCTTCCTATGGTTTTTGAATAATGTCAAAAAGTAGAGTTTTCATTATCACATTTCAAAGATAATATGCCCAACCAAACGGTTAGTGAAATGTATTTCATGAGTTGAGTTTGAGAGTGTTTTAGTTTAAGTAAGTTAATTTGTGCTGAGGCATATTTTCAGCGGATAGGGTCCGATATTACCGTATTGAGAACTCACTTACAGAACGCTCTTAAGTTTTCCGTTGGTAGTTCCAAACTCGATGTACCTCTACTCTGTGTTCCTACTCAGCAAATGCGGTGAGATTAATGAAAGGTCGCCTTGTATTGCACAATGTTATCGGTGAGGAAGTGTCCAAGAGTAATTTTCAAACTGTAAGCCTACCCTTTTTAAAAGAAAAAGATGAACACTACCCTATTTTTTTTAATTTTCGAATGACCTTTAAAGAATAATTTTTCACAGGAATGATTGAATGTTTTCTTCTTGTTGTTGTTATGCTACAAAGTCTTCGTACTCTATAACATCACCACTCCTTTTGCCAAAGAACCCTCCCCAGCCGTAGACATCCGGGTGTCCCCTCTTGCCGAACCACATGCCCCAATTATAATCGTCAGGTCTTCTCTCACGGAGCATTGTGGGATCTTCTAGTTGTCGATCATCTACTTTATCATTTGGAACGCGTTTTCCGAAAAAGAACCCGTGTCCATAATCGCGTTTATCATCTTCAAGTCCCGTTGATCCCACCGCTGCAGCCACTTCCGGTGAAAAGTCCCGATCACTGTCGTTGGCCAAATTGGACAGGTCACCCTCTGGAGCAACGTCGAGCTTGACACCCCAATCTTCTATTTTTCTTGGCGGCCACGCGGGTAGGACCTCAATGTTGAGTGAATTGACATTGGGAGTAACCTGGTGATGACCTTTTGGACCTCGTAGTGGACCTCTGGAACCAGTACCCCTGGATCGGTTGACGATGTGGTCTTTGAGCATGCGTAGGAACGATGTGACCCCGGAGAGATTCCTATGTGATTGTTCTGTCGACCTGGTCGGAAATGATGTCACTGGTGCTAGTAGCATGAAGAAGAGGGAGAGCAGGGCAAGAAACCATCTTGTTCCCATTGCGGCGCCCTGTCAGGAAAGAGAGAGAGAGAGAGAGAAAGCGCGATTGGTATATCTGAACAAACTAGACATAAAAAAAGGGAAATAAGGTTTGACGAAAGATCATCCGTGCATGCGACACCAGTGTTTCTTCATGGAGATAGTAGACCACTAATCTTGCATCCAATAAGATGTTGGGGGTCTAATGAAACCTGCAAAAAAGTGGCAAGGGGGACTGATTACGTGATTCACAAGACTCATTTATCACGATTATACCTACATGTAGGTAAAAAAACGTGTTACTTTGTCAACATAAATATAATGTTTAATGCCGCACAATATGAAATAGTGCACTAGAAATTCATTCCCCCTTTAATGACTAAAACTGGAAAAGGCAAATTAAGCCAGCTAAGAAAAAAAGGTTTCTCCTAAGAGGATAAATGAAATACATAATCGCAAGCTAATAAAATGTTTCTATGACAAAATGGCATAGCTAAGAAATTTTTGGGATCTGTCAGTAGCAGCTGCACATTGGAAAAATAAGCCGTATTTTCTAAAATTGACAACATTGAAATGAGAAAGGCAAGAAATGGTGGGAAGGAAGCAATAGAGTTATAGACTGAAAAACGAGAATCATTTAGTAGAAATACGAAAATAGATTTAAAACAAATAAAAAGAACAAGGATGGAAAAAAGGAATGGGGACATAAGATGAGGCAGAAAGATAAAAAGGTTTTATAAAAATACAAAATTGAATCCCTGAGAGTAAAAATAACCGCAACCTGCATGATGAAAATCTCTAAAGGGAACAAGCAATGAGTTAAGATATTCATTCTGTTGAGCAATTACAACTTTTGAATTTCATGAGGTGCATAATGCTTGATTATCTCTCACTCACCAAGTACGTTGAATTGTTAAAATAAAACTATTTTCTGTTTTTCTTAAAGATTCAGTTTTACATTTTAAAATCCTTCTTTGACCAATCTTATGTGGCTACTCATCCTCAAGGCTAACTGCCTTTTCTCAACCTTAAGTAAAGTATAAATATAAAAACCTCAAATGGAAACGACGATTATTCGGTAGGGTGGTCTTCAATTATTATGGAATTATTCCAGACTTCACCACGTAATTTGATTTCATAAAAGAATTTTTGCGCTTTTTAATCGTTAATGTTTTCAGTTGGTGCGCTAAAATTGACCCGATTTCCACTATGGCCTATGATTGATAAACATACTTGCCCAGGGTAAACTTACAAGTACCCATGATTATAGCAAGAGCTCATCTCGTTTAAGCTTACATGGACTCTGGTCAAATTCTATTCACGTAAAACTATTTTTCCCAATGTAAGTTTTCTTGAAGTAATTTTTGTACTTATTATAGAACACAATAGTAGAAGAAAGTAAAAAAAAAAAAAAAAAAATCATTGTAGACTTTTCAATTAGATTCAAAATCGTAATGATTAAACGTTGGGAATGTTGAAATGTTGAAATGAAATTCCCTTGGGATAAAATGTAATTCTAGTTGCATGCTCGTGATATGATTTATTGCTCTGGAACATATATTCATTTATCAAGAAAAATTTTCAGTATACAAGTCGCTATCACATGAGGTCATATTTTTACAGGATAGACGACAGAGTTTTCACACCATGCATATCACCTCTTTCCTTGGAAAAAAAAAATTAGGAATATATCATTGTAGACAGGTGAATGATTTATTTCCCATTTATCTTTCGAAAATGAAATATTGCCAATAAATATATTATTCATCAAACTTACCTTTATAACCAAAGAAGTATAGAAATTTAAATATCGGTTGACTGTAAATGATAAAGTTCTTGCACTGTATCACAAGGTGTATTATTTTTAAACGGGTTTTATCTCCTCCTTAGCATTGACAAGAATACTGTAGTTATTATATTCGGATATATAGTATACACCTCATGAAGTATTATCTTATTTCATTCATTTTGATTCCCTATCGGAAAAAGCTTTTCTCTCTAAAGGAGATATTGTGAAAATAAAAATTGTTTAAAGTCAACTGAAGTTGCAGTTTTCTTTTCTGTGTTGAAGCAATTTCATTCAAAATGTAAAACTTTATTTGCGATTTGTCTATGTTAAAATATGTTGAAATTGTTTTCTTTTATTTACCTTATTTTAAATGAATTGCGAAATTTTGATTACATCTTTGTTTATATAATTTCTTTTAAAAATAAGCTTTATTCGCAAATATGAGAATTTATTTGTATCATTGTTTTAAAGTGTCAAATATTTGTCAACTGTTATATTTATGTGAAGATCATTTGCAGCTCAGTATGTGTTACAAATTATGTACCAATTTTCTTTTTGAGAGAAAAGAATAAAAACCTGTAAAAACGAAAATGAAGAGTAATATGTATCTATGGCAATTTAGGACTACAGAAATGTCATTGACCTCATGGCACAAGATCATAATCACGTCAAATTTCAATCTTCTCAGCAACCGACTCGAGTGTTTAAGCTGCACAAGTAGCATTAATACCGACCCTCTGAAGAGTCAATACTACTTCTATTCCCCAGACCCACTCGAGATGGTTGAACATGATCGAATACTTAAACGTTCATTTCAAACCCCCGCAAACCCTGACGAGGATTGATCACGGTGATCCACGGAATATTGCGTTCCCGTGCCGTATGATGCCCCCAGTCACACGGAATATTGCGCCCTCGTGTTGTGAGTGGTATCCATAGGTGGTATCCCGGCCGGTCACACAGTGACCCATGGAATATTACGTCCCCGTGCTGTGTATGATGCCCCGGTCACACCAACAAGACCTTTAACAGGCCGAACCAAAAATTGCCTTACCCCAAATGACACAGTATCGGTCAATTTTGGAATTGGTCCAGATTTAAACTGATTGTATGATTGTGGTATGAGATAAGATAAACCCAAGAACTAAGTTTGACTTGTGGATAATGGTGCAACTTCCACCTTCTCTCATAATATTACATCTACCCTTTTCACCACAATTCTATAGAAATTGTTTCTACGAAATGAACAGCATTATACAATTGCATTTAGGGTGCAAAATTGAAACTTTTTTTTCTTAGTGTGTAGGGTGCAAAATTCAACCTTTCATTCTAAGTGTGAAGTGCACGAAGTATATAAGTTTAGCACATTCAAAATAAGACGTAACATGACAAAAAGTTTCATATTCCGGCCATGACCTCAGGAGTGTCAAAACACATATCAGATAATATTCCATTACATGGAAACGACCTTCTTCAGGGTCCTTATTTGACTATTTTTATGGACACATTATACTTGCACCATCACTGACTAGCCATAAAGTACCTAAACTCTGTCAGGAGGCAAATTACCTCCTTGACACTCCATAACATATACTAGTGACTGCAAAACAAAACAAAAAAAAAGAAACAGTAAAAAGGGAATGTAGGACGACTTGATGCTTCGTTAAAAGAACAAAAAGTATGAATAATACGACAATTTATCATAAGATGGGACTCAGGAAATCAAACCGTCACCTCTAAACATCTATTTTTTCGCTTGTTATTCATATTTTATTCATGGTATCCATAAACGATGTATAAACGAAAGAAGCCCATGACATTGTTGGATTGCCAAAGCATATAATTACCTCTGGTGGAATATCAGCAAGAACATTCCACAAGAAGATACTGAAAAGGCCAATTAATGAAGTAGACGCAACTATTAGAAATCTTAGTCTTCATTGCAAGATCCAAAATAAGCGAATAAATTTTAATGGAATAGAGAAACGCAGGTAAAATTACAAGGCAAAAATTAAGAAATATTAAGATTCACAAAACGATTATCATAAGACAGGAGAAAATACAATAAACATAAAAATTTGGTCGCAGATCGACAGATTTAGAGTAGTAATCAATATCAGAATAATGTTTGACTAAAGCTGAAAGATTACATGAAAAATGTAAGTGCCATGCTTCTAAGTGAAATGCTGTAGTTCAACGACAAATGAAAAGTAATGCATTCTGTCCATATTCAAGAAATTGTACATCTTATGAAAAGCATAAACAGGTAGGAATTATACGACTCATATAGTGATACTGTTGTATAATCAAATGCAGATTGTGAATATGACGGTAAAACACGTGAGTTCGTTAACTTCTTTCTACGGCAGGTCTACATGAATATGACGTACAAGAGAGAAGAGATAACATGCGCTAACCTCACTACAAGATACCAGCAAACCGTCACCTTTTCCAATCGTCCTTTTTTCGCTGACTGCAAGAAAACATTTCAATCACTTTGATTTTTCGTATACGGCACAACCGATTTTATTTAAAGCGAATGCAACTGAGCACTGAGCTAAGTAGGAAGAACTGTCACTCCAATATACCTGGACCAAGCGGTGAAAGCATTCTGTCGATTCGTTAAGGTCACGTGACAACGGAAACGAAAGGTGCATGCTTGACAAAATACTCCATTTTCATCCTTGAATGAAAATCTGCGACACAGAACAAATCCCTACGTCTACGTCAAGATGTTAACGTTTAACCCTCATTGTTATTTGAAAACTATAGATGGGAAGAATTCATCCATATCAAGTATCACCTGAATTAGAAAGAAGGCAACCTACAAAAACAATAAGCAAAGTTATCACACTATTGATCAATCATTCAATCATTCAGCTAGTTCGAAGAAAAAAGATCCCTCCTCATTTTCAGCTTATAAAGGTGATTCTTGTTTTTTCATGAAAGACAATATGGGTGCTTTATTTGATAGCTGACTCTGTCGCACGAACTTTGTGATGAAACTCTCTCCCCATCCACTTTGAGTGATGAGTTTTATTCCACGCTCCGCCAGGCCATCCCACCCTCTGTGTTTACCAATCGTCTCACGGGGAATATTGCCAAATATCGAGATTTTCCATTTCACGAGCTCTCGACAATATTTGCCAGCATGTGGTTTGGCGATTTGTCATTTTTGAAGAGAATCTTCCCGCAGAAAAGAGTGTGCTTCCGTCAGGAAGTGGGGAACACTAGGGCTACACAGAATGAGTAATACGGGACTGAAAGGTCGAACCATGCTTGGCCACAATGTCACTAGTATTCGCTTTAAGGGAAGAGTCGCAGGGTTTTGACTTCAAAATCACATTATCATCATTATACCTCCTGGCTTCATTCAAGCCAGGAAGGCAGAACACGAGACCACATCCTAAAACTGGAGAAGACATTTGCACACCTTTACGTGAGAAAATTCTTTTTCTCAAATAGAGTAGTGGATGCATGGAATAGCCTACCAGAAGAAGTGGTCAGTGCCCCATCTGTAAACGCCTTCAAAATCAAACTAGACAACTACTGGAAAAAAATTACCATCCGTATATGACCCCGAAGGTAACCAGTAAGCAGAACCATTCCACTCTCTCTCTCTCTCTCTCCACACACACACACACACACACACACGCACCCCGCTTTGCATCACTCTGCTTCCGAGGACAACAATTGGACTGCTATTGGCTCCTGTCCTCGTAAGGCTGACGGAATAAACCTCAAATCCTTTGTTTGACAACCGAGTACTATTGTTTATCAACCGAGGACTATTGTTCTCAGGAATTTTCTTTGTTCACTGTCCTCGCTTGCAAAGCTATACAAACCCCCGCACACCCTCACCTTGACACACAACTACAAAAAATGAAGTGCTGATCTGAAAGAAACCAATCAATCGATGAACAGGTTCTGTCCAAATAGCATCGATGAAATAGAGTAAAGTAACTGAAGTATGTAAAGGAAAAAAACACAACAACATTGATGTACAATATTAAAAAAAATAAAGCGACATACTCTTTGGCTTACAATAATCAATATGCGATTATGAGTAAAGAGTAAATCTACATGTACAAGCATCTGATATATTTTTAGGACAATGAATGTGCAAGAACCCTTAATAAGTTGGAAAAAATAAAACAGGCATGTTGGAAATCATGGACGCTATAATCTTATGGGAATAAATATGTGTAATGATTTCATGAACTTCTGGGGGTGTTTCATAAAGCTGTTCGTAAAGTTACAAATGACTTTACGAACGACTTGAATATGGCAAGCCAGATGGGATTCTCAATCATTACAAATCGCATCAGCTAAAGGTGAAATATGCAGACGTAGATTAACTGTTGTTTCCAAACATTTTTTTTGCACAGTATATTTTTGCCACAATTTAATTGAGATTATGGGAAATGCACCAACACTTTGTTAAAACATCAGGAAAAACTTTGGGCATCCCATTTAGCACTTCACATTCAAGTTATTCTTAAAGTCATGCGTAAATTTACAAACAACTTTATGAAACGAGGCCCTGGTGACAATAAAGATCAATAGTGATGTCAAGCCTACGGCGACCTAATTCTGCTTATGACTGAAAGTGAATACCCTTTTTAACACTTCATCCCAGATAACGTTATATAAAGTCTTCTCATTAACAGCCCACGAGAGTATTGTTGAACCATTTTCTGCTGTCATTTGAGATAGGTACCAAGACAACGAAGATTTTTCAACAATTACTAGACCAGCTAAAAACTATCCTCAGCTATATTCCTGTATTTCCATTGTCATGATTGTACGACCTATCCTTGGAAATTATGACTATTTACGTCGTGGCTTTCATATCATAAGTTCTTGTTCCTTAAAAAAAGAGCTCAAAAGGAAGATACCGGGCGGGCAAAAACCGAAGGCTCAGGCTATAATGACTCACACCTGGTCGAATTAGCGTCATTTAGTTGCTTCGTTTGCTTTACCGGCGACTATCAAAGCTGATCGTGACGTCATCGTTCGCGGTCTCCAAAGATCACGTGATGAGCACCTGGATTGATCCCTACCCCATTTGCATACCGGTGACGTAGTGAGCACTCTCTAAGCTGCATTACGCTTAATTTACATCGGAGTAAAGACTCATTTGCAAGCTCCAATGAAGAATAAAAATGTGAGAGTTGGTTTGAATTGAGGCTATGAAACATGCATTCTATAACATAGTAATCCTCATTACGAAAGTTTCCTTCGTACTAGAATTGACGCCGTTTTCCTATATAACTTGTTGGCTATTGAAGTGCTTTTTTTGTATCATAGCCCTGCTCCTCTCCCTACAAGATGGATGGATTGGTTGATCTTCTAAAAAAAAAAAAAAATACTGATTCGCTGTAAGCCTTGCCATTTCCACACATTTACATCTGAAGGTTGGAAATAAAGATGACCATTTGATAAGAAGAAATTCGCAGGTAGCTCTCTAAAATCTTCATATTTTCACGGTTTCATTTTTTATATGCTCAGGCAGTATTTTACTAGTTTGTGTCAGATGCTAATCATCTTGTTTGTCCAGTAAATGACTGCTATAGAATGGATAATGAGAAAAAAAGTTCCAATACTAAATCATATTCATAAGAATATCTATCAAAAGTTGGCATTTGTCAACTTTCTTTCCTTCTGTTATGAAATTTGTTTTTAATGTCAGTAGCAGGCTTTAACATTCGACCAGCTTTTGTGCAATGTTGAATTAGAGCCAATCGTTATGTATGAGAATATAGGAGAATGCTGTATTTTGTATAGGACCAACCGGATGGAAAAGTATGTCAATTTCAGACCCAGATGTCACATGCATCACTTTATGATTGACATTTATTCTTTTCTTTCCGGAGAAAAGTCTTCCAATTTCCATCTTATTAAAGAGGAATGCTCTCTTTAGTAGATGTTTCTGTATATCGACTTCTCCCGGCATTTTTAGGCTCCGTGAAGGAACAAGAAGCACACAAGAGAGTAAGGAAAGCAGGAAGCTATAAAGGGTTAAAAGAAAAACCAAAAGTAAGAGCAAGACAAGCAAAGGAAAATGAGGGTCGTTAACAGAAGACGATATGCAATTCGATTAAATTATTCGTTTATATCAGCAAAAAAACGTTAATCATAACGGGAGATTCTGTTCTTCATGGTAACCCATTTCATGAAAAATTTTCAGAGCTGAACTTGAAGATAGAGTTTTCAATATTCCAACGACTTCGTGACTGAAGAGATTCTCCCCTCTAATGGCTACAAGCCACTTCTATAAAATTTGTGTTTGTGCATAAGAAACAAGCAAAAATATAAAGCGTTATTCAATCAAGTTTTGTTGGTTAATCATCAAGTTAATCTTTAATTGAACTTTCTTTTCACACAGTTTCTTTTTTTTTTGTCAGAAGTGCATATGAATCAAATCACTTTCCAGGATTAAAAAGTTAATTTTATCTGATCATTCAAAGCTATTTTCATCTAATTTCATTCACAGGGTTCACAAAATAATAGCTTTAAACTTGGCTAGTTATCATCAATGCAACCTATAGCCAATGAAAATAAAACGATTTATAAAACGGGTTCAAGGGTGTAGCCAATAGCGAGTGCGTATGCATGTCACGTGTTCATGCTTTAATTCTACGCAACCTTCCAGCCGTGCATTTTTTGTGCAGCACTGTGCATTTTGGATGCATCACCTCTAGCGTGTAAAAACTGAGACACGCGCCACGAAACACGCGTCTATCGATATCACAAGGATTTTGATGCGCTTACTCAGCTGGGGCGCATCACACTAACACTGGCTACGCTTGTGATGTCATATTGGAGGAAGCAGATGTTGCCTCCTTGTCTGTGCGATCTGAGGAAATTTGGAGAGGTTTTAACAAATTTTCCACTACAAATTCATACTGCCGACCCGTTTTATAAAACAAATAATGCACAGATTTAAATTCGTGATGTTAGTGGCGATGCAGGCATCTCGGGAATTTATAATATCATGCAAAAGCACTAGGCGCAAGCGCCTCGTGCTAGTTGCACATTGTAAATACACTCGAGTGCGCTGCATCGCCACTAACACACTCACATCTGTGCATTATTTGTATAATAGCGCCTGAAAATGAATACAGACACATTTCACCTAAATGTAAAATGATCTATTTCAGGGTCATGCCATGTTATGTCTGATCTATGTTAATGGCGAAAGAGCGTGCTAGTTGCACATTGTTTTGTTAGAATTACTTCTGACACGTCGGTCACACTTCAGTCATCTGGGGAGCGTTTCATGAAAGGACTTGTCGGATGTTTTATCCGACAAAGTCTGTTTTATGCGACAGTTGCCATAGTAACGATGCTTCTCAGCCAATCAAAATCAAGGAAAGATGTCAGATCTGACAACTTGTCAGACAACAAATGTTGATGAAACGCTCCCCTGATCACCCCCATGTGATAGAACGTAAAAGAGATAAAAACAAAATGTTTCCAGTGGAGAGATGACCCCAGTGTTTGTTCCACAAACTTGAAGGTGTCATGATGGAAGATTCGATGCAATGTGGGGAGAAATATTGAGTATAAAAGGAGAAAACCCCAAACTTTGGTACAATAATTCCATTATGATGATGACTTCAAAGCCTCTTTCAGGGCACCATAATGATCTGGACCTACAAATTAGAAAGTGTTTTTTGGAGAGGAGGACTGTAGAATATGGGGAAGGAGTGGAATACTTAGTTACTTACAGTAACGGGATGGAATGGGACCACCCAAAATATGTTATGATTTCCAAGTAGGTTTTATTATGAAGACGATGATGATGATGAACATTCTCCATCTTAAATTACCTCCCCTATATCTAACATTTAGTAATAGGGCTGGGCGTACAGGAGCACTGCAAAATGGAGTTGAAATGACGCGGAATATACATATTTCTTGATCTTTGTTCATGAAGAGTTCAGTACTGCGAGCTATGCAAAGTGTAATTGCCAAAAAAGGTGCCTGCGACGTGCACATCTCTCCCCAGCGATGGGCGTTTGTTTACCGACGTGACAGGGGGCAGTTTTCCCGTAGCATCCTCGAGGCCACACACCCGAGTCCTAATCGGTTTAACTTACCGGATGATCGAAGCGAATTTGTATCGACTGGATCAACACAAAAAGTGGGCCATGAAATGATGCAAAATATCTTCAAGTCCATTAAAAAGAGATCCGGGTGCAGACGGTGATGGTAATAGCTCCGGACGGAGCAGCTTCTATTACGTTACCAACAGACTTCATTAAAATCAATGTGATGAACTGAGCTACATGAGACGTGTCCAAACACACTTAAGCTTGACCTAAAGAGTTAATCCCCCGACAACCATGATCCTTTATCCCTGATACTTACTAAATTTAACATTTATTTACAACACGAGAGATTTTTAAACCGATGATTGAATGGTATCCAGTGGATTTATTATATTATAGGTTGTGTTAACAGATTTCCATTAAGAATAATGAATAATTTCCATTAAGAATGCACACTAGGAAATTGTTTGATTTCATATTGGTTCATTAAGGTCAAGTGCCTAATGTTTTATTAATTCGCAGTTTCATTCGGCACCTATAGCTACGAAGGAATGGGTAGCCCCAATCATTTTCATACTCGAATATCTTTCCGCCAATCATATCTACCTTTACATGCTTTGAAAGCAATGGCCATTTCTATGCAACCACGCATTAGTCGCAGCTCTTCTCATGATTGTTTTCATCAATATCTTTGAGGTGAGATGAAATGATTAAAAAAAAATCGACATAACACTTTAAATGAGTTCTTGCTGCTCCATCATAATTATGGATGTTGCTATTCAAATGTTGACGTATAACATTACAATATAGGACAAAGGTTGACGCTAAAGGTCTGAAATGAGGACACTGAGCAATTGTAACCACAATCTCAGTGACCAAAGTCAATAAATGACCCTCTTGCTAACAGGTGAATATCGACATGGAACGATTACAATCCCAACCAGACTGTAATGTAGTTCAGAATTGATCCGGAAATGTAGGATGTCATCACAAGATCATCAAGTGAAATCTTGCCTCAGAGTACATCTAAGCCAAACTCTAAAAAAAGGGGGATCAGTTGTAGATACAGTCCGGATAGATATAGTAAAAACCAAAAAAAAAAAAAAAAAAAAAAATGGTTTTAACATCTCTTTCATTATTGTTTTCATTTGTTGGTTTCTATAAAACAGACAGGGAGACACTAGAATTTCTTTTGACAATTAAAAGAGGTAACAAAGACATTGTCTTACGTATAAGTGTCAGATTTCAGAATGCAAGGAATAGAAGTGCCACTGGCAAAAATGCCACATTTGAATATACTGGTGATCGTGAATACTGGTTAACTTGCTGGAAATAATAATAATAAGTGTCACATTTAGCAATGCCATTAATGGAAATGCACATTCAAATGCAAGAAGTAAAACAACATTATGAGAAGTAAAAGTGCCAGGGTTAAAATGCCAAATTAAGGTAATGAAATAGAGGTTTAAATGACCGTACATAACGTCAAATTATCAGTAAGAAAAGCAATTGTAAATCAAATTTTGATAACATTAAGCTTAAATCAAAGTGCCCTCTGGTCTTCATTTTATCCTCTGAACAAATTTCTCTTTAATAAAAAAAAACGAACAAGAATTATAATCAGTAGAGTCACAATCTTTATAGGAGGACGGCTCATACCCCCCAATTCTACTTCTCAGAAATTCCATTCGAAGGAAAAACAAAATCATAGAACCACGAAGATTGGATTCGCAGGAAAGGAAGTGCAGTGTGACTTTGTGACTTCTTCATCACAACCCCTCACTTCCGGAATAATCCATCCCTTCCACTTTTCATTCTACTGGAGGCATATTTCAATTATCAATCATCCCATCATCCCTCCGTCCATGCCAAAGTAAACCAAAGATTATTAAAAATACAGAATAGATCAACAAAGCACATTCCGGCAACTGAATGGTGTCTGTTTTCTTCCTTTCCCGCAAGCGGAGAACTGTATCTCTGTTCATTTTCCAAGTGATGATATTGGAGCGCATTGCCTCGCCAGGTAATCACTTTACATATTTCCGAAGGCTCTTGGGAAAGCTTGTTGGTGACGTCATAGATCAAATGAATTTAGTTTAGGTATCTGTCATGAATGCATATCCCAGGTAAGCATTATGGCTTCTTAATTCAAGGTGGGAGACCCGCCAAATACAAATAAAGAAAAAAATCTGCACACCTTTTTTCCCGAGGCTATCTGAGGGTCCAAGTTTAGAATCGATTTCAAATATCAAAACTTCTTACAAACGAAGTTTATCTTATAAATGGACCGCTACGTGATCTGACAGTCTCATCATTCGATGCCGATTATTTTTGCTGGGATGATTCATGGTAATATAACCATCTGAATAATATATAATGGGTATAATATACAGTTTATTTTATTATGCATTTTCTAAAGAAATGTGAACTTTCTCTCAAAGTCAATTTCCTTTCAGGATTTATCACAATGGTTTGATGCGTGATTAAATTATTCAGTTTTGTCCTATTAAACAATCTATTTTCTTTCTGTGAGTCGAATCCTTAATCTAGATATTTCATTGAAGTAATATCATTGATTGATTGATATGACGACCTTAACATACTATCTACTATCAAAAGTGCTAATTCGTTTAAGTATTTTGCTAGTAGTTCCCTTAATTCCGTATACTGTTCATGAAGATGTATTCTGTTTAAAGTTATCGACTTTTATATCACAAAATGATCTTTCTGCCGAACTATAGCTCATAATCATCAATCAATTTTACCAGAATATAAGCATGCAAATCATTACCCACTTCTGAAGTAATCAATTTTCACTTTATTGCTTTTACTCCAAATGCCGAAATTAGATCAGATTTCATCACTAATATTCTTTCCATACTGTCGGAATGAGTTTCTAAAATATTTGTCGAAGCCTTAATATTTCTGTAAAGCGCTTAGACACATACCAGAGAGATGTATAAGGCGATGTATGCATGCAGAATATTATTAGGTGGTCTGTCATATTATGACAGATCACCTTTTAATTTCGTCAGAATTTTCTTTATTCTTCATTAATTATTAATTAATTATTATTCTTTTTATTGGTACCCACTTTTTTGTGTAGTCGAGATCTCAGAACTGGCTCAATCATTTTTCGGCAAATTTTCAGGAATCATCAGTCATAACTAGATCTCGGATTTTTAGTCATTTTCAAGTTCATTGAGTCATCGTGACGTCATCCAGGCACCATTTTGTGAAAATCATCTCATGATCATATCTTCATAACGGAATGTCATTTTTCATTCATATTTGGCATGATGAATATTCATATCAATCTGAACAATACAAACTTTTGAAACGCGCGCGTACGCGTACGTCCGCGCGTCAGTGCGCGCGCAAAATTTAAAAATGCTCAAAATCACTCATGGATCAACCCAAAATCCATTTCAGGTCATTTTAAGCATTTCAAAAATTTCCGCGCGTAAGCGCCCGCGCGCGCGTTTTGCGCGTGCGCAACTTGTAAATAACGTAAAAACGCCGTTTTTTCACTTGAATTGCAATTGTGAGACATTTCTTGACCATTTCCATCAGTTTAGAATCGATTTCAACTGACCATAACGCCGCACGCACGCGTCAAAGTTTAAAATCTGTGCGCGCGTCTATGGCGCAAATAACGTAAAAACATGCAAAAACATGCCCCTTTAAAATCCGCCATAGCTCGTTAAAAAGTATGGGGACCCCCCATTTTTTTTACATTTTCTGAAAGCCTATGAATTGAAGATTTGAATTCATGAAGAAAAATTGGGGGTCGAACAGTCGGAACGTTACCATATTCTCATGTGAACTCAAAATTTCATTTTTTCAATTATGACGTCATGTTTTTTACCTTTAATCAAGACTACCTCGCTTATTGTTGGTCGATTTTCGCCAGGATTTCAGTATGTTGTAGCTGAGACAATGCTCTTATATACCAATTGCCTTTATTTTTCATTTTGAGAACTGCATCATGGTCTAATCTTACGAAAAACGGAGGCATGTCATTTTTTCACATTTTGCGTGTATTGTCTATGGGATATGACCTTTTTCTAATTCTTGATTCTACATTCCTATCTTTTTTGAGCAACAGCTCCGTTATTTCTACTCAATTTTTGCCCAGCTTCGAGTATGTTGTAGCTGAGGAAATTCTCTATCGTAAGTGTGCCATTTATTTTTTAATCAGATGTCAGGAACATATCGAAATTTGAACTGGAAGATATGATTTAGGAATCCCATTTTTCATCTACGTGTTATCTCTATGGACTATATTCTGGTCCATCGGTAAAGCACTGGTCTCACATCCTCATGGTCCCTGGTTCGACTCCCGGCGACGGCGGTGTCAATTTTTTTTTTTTTTTTTTTTTTTTACATTTTTTGCCCTTTCATATTACCATCTTCATCGACTACGTTTACACATACAATTACAAACAATGCCATAACTGCGTTATATTGCGTGTTATGTCTATTGCAATGCAGTGTACATTAGTTTATGTACAACCCTATTGCAAATATGATTCATGAACGTGTATTGAACCTTTAGGGTTAACTTTGCATAATACTAAAAATCAAATCGTCCTGTGTCTGTGATGCTAGTCTCCTTCTCAGACCTGAATATTTTTCAAGTTCATCAGGTCTTCGAACATTAGATAAACTGGTGATTAGACGGCAAATAGATTACCCAACACAAAACGTTTCAGAACGTTCTTACACATGTTTACACATACAATTACAAACAATGCCATAACTGCGTTATATTGCGTGTTATGTCTATTGCAATGCAGTGTACATTAGTTTATGTACAACCCTATTGCAAATATGATTCATGAACGTGTATTGAACCTTTAGGGTTAACTTTGCATAATACTAAAAATCAAATCGTCCTGTGTCTGTGATGCTAGTCTCCTTCTCAGACCTGAATATTTTTCAAGTTCATCAGGTCTTCGAACATTAGATAAACTGGTGATTAGACGGCAAATAGATTACCCAACACAAAACGTTTCAGAACGTTCTTAGAACACATTTATTAGGTCTGCTACATCTTCGTCTTTAATAATTGTTACAAAACATTTTTATTAGATCCGTTTCGTCTTCGACTTTAATAAACGTACATAAAACGTTTTTATTAGGTCTGCTGCGTCTTTGTCTTTAATAAACGTTCACAAAACATTTTGAGAACGTTCACAAAACGTTTTATTAGGTCCGCTACGTCTTCGTCTTGAATAAACGTTCACAAAATATTTTCAGAACGTTCACAAAATGTTTACAAAACGTTTTTTATTAGGTCTGCTACGTCTTCATCTTTAATAAACGTTCACAAAACGTTGTCAGAACGTTTCCAAAACGTTTTTTATTAGGTCCGCTACGTCTTCGTCTTGAATAAACGTTCACAAAATATTTTCAGAACGTTCACAAAATGTTTACAAAACGTTTTTATTAGGTCTGCTACGTCTTCGTCTTTAATAAACGTTCACAAAACGTTTTCAGAAACCTTCACAAAACATTTACAAAACGTTTTTACTAGGTCGGCTATGTCTTCATCTTTAATGAACGTTCGCTATGTCTTTGTCTTTAATAAACGTTTGCAAAACATTTTCAGAAGTTCATAAAAAGTTTACAAAACGTCTTTATTAGGTCCGCTACGTTTTAGTCCTTAGTAAAAGTCACAAAACGTTTTCAGAACGTTCACAAAAGGTTTTTTTTTTTTTATGTCCGCTACGTCTTCGTCTTTAAAAAACGTTTATAAAACATTTTCAGAAGGTTCATAAATAGTTTACAAAACATTTTTATTAGGTCCGCTACGTCTTTGTCTTCAATAAAGGTTCACAAAACGTTTCCAGAACATTTTTCAGAACGTTTTTTTTATCAGGGCTGCTTCCTCTTCGTAAATTTTCTCTGAATTGGGATTTTAATTGGGAATGACTATAATCCTCTTGATGACCATGATAATGAGATAGTAATGTTACTGACGGTGATACAAACCCTGATGATGAAAATGATGAATAAAAGGCCAAGTGTCATATACCTTTTATAATCATAGATATCATATCCATATCAAAAAGACGACAGACCACCTAATTCGTCTGATCGAATGACGAATTAAATCTCGTTGTTATTATTATTATTAAGTAGTACTTAAGATGACAAAAAAATACGTTTTCAAAATAATCATGATCTATGATGGTGATGAAATCGCAGTTTTTAACGTTACTTCAAGAGTATTACGGTGTCACTATCTTGACCCGAACGAGAAATACTCTTAGGATGTGGGCACAAAGAATTTCCCTAAGAGCCATTTGCTTTTCAAAGATAGTCTTATGCAAGGATGATTGTGGGAAAAAAATTCTTATCCATCTTTGCGCTGGATCATCAAGCTTGACCTCCTCATATCTTGATATTCTTATTTACATGTACACGAGCCTATGGTGGCCCTGAAGTATGCTCGACAACAGGTCATGTGCGCCGTGAATTTCGCGGTTGGGACGCAAAGTTCGCGTCCAGGGTCACGAATTTCGCGTCCCGGGTCATGAATTTCGCATCCCGGGTCATGAATTTCGCGCCGTGGGTCACGAATTTCGCGACTGCGACACAAAATTCGCATCCCGAGTAGTGACTGGGACGCAAAGTTCACGCCCATTGGCCGCGAAATTCTTGGCGCACATGACCTGTTGTTGAGAGTACTTCAGGGCCACCATACGAGCCTTCTACGGAAAAACTAGAATGTGGTCATAAGTACTGTTGATGTTATATAATTCAACAATCAAAGGTACAATCCTTCTGTCATCCAAAAAGAAATTTGTAAAACATCTAACCACAAAAGTAAAGGTTCTACTGGAATATGAAAGAAAAACTACGAATGTACTTAATGATTTGTTAAGTCTAAGTTTTTTATTTGTTTTACCTTGTGATCGTTGATTGTTAATAGGAAGAATACTGAGTTTGTTAAGTCTAAGTTGTTTATTTGTTTTACCTTGTGATCGTTGATTGTTAATAGGAAGAATACTGATCAACGGGATCGTTCTACAAATCAGGCTTTCACAGTCAGGACGTTTAAAAGAAAAACATTGCCGGAAAATGAATAACAAATAAATACTTTCAGCACACAAAAAAGGTTGTGTAGCTCAGTGGAAATTTACGTGTTTTATCATTGGCAATCTATGGGCAGGAATAATGACTGGATGTAGGTTGTATTAACGCGATTACTTGATAAGTTTTACGCTATATGATTTTCTCCGCATTTTGCCGCAAGCCACTTCCAGCATGAGCAATAACAACAAATGATTTAGAAAATACAGAAAAATGAAAGTATATATCATTTGTCAGAACACTTTGGGTGTATTACGGAAACTGAATTGGCAGAACCAAAGCGAGAGAATACGGATAAGGTGTTCAGAAAAGCTCGCATAGTTTTGAAGTACTCGGTTTTAATTTCTTCAACGTTTCATCTAGATTATACACGCATCGCTTGTGATTTTAATCAGTGCAATACATTTTTTATGTCACTGGAAAACAGAAACTGGAAATGAATGTATAGTAATATCTGGGATCACTGATCACTCATCCGCTTGTTTCATTTACATAATTAAAGTGCTGAAAGCTGTACCACTTCACGTGGAAAGAATGGTGTCAACAATATCAAAGGGACGCCCAGTGTAATAAGGAATGAGTAGCGATCGATGGTCGCCTGCGTATAGCTGTGCAGTATCTTTTTTCTTCAAGTAACATAAGCTTTTGAATAAGTAAACGTACTTTCACATGCCATTCCCGCAAAATGCCATATTGATTGATTGATAGCTAGCTAGAGGTTGAAATAAAGTATTGAGTAGAATTTCATCGCGCGAATGTTAGGTATAAAAGGGATAAAAAGGAAAGAAAGTTTTTGGTACGTAATATAGCCACGATCTGGAATGGTTATCATCCAAGATGAAATAGGCAATGGAAACTGCCGGATTATTAGCGAAGAATGAAGAAGGTCTGCATTAAATGAAAGAAAAAGGAGGAGGTGGGAGAGAGGACAGAGATAGAGTGAAGAATGGAGACACAAAGAGAGAAAGAGAGCGAGGGAGACAAAGAGAAAAATAGTGAGAGAGAGGGGGAGGACCAAGAGAGAGAGAGAGAGAGAGAGAGCATTAGAGAGAATGTGTTTATAGGTGAGAGGTTGCGAGTTGGTATAGGGTGGGAGTGGTTTTAGAAGTGTGGTTTGGGGAGTGTGGGTGTGTGCTAGGGAGAGAGTGAGGGAGAGATGGGGAGAGAATGCGTGCATGTAGGTGAGCGGTTGTGAGAAGGGCTGAAGTGTGAGAGGGTGGTTCAGAATGTGTGGTTTTGGGAGTGTGAGTGTGCATTATGTGCGTTTCGTGTGCGTAAGCAGATTGGAGGATCGGATATAAGATCTAATTAGCGTATGACAATAATAGGCTTATGCTTGAATGAATACTTACTAATTGCCTTGGCATGGCAAAAACATGCAAAGCTCGGCTGATTTATATAAGCCAATTCTTACAATGCAATATATATATATATATATAAAAGGGGGGGAAGTGTGAATGTCTTAACAGTACAACCTTTATCAAACACAAGAACAAATTTGCCTGATCGAGGATCCATGTATATGTAGCTATGCATCTGAAGTCCTTTCAGTTTCAAAAGTTCCCTAATTGTAACTTTGATTTAACTATACCGGGTGTCCCAGAAAAAAGCGGAACGGTGGATTTTTCAGTACTTTACCTTCAAAAAGTAGATCATCCTTTTATCAGTGGGGAAGCATCGTCTATCGAAGAAAATGATACCAAGATAGTTGAATTTGATGAAGTAATTTGTACTCTATGCCAGTTTCTTGAAATACAATCATTTTCAAATTTTCGCGACTGATGAGAGTAGCTTTGTGTCAGGATGGCCTTTCATAATACGATATTTGAAGGAAGTCCATTGATGCATGTCAGCAACAAAACGTGCCATACAAATGCCATATGAAAGGCCATTCCCGACACAATGCTGCTCTCCACTGTCGCGAAAAACATGCGAAATTAAAATATTACTATATTTTAAGAAATGGGCATAGAATCAGAATTACTTCACCAAATTTAATGATCTTAGTATCATTCTTTTCGGTAGAAAATGCTTTGCCTACTAAAGTAAAAAGATTATCTATTTTCTGAAGGCAAAGTACTGACAATCCGCCGTTCCGCTTTTTCTGGGACACCCGGTATAAAGAGGATGTAAAGAGTCTGAACGAGTTTCCTATAAGTGTGACTCCGGCCATTTTTAACACATCGGCTTCTCATTTTATTTGACTGTATATATCTTTTTTCCACTTGTTCGTCCAAAACAGATGCATTGCTTGAGAATTTCGTTGGTAAGGTACGCTACCTTACATCAAATTAAAACAGTTCTGTGTCTCGCTTTTGGGTCAGTCATTTTATTAAATGAGCACTGGCTGTGCACATGAACTTGAGGAAGAGCGATCGCAGCCGATTGCTTAAAGTAGGTCGAGTCTATACCTAGATATTGGCATGCAACACCCCCCCCCCCCAAATATAGGGCAGTGTCTTGATACTTAATGGATACGATTAAAAAAAAATTAAAGCAATATCATGCTCTGCTTAATCTTTAGTTTCCGTATCATTTCACCCGTTAACGATGTCAGAGATATGTCTGCAATCCATTGTTACCCACATTAAGACGGGTTTATTTCAAGGAGAATTTTGATTGTTGTGAAAAAAACAATAAAAGCAAATCTGCCTATTTACTGGAAGGTCTGGGGGAGGAAATAAATCTATCCATGATCAATGAGTTTTGTAATATTGTAGAATTCAAGTCAAGAACAACAAAGTAGATTGGAAATAGAGCTGAACAAAAAGTAAGAAATATTTCATCTCTACTTCACATGTTAAAAAATGGACTTATTTGCAAAATCTGTATAAAGAAATTAATGAGCTGGAAAATACATCCGAAAAGTGGATACTAAGATCTGAACGTACTTTTTAAACTGATTAAATTGACATGATAGCTACTCTGGCTTTAGCTTGAATCAGAATTCTGTTAGTAAGATATCTGCATTCCCTGAATTCACAATGGTGGAAAAGATAAAGTTGGATTAAGGGTTTACTCCCTAAACGCCTCTCGTAACTAAGTTAAACATCGTAATGTTCTTTTCTGCTTCCGTTCACAAAGAGTGGGTTCGCCTCCATCTCTACCTTCTAAAATTGGTTTTTGTCCCACAACTGTGATCCTATTATCTAATATCGGATGTGTATTATTTTAAATTAACGCCTTTATCCAATTTTATTCGAAAAGTTCACGATGATAATAGGTCAGAATGTTTCACATTCGCTTACACTTTCCTTAAGTAAAGTATTGCGCAATATCATAAATGTCCTTGGAAATGAATCCAATGTCCAAGATTGATATGGGTTTCGTATGCTTTTCAACTACAGGCCCAGATGGTTTTGACGTTTTGGAGCCGACAGGAATGTTATAGTCACGACTGTGTGTCGCGTACATGTGCCAGTGTACAGAGCTATCACTGGTTAGCTTTTGCAAAATACTTACATTAGACCATGGATTCAGTTCAAAATTAGCTATTTCTTCAAGTGTACAGCAAAATTACTTTGCAGAACGCTAATAAGAAGAAAACACATAGAAAGTGCGTTTGTATAAGTTTATTATTTTTTCTTGACTAGGTGATTGTATACAGTGATATCTATTCATATCGACTATTTCATCGTAAATTTCTTCAAGTAAATTATTCCACTGGCAAAATTTCTTTATTGATATTGCAGGAATTGTTTCTTGCAACTTCATTGGCTGGAAAGGTGAGATGGCACTACTTTGTGAAAAAGACCAGTAGATTAAATCTTCGTAAGAAAGGCCTTTGCCCGTAAATACTGAACCAACCTTTTAGTTATAATGTCCAGAAGTAGGATAGGCGTGCGGTGGTCAAGTTAGCTGTGTGTGTCAATCTTCAACATGTTCAATAAGGTTTTAAAAATCATTACAAAGATTTTAAAAATATTTGCTACCTTTTTTTCTCTTATACAAAGTAAATCTCGGAGTTTGAATTTCGGAGAAATAGAGATGCAAAATAGTCCACCGCCGATTCCAATTCAGCACCCACGAGGGGAGAGAGACAAGTATGAGACAGTTTTTCAGAATGACTTCGTCTACAACCCTGTTGATGAATGTGATGAACACTTCAAAGCCACCTGAGATGGTGCACATGGCTGCCTTGCTAAAGCCGGGGTAATAACAGTGGAGCGCCAGGAGCGTCATTTCTGATGGACATGAGTGCTATACAAGAACTCACTATTATTATATAATTATCATTTTTATTATTGTATAGTTTTTAGAACTGAATTTTGGTGCCCTGAGTAGGGAAATTTCTTTTGAGCAAGTTAAAGTACAAAACTACCACATGATATTTTTTCCTGCCTTACGTTCCAATGTCTGCAGGTCCATCGAAAAACTTGTATTACATTTAGCAGAACACTTAAGAGGACAATTAATGGACGTTGGTAAGGTACAAAAATATCACACCTGAAAGAACATTCATTGTCTACACAATTCTTCGCTTTTCTCAATAAATGATTCAGTCTAAGCCATTCGGCTCGGCAAGGCTTTTGTACAGTTCTTATTTGGTTCTTTTCTTCTTATCTTTACTAATCATAAAGTGATTTATGCCCTTGTCATCACCTTTGCCGTCTCTGATTTCTTTTTCCTTGTTATCAGCTATCAATTTACGCTGATGTATAATGCATTTGCCACACAAAATGTGGCGGGGCCATCTTGTCTGAAGATTTATTTATGTTCACGGCTAAAGACATTCCCAACACTTACAAAGCTATGAGGGAAGGCTATACAACACTCTTTTTGACTTCTGTTTGTGTCAGTATAGTAGTTCATTGTACTCTTATTAAAGTATGTCATCGTGAAACCTATATATTAAAACAAAACACCTACAGTTACAATTCTAAACCGATACAAAAGAGTAGTTTGCGTTTCAAATAGATTGACTAAGAAATAAAACTGATAGAATAATATTACCTTTTTAAGAAAAAATTACCGTTAAAGACATTAGTTACCATTTTTATGATTTTAAACAAATCTCATTTTGTTACTTGAAAATGGGATAAACATTGGAGTTATAGCGTAAAATACCAGTCTGAAAGTTTCAGAGTATGATATCCACGGGAAGTATTTTTAAATATTAGAAATGTGAACCAAGGTTTGAAAAATATACGAGGGTCGGTTGCACAGACCAAACGTAAGGAGTGCGCATGCGCGCATGACTCAACGGACCGCACTGTGTGTATTGACGTATCACGCAGCGGAAGGCAGGTAACGGTATTTTTTAATTCGTGCAAACGGTCCTCTTAGTTCACTGTCTCTCGAGACGAAAGCTAATAAAATCGCGGTTTGCGTCTAACTTACAGCTTTTCATTCCAAATTATGGTTGGTTTCAGGGGTTTTGACTACAAATACAAGTACTCATAGACATGTTTCATCTTAGTTTGAGAATTTTTTAAATCGGCTGCTCACAAAGTTAGCCAATGCCTTTAACGCAATAATTGATTAGCTATACCTTATCAAGTTAATACAAATACACTCTTGAATATTCATTTTGTATCGATGCACTAAAAATAATCGAGAATGGAATGTTTAAAGGAATGCAGTGAACCCACAATGCCAGAATTTACTTAAAATTTACTGTTAAAAAAAATAAAGAGCATTGTCCGACGATCTTCATTAGATATGAACATGGGAAAACCACTATGTTTATATCTCGCCAGTTAAAACAAGGAAACATTTTTATTTCCATGAAGTGAACAACTAAACAAAGGACTATTTCCTGTTCTACCTTTCCAAGCCCAAAGCGCCAGATGATTATCATGGCAAAATAGCCATAGGTTTTAGGAATGCCATGTTTATCTATCATGAACTCAGATCTTAATTCGTGTCTAAAGTGTGAAAGTCGACAATTAAAATGACTGGCCTTGTTTGTTTGTTTTTGTTTTATTACTGGCCCCATCAAACAGATGATGAAAAAAGAATATTTTTAGAGTCTCAGTACACAAGAACATTCTGATAGAAAGACGATTCTGTGAAAGTTGAACAGTGAACCTTTCCACAAACACTGTAGGGCTATTCTCGATCACGTGTGTGACCCAAATCATGAAAAAAAATAGCCGATTCAAAACTAATTTATCATTATTTATCTTGTAGCAGAAGTCTCTCATTTTGTAATTTAAATAACTGTAGTACCCACAATGGAATGAAGGCAATTATTTTAGAAGAGCGTACATCATCTTTCTTTCAGAAGTCAAATTAGGTCGGTCACGTGTGTGACTTCGCACGAAAATGGGTCTTACTTGTTGATATTCAAACCTATTTTTCTCTTACTTCTCTGGGAGTGTAAGTTTCCACTTTTCATTACTGCATGATGGGGATTGCTCTAAACAGTTTTAAAGCAATTTTCCATAAATGAATGAACATTCTGTTCTTTTAGAGGTGAAAATTGGGTCGGTCACGTGTGTGACCACTCAAAAATTGGCACATTTTTAAATAACTCTGTCAGCACATTATAGTTGAGAATTTATTTATTCTTATCAAAGAATGGGGAGCCCTTTTCACGTAAGAAACTGGTTGAAATAAAAGAATTAAAACATGTTATCCAATTTTCGAGCAATAGGCAAAATTAGATGGTCACGTGTGTGACCAAAAGTTTCACTTTCCAGAGAATGACCCTGTAGATGATGCCTTTATGTTGCGTTGTCAGTGTATGAAACTGTGATATCATGGTTTGTAGTAATGAACATATATGGAATTGACAGCAGTGATGCAACATCAAAAAGCCATTTGCGTGCCTCTAGCTGATTTCTACTAGCACCTCATGTACTTTTCAGGAAGATCGATCATTATTGCTTGCGGGTAAGATATTGAGCACCTGTTCTACTGTTTGAGAGTATCGATTGCTATTTTTTTTTTCAATAGAAAAGGCCGGATTCAGTATCAGAATATTGATTCATTGATAATCGATGCGATGGGCGGACTAAAAACACCAACAAACAAACGAACACATGCTTACTGCAATGAAAATCAGTTATTTTTATGTAAATAACTGTAGAAAGGACATCCTTCTTAACAATGTCCTTGCTTTAGATTTATGGATATTCGAAATTTCAAATGATTATAAAGAAGGAACATTTCTAGCATATTTATGGCTGGCTTTGAATGAATTCCCTAAACTTTTCAAAATCGGATTTCATATCACGTAAACATGATAAAGAATAAAATGGAAACTTACTATACATGTACGAGGAAAAGTATACCTTTTGGTAAGCACACCCCAGGAATCGACAGATGCATTAAAAATGGTTTTAAAAACTTAACTCCCCCAAGGACAATTTTAAACAAATTTGAAGCACAGGAAATGTCTTCAACATGGCTTCGATAACAATAAGCATATTTCATATTTCATCGTCTATTTATCTCAGAGTAAATCTTAGTATTCGCTTCACAGACCAGTGCTCGGGCCGTCTAACTCCATTTTCAGGTGTAAAGTGGAATTAGCTTTATGTAGACAGTGACGGAAATTTTTCGTAAAACAGACCTTACCACAAACGTTTTATTGAAGACGGAAATTATTTTTGTCTAAAACTATATTTATATATGATATATATATACATAATATATACATAGTATATACAGTACATATATATTCATATATATACATACATGTTACATATATACACGTATCCATATGATATATATTCATACATATTCATATAACACAGGGTAAGTGGTTATTCATCAACTGGAAGCTTATCATTAGATAATTCTGCCACTGACCACTAGCAATCTCAATATTGGCTTTCAAAAAAACTCTTAATGAGATTTAGATGATACTTGTTGTAGAAGCATTTTATGCAAACGTGTTTGAGGTAATGAGAGAGAGAGAGAGAGAGAGAGAGAGAGAGAGAGAGAGAGAATAGTGGAGAAGAGTAGTACTGGGGATGAGGTAACAGTGGAGAGCTAAAGGATAAGTTATAGACTGCTTTCGTACTTGAATCCTTTAAAAGTGGGATGTGGATAGAAGTGTTTGCTATAGATGCGAATATTTTGCAGCTCCTAATGACTAATCATGTTCCGCTTCATTAACTTAAAATAGCTTGATTGTAAGATGAAATAGGAAAACAGACCGCGAATTCCAACTAAAGGATGAGGACAATTTATATGAGAGTACGCGTGCGTGTGCGTGATAGCACGTGTATGTACATGCATGATCCAAAAGTGAATAAGAGAGAGGTTAATATATGAAGGTTTAATGCAATTTTTTAGTTGCTCACGTGAAACAGAGAGATATAATTAATGATTATTTCTTGCAAAGTGGGTGGTATTTCTATTCTTATTATGAAAAGTCCTTTACATAACCTGTAAAAAAATTTAGTCACTTTGTGAAGGTATGAAATACAGATCTAAAAGGATTAGGACAATCAGTTTCTGTTAGGCCTACTTATTCAAACAGTCTTGAGAACAGAGCGCCATGACGACATACTATTTTAACATCCGCCCTGTACTTTCACGCTTTCATCTCATGGAAATGAATATTCTCGGATATTCATGACTCAACGCTATGACCATGGTGAATGTTGTTTATTTGCCGAAAAATTGATGAACAGTTAATTCAAAATAATCATTTTCCTGCCTTAATGTCGTGAGTCCGCCAAATTGTTTTGATATCCCTTCCTGCGCAAGTGTAATTTCCTGCTTAAACTAAATAAACTAAATTAACTAAATAACCAAAGAAAAATAAAGTAATATACACCAGTAATTATCAATTTGCTCACCAAATAAAAAAGGACTGCGTCTGGTCACAAATGAAAACGAGAATTCGAGGTTGTCAGGTTTAAAAAGGGCATCAAAATGGTATAATGATACGTAAGTATAAATTTTGCTGTCTTATCCGTTTTTCCTCCTCAAAACATCTGTAGTGGCATCCGCAAAATCATTTGCCGTAACTATCATTTCATTCTCAGTTTTTAATATTGTCTCTTCTTTCTCTCTTTTGATGCAGTCATCGAATGTGTCTCTTTCCTCTTCAGTCAAATGCTGAAATAAAAAGTACATGTCAGTCTCTCCTCACTCTCTTTCCAACACACACACTCTCTCTCTCTCATTCTTTCTCCTAATATCGATTCCCTTCTATTCGTAAGCGTACAGCTTTTAAGTCAATCTCAGTTCCTTGACTGTATTCACTCTCATGTCTAACAAAACGCATGCACTCCTTTGCAAAGATTTAGAAAGAAATTTATCGAAAATTCTATATTCCATCACTGGTTATAGGCTGAAGTGAAACTGAACTGGTAATGGTACAAGTTGCAAGGGTAATGGCGGGGGGGGGGGGGGGGGGGGAGGTGTCACGATAGGGATGGTAAAGAGAGAGATTATGCTTGCGAGAAAATCATGAAGAAACTAAACCACAAGTGGAATTTAAAGGGTACCTAAACTCTTTTCTCGGCTAATATGAACCGTACCGATTCCATCAGATCTAAATATCGTAATTGAATGGGGATGGGAAGACTCGGCAAAAGATGGGAGAGGCGGAGCAAATAGGAAAGCGACAAAAATAGTGCCTCGTGAACAGTATGATGCACTGACTGGAAAAGTACTCTAGTGAATGGCGACCTGGTAATTTTGACGTTAATTGGGGCACGGTAACTAATCTGACTTTGATAGTCCTCTTCACAGATGGAAAAAGGAAGTGAAGTAGAAGGAGAAAGAAGACAGGATAAGATAAAGATAGGAGAAGATGCACCGAGTAGAGAAGGGAGGAACAGGCAAATGGGTAAGAAGGGCAGAGAAGTAAGAAAGATAAAAATGCACAGATATATGATAAAGTTTATGGTGAAGCGTTAGAAATCCACCGTACATTTGAAGAAAGTATGAAACAGAATTCAACTATGTCAAATAACAGATATGAATGGAAATGATACAGCTGTGACAATGCGTATGCTATCGTACAAGCCCCGTTTTCAATTTTCAAGAGATATAGGAAGAAGATTTAAGAGACAAAAGAGAGTCAACTGTGAGAACAAAATCCATTGATTGATTGCAGTCGGTTAGGCTTTTATGTCTGACACCTGCATTTAGCGCATTCTCAAGGCAGCATTGGGGAATAGGTGACTGCACATTTGGAGGTTGAAAGCGAGGTAGTGAAAATTTTAAAAGTCGGGATTTTTCTCGGCAAGTGGTCAGAGTACATTCTTCATGCAGCGAAGGACCAAAATTTCCAGTTTAAAGTGGTAAAATGTAACAGAATAATCTTTCTGCAGATGATTCCATTTTGCGTGATCGAGGAATGTGCACTAATGAAATTACTAGGAATGGTCTTTTTATCTTTGTAGAAAATATACAGTATTTCAATTTTGTAAATCTTGCATTCGTGTTTAATTACGAAAAACTCTTCTCCTCATTCTAAATTATTGAACTTCTGCTGTGTTTGCATCGTTTAATTCAAAAGTACTGATTTCGCTTCATTCCTTTCATTTTTCTTCCTAGATATAGTATGTCATGTGGTAAAAGAAAAGGGTGGAAGAGATCCATAATTATTGTAATATCATGAATCATCTTGCTATTAATTTTAAAACTTCATAAATTTAGTTTTATCAAGATGCCGAAGGGGTTTCTTTGCTTTCATAACTTTGGTACAAAATTGTGAACAGTGAATGGTCCTAAAATAGAGTCTGTGGCTCATTGGGACTTTATGCTTGCATGTATAGACCAATTTCACCTCCGGTTTATGTATTTGGCTCTCTATCGGCGACGCCATTGCTGCGGTGGGCGAGCGCGCTGACCGCGATTGGCTCTGTGTACAAAATGAACGTAAGATATGAGATATGCCCTGATATTGTTCCATTTACTTTATTCTAGATCAATAAAATAAAGCATGGATACATGGGTAGATGAGGTAAGACATTGGCCATATCTGACAGATGAAGGTATGATGTATTTTTGTACTTTCGATGGTTTTTCAACTTAGTTTAGTCAGTAAAAGTTCGATAGCAGCATAGAAGCCGTTGTAAACGGGAGCCCTCAATCTTACCCTGTTTACAAAGTCATGTTTTCACTTTTCACTCATTAAATTTTACGCCAAAGTACATAAGAATAATGTTTCTTGACTTCAAAGTCCTCTCTGTTAATGTTTTTACCCACTGGCGACGAATTCCTTCACTTGCTTACAGAAACCTGTGTAGGGAGTACGGCTTCTCACACAAACAGGCTTCATGAGTCAAAAACTTTCTCCAATTCTTGTGGCATTTGAGCACCGCACAGCTGCGACCTGAACTTCCCTGATAATTTTCCATTGCAAATATTAAAAGAAATCTGCATATACTGGTCAAAATACACAAAAAATCGAACGAATGTACATAACGCGCTATTGACTTGTGTAATATAAAAGTTGGAGCGCCCACCGCAGTATGTCGAACTGTGTCGAACAGTCTGCTGCCCTCTTGCGTTGTGGGATTGGTCTATAAAATCGTTTTCGTGTATCTAAATAGTCATGCTTACAAGCAGATCAAATTACAGTAAAACTCTTTCGAATGTCTTATTTTTGGTTACAAAAAAATTGCAGGCACGATGCTTGGTGGTTTCCCAACCCCGTATAATTCTGCGTCGTATTTGCCCTTCCTTAAATATATCAGAATCACTGGACAGGAATTATAAGCTTGTCTCATCGAAAATTAGATCAACACACTACTTATAGAGATTTCCCAGGAGTTAAGACAACCCGTAGGATCTTGTCACGGATCAGATTAGGATTAGAATTAATCCGGTTGTCAGGGGGGAAATAATGATATGACCACCAAGCAGTCTTGATCTGAGAAGGGAGGAGGAGGAGGAGGATGGATGTGTCAAAAGTGGCTCTTTTTCTGTCAATTGGTACCAATTTTAGTGACATCTGTTTTTATACGGTTAGGGGGTATGGCGTCAAGCCGGAAAATTAAATCAAGGATTATTTAGCCTACAGGTTGAATACATTTTCCATCAGCCAAGTTTTACGGGCAGAAAGGCCCCCAAATCGAGAAAGATCTGACATAAAGAAGTTTAAAATAATCTAATATTTGCTTTTCTTTTGGATAACAGTCCCACATGATCCGGTGTATGTGAATAAAGGCCACGCCATTGTCAATATCAGAGTAAAAATATCCATAATCTGACAGGCCTAATATAGTGGAAAGCTTACAAAGGATGGAGACTTTTGGAAGATATTATCAAAAGAGACCACTCCTTGGGGATTGGTTGTTTCGATATTTTTTGCTGGACCATAAGCATGATGAGAGACTAGAATTCGGACGTCGAGAAGTACATTCTCTGAGGATCTAGTGAGGAAAGAACTGGACAAGAAATCTCGATAGGTGATTTTTGGAGCACATTATGTTGTAACATCCTGAATTGCTTTTATAACTTGAGAAAAGTATTATGGAAAAAATTCTTATCAAGAGGCATAACAATGCATACATCGAACTTATAAAGTTACGTGTGTAAACTTGTCACTTGAAAATGGTTCTGTTAAGGTTTTTCACAAGGCAAACCGCACCTATATTCCTTGTAATTTTCAAGAGGAAAAACGTGATGTAATGTATCTGTTTAGTTAGGGCAAATCAAATCAGGAATTAACAAATTGACACTAAAAATTTCGAAAGTTTTCTCCAATCTACGTTTTTCCTCTCTTTCTCAAAGACCGTCTATTTCCTTTGTATATTGTTCAAATTTCCATGTTTCCAGCTTCCAAACGAAATGAATTTTGTTTTTGCGTCTTTTGTTTGCTTTTATGGTGTGAAATCGATAGGCAAACATCCACGAACCGTCTCGAATTACCTCGGTAGAAGCATGCTCCCCTCTACAGGCTACTATGTCCATGGAATCAGCGGGAGGAAGAGAGGACGAGGGATAGTTAGAATTGTTGGAGAAAATCGACACTAAATTGTAGCATTGTTAAATAATAAAGGAGAGAGAGAGAGCAGCAGCAACAGTATGTAAAAACAATGTACTTCATATATCAACAATTAAGCATAAAAGTAGTTTGAATAAGGTCGGAGAAAACCGACAGTAAATTGTAACAATGTTAAATGTTCAAAGGAAACGGGGGGGGGGGGGGGGGGTGGGAACGCAACAGTATGTAAAAACAATGTACTCAATTTATCAACAATTAAGCATTGTTCGAATAAGGACTACATTTTTAGTAGCATGATAAAAGGTGTTCTTGGTATTAGAGGACAAGTTGCAATACCATGCTCGTAAGAACACAGTCAGAGATAGATATATATATAGCTAAAGGGTACAACAATAGGGTTAGGGTTAGGGTTAGGATTAGGTGGACACGAAGTACATGTATACATATATATATACATGGAATGAAAAGGATGTGTGGACAGTGGTGGAATACATTATGAAACGGGATACAAAGATAGATTAGCATAAGATCCTCCAGGAAAGAGAAAGAAAGAGACCAAGAGGGAGAGAATGTGAGGAATAGCCTACATCCTTACCAACATACCCGTAAGGACATTGAGAACTCATATGTCCTCTAGATTTCTATAATTGCCCCAGAGTTTTGTTTATTCAATTTTCGGCGCCTAATTAAATTCCCGCCATCCAAGCTGTATTCAGGTGTCCTAGAAATAAGCCCCAATATCCCGCACCGATCTTGATGTGGGGGGATGCGCTCCGGATCACGTTACTTTCCAAAATGATCGATACCAATTTGCTGTACTCTTAAGTTATTACCTCCGGGCCAGCTTTCCCCATTGCGCTCCTTCCGTCCACCTTCCGTCCGCCACCGGAGCGCCCTTCAAACCTGTCGCTCCTTTGAGTAAAATGCAGACAAGTTTTCCAACGGCTTGAGTCATGTTAATAGTTTCAAGTGGCCGTGACTCGACACCTTTTTGATAAGATATTTGAATACCGTCTATTTTAGGGACCCAACTTTATTTTGACACGTAGATTTCATTCTGACATTGTAATATCATAGCCATTCATGGCTTAACAATTAAAAGAAAGAAAAGTACGCATTGATTTTTTTGTACTCCATAGAACTGAAACTGATGGGAAGCGGGAAACGGAAATGGAATGTTTGGCTTCTTTTGGTAACGGGATGAATCATTTGAGGCACTATAATATGTGAAGATTATCGGATCATTTAAATATTTCACATGCCTTAAATACTGCCTTCCTTCCTCGCTTTCCAACTTCATTTCTAGCGGTGAATTCTGGCCTCTTATGTCTTTTATCTTTCAAAGCTTTTAGCCATTGATGTATCAGCGATCATACGGACATAGACACATGATCGGGCAATTAACACTTAAAGTGTCCGAATAAAACGATTTCTAAATTGCCTCGTCACTCTCACTGAGTTTCTTCACGATCATTTTGACACTGATGTCATTCAAAGGAAAGATATTTATTGACTGTTTCTAGCATTTCGTTAGCTTTACACCCAAAGGAGTAGTTATAAAGAATCTCAGCACGAAAAGTAGTTTCGACAAAGGTCAAACACGACACACATACAATGTATTCAGCTTGGATCAAATTTCGCAATCCCAAATTTCCACGAACAAATTGTCTTTTCAGTACATGAAAGTTGAATCCCTACGAGAATAGATTCATGACTCTTAATGACGTATTACATCACCAAATTTATTTCTGCTAGTAGAAACAAACATTCTCAACGATGTCAAGGAAAAAATGTTTCTAATCAATCAGCAATTAAGCAATATTTTTTCTATTAAGCGCCCTCTGGGTTAACTAGTCAAAACCTTCATATTTTCGAAAGTCAAGCGCATCGTTCCATTTCTGTCGTATACATAGGATACATTGCCAATGGTCGTATAAAACGAAATACTTTAAAAGGTTTTGTTTGATCACCGTCTGCATGAAGGCAATCGTTTATCATAGACACCTAAATTCCCCCTCCCCTCAACTGTAATCTCTACATAAAATATAACCACATGATCGTAATAAAGAAAAATGCTGTCTTCAAAACCGCTATCAATATTGATTTAAAAAATCTATCTAGCAATTATAGGTTGCATTTTTCGTGAATAATTTAAGACGCCTTGCAATGTTTTTATCATTACCCCTGGTAACTGCATGGCTTTCACAAGTGTGCACCATCTCCATTCCTTAAGGAGCATTCCTATCTGTGTTTATTGGGGGCGTTTGATGAATCATACGGACGAAATTGAAGAAACGGATATCTGGAAACCACAACGTAGAAATAAAAAATGGGAAAATCTATTTTGAAATATATTACAGAATTATGATCTAAGGTACCCAGAAAAAGGAGATTTTTCAGATCATTCATCCATTCATTCGGATGAAACAAAGCCATCTTCATTCAAGTCAGTCGACTCAATGTCCAAAGGTTTTTCTCTGGTGAAGATGCCAACGAATACGATTTCCCCTACAGGCGCTCACTTATTGGGCATAATATCAGGTTTATTCCTTTTCTTCCATGAAGCGTTTGTTAATACTCACTCACTTGTACCTTCCATTATCTTTCACCTCGTTGACGTTTTGAACGTCATTCCATTTCTCCTTGTCACCCGCTCTTTGGCAATTTTGTGGAAAAGTTTGTGACACTCCGAAAGCAATCGATGAATTATCAATTCATCTCTTCGTCAAAAGGTGGTTCGTTCGGATCCAGCGGATTCTAAAATCTAAGTCATAACTATGGTAGCCTAATGTAAATTTAGCATTTAAAGAATTTTACTTGGCTCTTTGCTTGGCAGACATGATACTTGACATACGACTATAAAACTGCAATTCCTCTCTTTGAACACTGGAGCAAATAAATAACAGTTGTCTATATTGTTGCAACAAATTTTCTTTCTATTGAAGAACAGCAGTGTGTTACTATTTCTTGTTTTTTTCTTTGAACTTTAACAAATTCGCAACAATAGCAAGCTGTGGTGAGTCAGCAATCCTTCAAAGTTTTTCGAAAGAATCATAAAGAACACAAACACAAAGCTTTTCTTTTTAGACAAAATTTATAAAGGTGAAACCGGTAAAAGTAGATGTCTTTAAAAATTACAATGATTATGGTAAGAACCTATACGGTAAATGCTAACCTTTAAAGAGATACCGCTTTCAAAGGCATAGCCCCCAAGCCGGAAAGATTTACCAAAGTACACATTCGAGCGCATACGCACACCCACAAAAAAAAAACCCATTATGCACTTTCCGACGTGTGGCATGAATCCTGAGCACAAATCCAGTCACATAAAACCTTGAGCACCCCTATAGATGCTAATCCAGGTGGATCCGGCAAATTATGGCACGTTAGGAAGCCCACAGACATCGGATTCCCTCAAGACGTAACTAAATTATGAATGTAAATGACTGAACCATTAGCAAAGCGCTACTGATACATGACATTTCAGAGCGGGTTTAGCAGATACAGTCCCCCTGCTCAGCTGGCGCAGATGTGTAGCTCTTGTCCGTCAGCAGCCTCTGGGAGGCCTGAGGAAAAGTTAGAGGAAACTAAAAAATCTTTAGCACACTTTTAACGACCCCTATTTAATTTTCTTCGATAATGACAGATGAAAGACCTTCTACAGGTCAGGAAGGAGGGGATGATTGAGTATGGATAGTAAAAGAGCTAAGCTGATAAGGTACTGCGTATACATGTATTTTGATACTCACTGTACTGTCATACATGCATTATAAATGTATCTGTAAAAGTATACTGAAAAAAGTATGGAATTCAATCTAAATTACATGACCTGTCTTATTTTATTCAAACAATTTTACGACTTTTAGTTTCAGTTTCAGTTTCAGTTTCAGTTTTATTTTTTTCTCATTTCCAACAAAACAGTAGACAAAATCCATCATAAATACAGTTATAACAATTGAAATGTAATAAAGAAACATGTAACACAATATATATATATATATATATATATATTCATCTAAATTATACATTTGAAACTTAATATGGATCATGAGATATTTGTGGCTGAAAATAACATGCTGGAAATGGAGAGGTCCACTGTGAAGCTGTGCTTGTAAGTCGTGGACCCCTCAAATCAAATTATTCATTAATATTAAATTACATAATTAAAATAATGATAGTGGCCAAAAGAGGGGAAGAAAAATGTGAAATAAACAATAACATGATGCATGAAATGAGTAATTTACGAAGAATAACGATGAGAGACGATGAGGAGAACATATCTGCATGTGGACTAAAATAAGAAAATGTTTCACAGGTGATGTATAACGAATATGAAGTAAACGCGCAAAGGAAATGGATCAAAGTGTATGACTGGTTGAGAAGTGGTGACGAGTTCTTCGGATACCAACAATAATAGCAATGACAGTAATAATAGAGATAATAATGTTAATGATATTGTATATATAATATATATATTGTATATATAACATATATATAATAATAGTAATCATGATACTAATAACAAAAATAATCATGATAATAGTCATAATATTGACAATAAAAGAAGGGACAATCTAAGTACAACAAGGAGAGCTAGGTTTTTATACGTAGCCAATAAAAATGTCTTAAGTTTTCTTTTGAAGACTGCGAGTGAGGGGGAGTTTTTCAAATCTATGCGCAAAGTATTCCAAAATTTAGGACCTTCAAAAATGAATGTATTTTGTGCTGAAAGTGTTTTTAGTAAAGGTAAATGAAATTCTTCAGACTGTCTAGTGGGATATTTATGAATAGTTTGATTCTTTATAAACATGTCATGAAAAACTAAGGGAAGGGCACCAGAATTGAATTTATACATAAATTCTCCAAGATGAAACAAGTAGAGATCGTTTACTTTGAGAATATTATGTTCAAGGAAAAGTGGATCTGAGTGGGCACGAAACGGAGCATTGCAGATTATACGAATTACTTTTTTTGTAACAATATAATTTTTTCTAACAGAGTTTGATGAGTGTTTCCCCAAAGCAAAAGTCCATAATTTAGGTAGGGTAAAACAAGAGAATAATAAAGAATAAGCAAAGATGGTTGTGGAAGATGTGATTTTAGTCTGTTAATGATACCAATATTTCGAGAGATTGTTTTGCAAATATTTTCGATATGTAATTTCCAGGAGAGCTTGCTATCAACCAAAACACCTAAAAATTTTGTATGAGAAACCTGCTTAAGTGGGGTATTGTCAAACATAATTTGAGTCGGTAATGAAGCTAAGGAGTTACTAAATAATATGTAATTCGTCTTCAAAAGATTTTAAAAGCCATTTGTTGTAATGACTACTTTACCTGTTCTGATTCAATGTCAGTATTTTCAAATCAGCGATAGAGCTAGGTGCTTAATAATATATCAGGTAAATTATCCTTTCTTTCTTCGCCCTTTTTTTTTTTTTTACTTGGCATGTATTCATTTCATTTCGGGGGAAGTGGGCGTCTCCGCATTGAGTCTCGTTTTATAATCTAATCTCAATCGTTATTTCTGAAGTGTGGTTTGATATCATCATTTGCTTTCAGTTATTTTGCAACGGCCTACTTTCAATCGATAACGCAGAACCCAGTTATCATGGTTATATTCTGATAATTTTCTTTAATGTGCAAGCGTTTCCTTTGCACTCGCTCATACCATTCGCATGAAAAAATTCAAAATACTTTAAAAAAATTTGTCGCATTCATCATTCGGCTTTTAAACCCTTACGTTGCCACCTAACTTGCGTCTTTTCTTGGCTCTGCATAAGTGTGGGTGAGAAAGGGTGCGTGCGTGGGTGTGTACGTTAGGTGTGTACGTTATGTGTGTATACGTGTGTGGGGGTTGGTGCGGAGGAGAGTGATAATGACTGACGCTGGGTGGATGCAGCATATACCGAAAGTCATGATCTTGATATTTGGTATTTGAATCTTGCCAAATAACGAATAGCAATGCTCGGGTGTTTTTAAACCCCAGTGAGTAGATTTACCCTGTGGCATGTTAATGCAATGACGAATTTTATCTAAGACAAAAGCCTTCTATAGGCGAGTGTAAAAAGAGTTAAAAAGTCGCTCTCCAGAGAAAATTCGCGACTTTCTTTAGAAAAAACAACAACAAACAAAACAACTGGTGAACCTTTACATTTCAAATCCGATCGCTTGTTTAATAGTTAAGTATGTAAGGGTGTTATTCCAAGAACCTCTTTAAATACGACCCCATTTACTAACATTGTGAATGGTTGATAAGTTGAAAGAGAATTCAAACTGTAAATGAACTTCCTTGCATCATCAGTACAATCTTAAGCCCCGTCTCCCCCAATATGTTGGTCTGTTTACATTTTCATTAACAAAAGTTATAGTAGAACAGTTAGGAGTTTAATCGTGCTTTCATTTCAAATATGAACACGGGCGAAATGAGCTCCTATGTGACTTGGTAGCTATCACTGTCTCAGATGTTGACATTATGAAATAGCCTCTTGGAAAATAAAGTGATTCAGATAGCCTCATATCTTTCTTTGTAACGACGCGCCCATAGCATTTAAATCTTAATATCAACTTAATGTATATTGTATGACACGTGCACATTCCCTTTGGCTATCTGGTGAAGAACGGAAGATCAAAGCTGAGCAAACAATACACATATTTTTTGTATTGCCTTTCTCGAAATCCACGTAAAATGTTCTAACGAATGGTTTCACGTAGAGTAGCTATATCCAGATACATCACCAAAAGAGGAACAAGATTATGCATATTTTTAATATTTACTTTACAAATTATTTATGTTTTTACTGAAATTAGATATACCACAGAGATATATCTTTTATAAGAATTATCTCAACATAAATTCTGGAACAATAAGTAAATTTATAGTAACAAGACATAGCTTAATTTTCCTAGTCCAGATGTTGTGTATTATATCGAAACATGTACAGAAATGTTACATTTATTGGTCATCAAATACTATTTACACTTGGGATGAGAATGGCATTGATGATTTTTAGAATAAATGAAAAATCACCTTCAGAAAAAGCTATAGCAGAACTATCCGTTGGATGCAGTTTTTTATGAGTCACTGTGTTGAGTCAGAATCTCCCCAATTGACGCCCGCTGTTGCTTCTGGACTCTGAAGACATTTATCGACACGAAGACGAAGGGCAGTGACTTCTTAAGAATTGCTCGTATGTTCAATAGTGCAGGTCGAAGGTAAACTAGCTACAGGGAGACTGATACTCCATTTGAAACAACCAGACTCCACAAATTATTCCAGATTTCACAGCTGTATAAAGGCTGTTGCTATCATATAAACCCCTTTATCGGGTTTTGTCAAAACTGATACATATGAGTTGGGGACGATAAGAAAGACTTCTTTCTGCGACAGAGAGGCGGAGTTAACCCTCGTTGAATTAGCATTTGCACGTTTCTTTGTTTGATTTGGGTTTTTTTCTTCAGAAAACTCCAAATAGTTTGATATCAGTTGCCTACATTTACCTATTACCGTACATTTCTCATTAGTATACCGAAGAGTTACGACTGTTAAAACTCATGTACCGATACCTACAAAATCACAAAATATTTTGTAGTAAATCATATCAGGAAAATTAATCGGGAAAACAAAATTCATTCGTTGTATTTACCACTGAAGGACATGGTTCTTCGTAACAAAAAGAGTTTTCTCGACCTAGTTCAAAATACATGTTTGCTGATAAAAAGTACTCATGACACATACTGTATCCCATATTGAAACCTCATAAGCTGATCGATATACCTCATATACTTTTGGGAGTATTCACTCTGTTATTCCTGTAGGGTTAGTAGGTCAATGTTATTTTTCTTCTATCATTAAATGGCTGTAGAGAATTGGGTGACAGAATAATTGAAATATTCATAAATGTTAATAAAAGCAAAAATGCTATGCGTCATAAAGAAATATAATGATGATTTCTATGCAGATTTATTTTAAAGAAAACATTGGCATGTACCGAAATGCGTAAATAAATGTTTACTTCACTGGCTTTTAAAAGCTAGACATACACATTTATCATAAAGGAACGCTTGCGGATATATTCATTCCATAGCTTTACGATTTCCAAAAGAAACTGTTACATTTTCTCTGCCTCATTTGCAGTCTATTTCTACTCCTCTCTTATTTAACACATACATTATGCAGTGTGTACTAATTTGATTAATTCTAATTCCAAGAAAAGGGCTTCATACCCCCCCCCTCCAAAAAAAAAAAAAAAAGAAAAATTGAAACTTACTCTAATCTGCTGTATGTGTACTTTGTCTAAAGCTTGCGTGAACCACAGTGGCGAGGATGGAACAACTCACTTTAAATCACGAATATAATCTTACCATCCTTGTTCACTTACAAGGAGGATAAACATGTAGCATACCGAAAAACCAAATTTCATGACAACTGGGAAAGTGGGGTCACAATTCGTGCTCTTGCATGGGGAAAGTGCCTTGAGTTTTGTATCGCGGTTGGTCACATGACCATGCAGATAAACATAACTCTTAATTTGCATAAGAAAGAATTTCCCGACAGTCAACGTAAATCGTGTTCTTCGATAGACGCAGTGGAACACGCTACCATTCCGACAGGGCAACGTTGATGTTCTGAGAAAGTACAATGATATTTCCAACTTGGGATGTTTTGACATGCAGACTATTATATCCGACATAACCTATTCTTCTTTAGACAATGTGACTGACACATACCTACCTAATAATCAAGTGGAATACCACATGAATACAAGATGCGTTAATGTTAAAATAACAAAATATTGCTGAGAATTTCTGTTGTTTGATTGGTTAAGAAAAGTAATCAATTTATATCTCATTATCAACCATATCAGCATAATCATATTAGCGTGAAGTCCGTAAAAAATGATTTAATAATGCCATCTAATTTCAGAGTTAACTGTCTTCAGTAGATTGAAAGACACTGTATTGATGCTGAGTTAGATTAAATATCATCAGAAAGATACTTTATCTTCTTGAAAATTGAAATTTGAAAACAATAATAAAAAATGTGCATTTGATTTTGGAGAATGATTACATACTTAAAGTTACAATGTTAAAAACCTTAGATACTTTATTAAAGGTATCGCGACTGATGCATGCTATTCCTATGTTATGGATTAGTTAAGTCAAGGTAATCTTCCAGTTGTGCTTAAGAGAAATCAGCTGTGTTAAATCAAAGGAAACACACCCTTCCTTTCTTCTATAATGGTTGGACAGACCAAGTCAACGAACATTAGAGCTTGATTAGATATGTTAGAGCATAAAAAGCAACAAAGAAGGCTTCCTATTAAACGAGAACGTGACCTTCCACAATGTACAGTGGCGTACAGGCGAACACTCATTGTAAATAGCAAGAACATAAACCCCTAAACAAAACAAACTGGACCGTCTCAAAGAAAAACACGCAGGACTTAAAGTGTGCAGGGATACAAAGTACATGCTTTACTTCACAAGAAGCAGCAAATAACACAAAAAACTAATTATTCTCCATTCATGATACCTGAAGCTTTCTAACGGTAAGGTAATCGTATATGCAATATCGAAAGTAACTTGTGAGGATGTTTGTGTAGCTAACCTTTAGTGCAATCACTATGAATGCCCCATCCTATTTCTTGACTCAGAAACCTTTCAGTAGAAGATTTTGTGTTAAGTATATATTTACATCACGGTAAGCAGATCGTATCGCACGTCCAATCATTAAAGGTAGACCTTTTTTTAATATTCCCAGGCGAAAACAAAAATAAATACCATTGAATTTTGAATATGAATCCACTTAGAAATACTTCGAAAATACACTCATTGCTCTAACAAAAGTTCTAATAAAAATTCATGTTTCGATTGATTAGCAAGTACTTTCGCTTCCGGTGTTATTTGTTGCATAAATTACTTCGGCAGATTAATTCACATTGAAATAATCATCTAAAAATGCTTCCTATTGAAAGAAATTACTTATTATTCAAATTCATTTTCTGTATCCTTTTCTATTTGTATTTCACATTGGGCAACATTTACGATGCACATGTTTTCACCGCCCTACGCAGTGCCAAAGAGTACCTTTAAGTAGAAAATGCTTTTCCCTCGCTCTTCAACCTTGATGTGTCATTATAAGCTGTGGCCATCATCCTCAAGAAGTGGAGGACTTGTTGATAAGTGAATTTTATTCCTTTGCTTATAGATCTTATCAAAATGGAAAGAAATAACAAATGCGACTGAGGGCAAGTGTATATATGTTGTTAAGATTTTATTGGAAGAAAATGTCACACTCTTTCTAACTCATCCCCTCTCTCTCTCTCTCTCTCTCTCTCTCCACATTCCCCTCCCCTGTCTCTCTTTACCTTCATGTCCTCTCTTTCGCTTTTTCTTTCCTTCGTTCTCTCCGTATCTATCACCCTGTCCACCTTTTCGCCAGTCATTGGCCAGTTCCTATTCGCTCCTAATCAATACACGATGCTAAGGAAAGTGCTGTTGCAAAGAATGGTTTGAATGGCTCTGTATGATTGGGTTCTGGTTTCCTTTATGGAATAAACTCGAAGTGATCCCAGAAAGTGTTCCTTAGTTTTGAATGGCGAAATGAAAAAGTACACACACACCCACACACACGCTTCCGCACACACGCGCTCGCAAATCCCCCATACATATACATGTATATATATATATATATATATATATATATATATATATATATATATATATATGTTTATGTATTCTTTTTTAGCTCTCGAAATAAGAAACCAAATAGAAATTTAATATCAATAATATGGGGTAAGTTAATTTAGGCAAAGGGATGGGAGAGTGCGGTTTCCGCAGCGGAATTCTTATTACATTCTTCATCGCCAAACAGTTAATGTCCAACCCTCATCTAAATAACAGTTACATCCCTGTCGGCAGAAAACTACCGCAAATACTGACATGTCACTTAATACTTATTTATATATCTATATTTAGATGCAGAAAAGGGAATGTAATTGAACATCGGTTTATGTACATTAACCTGGTTTTCGTTCCCCATTGACAAAAACAACTGCAGTTGTTCATAGATATAAGGAAATTGTCATTTAATTGTTAAAGATAAAGCACAACAGAAATTGTAATTAGTTGCCAAGAAAATGATACAGTAATACTTATTACATGTATTTATGTATCGAAACTATGATGCACAGTATTAAATTATTCCTATGCTTTTGCTGAGCTACCACGTCAAAGCGCTCAAGAATTCAATACATTTATTTTACAACCAAGTAACCATTTTTCTTGATCTGGGTGAGAAGTGGCAAATGCAGATGCCATGTCGGGAACTAAAAGATAGACGTAGACCGAATTAAGTGACCGAAAATAGTAAGTGATATGAAAAACAATGATCTAAGGTGACTACTGTCAAAAGAGAGACACCGATTAGGGATCAAAATCAATCACAACAGTAAAGAAAGCATTGAAACATTACATGTAGTTAAATGTATAGAAATAGAAAATAATAGCAATGGATGGTATAAAGTCAGTAGAGGAAATCTTGATAGCAACAAAACTGTATAGCACAGTGTATCACAAGTAGCAAAAGAGTAATGTACTTGAATTTCCAGGCGAATAATGTTGTTTAAAAATAGAGGAAATAATACATTTCCGCTTTTAGAAAAAAAAAACCCTCCAGAATCTAAATAAAGGGAAAATGAAGGCTTACGCCTCAGCGTTGAAATGAAAGTAGAATACTTAAATAGAGTTAGTTCTTCCTCCCAAGCGTGAGAGTCTTACTCTTTTTCTTATTGTCCGTACATATATTCTGTGTACTTCAAAACACGCAAAAATTGTCTGGGATGTACTCGGGTACATAAGAAAGAACCCTTGAGGTCACCCTAACATGATATTTATACAAAATCATGAAATTATATCAGATTGTTCACGGCTGTCATATTGCGAAGGTGAAGCAGCTTCTCCAGTTTTTCTCTTTCAACTCCTTCACGGTAACTTACGCTGTATCGGTCTATTTTGACGGTGAGAAAATAGAATCAACGTGCACGTTTTGCGGGTTGATTTAACGAATTTATCAAATTATGCAAAGCAGTTTATGCGCATACAAGTACACGTCGGGCCCAGAGGTGTAAACTTTCTCCCGGCCAAGTACAGACTATGAAAAACTGATGAAAATCACCTGGTTTTCCTTGGGGCAAAGATAAACCCGACTTGTGAAAAATGGAAGTAGAAAAATACAGTTAGGCCTATTTGAAACTTTTCAGGCGAAAGATTCGATGGTGTTTGCTTCTGTATTTTGAAGAGAGCCTGTGTTGCTCGACGAAATGATTATTCACGTATGGGACTGTCACACTGCAGTGAACATGTGGAACTCGGAATTAAGACTTAATTTCTTTCTTACTCCTGTACCTAACATTTTCTTTTAAGTTTAGGCAAATTGAAAAAGTACTCCGGGAGTTATGATTCTTAAGGAAGAAATCAATTCAAATTTGAAACATTTGAAAAAATAAAAAACAGTCGATATGAATAAAGAAATAGATGAATGTAACTTCTGGATGTAAAAGACGTTGTCAAATTGTTTTCAACCTTTTAATATGATAATCCCTCTACTTTAACAATGATACTGGGACCATCATAGATGGGTAATTCCATTCCAGGGGTTCAGTTTGTGACATTTCTGGTGTCCGTGTTACATATGAAACCCACATATATGCATGGCTTTTGCTGGAGATGCAGATAGTGGAGCGAGATTTTAAAGTCATTCTATGCATGAGGATGCAATATCATGCTTAGAATTACGTTAAAATCTTACTCCACCATTGGCGTCTTTGCTCAGAGCCACAACAAACATGTGGGTTTCTTATGTAACAGGGACACCAAAAATTTCTCAAATTGGACCCCTAATTTATGAAATTACCCAGATATCTTTCTGTTTTTTCCAATACATATTTCAGCGGTGTACACCCGCCATTACGTCTTTGGACCAAATGCATGCAGAAAACAAAAACAAGAACGAAGACATGCGGCAGACAGGCAGAATCAATTTTAGGGTGAGTAAGAGATTAAATATGATGGTACACACCAATTCGCGACAGTCGTCCATGAGAAAAATAGAAAATGGGAAGTCAAATGAAGGAGAGAGAGAGAGAGACAATGAGAGAGAGAGAGAGAAATGGAGAGAGAGAGAGAGAGAGAGAGAGAGAGAGAGAGTGAGAGCTTGCTTGGCAAAGATGATTTTTCGGTAGACGCCCACGGTGAGTATATTTATCCCCTAATCATTAATCTCCAAACATTGATATTAACCCGAGGTCAAACAACATTTTCCATCCGTGCCTTCTCAACTTAGGGCCACTGGAAATCAATTTTCAAACGAGAATTACGTCACGGCGAAGAAATTATCAAGCCCTCAAAATCGACAGGGGAATTTTTTTATCGACACCGTAGCTGCTCAGCGAGGGATGACAATAACGAAACGTCTCAGCTACGAAATAGGTTAGTCATTACAGACCATTATTATATACCGACATTAGAAATATTATAACAGAGATCATCAGCCACGCAGATATTAAAAAGAGGATTGCTTAAAGGTAGTATTGGTCCTGTAGGTAATTTTAATTGAAGTACCAGGCAGTAAGAACTTTGCAAATGGTTTTTCGGTGACAAACAGTTTGCAAGCTGCAATAGTATGATTTCTATAATCTGTGGAATAAAGTACATTGGAAGAATCACTAGACATGCATAAAATCTTTGAAATAAAAAGTGTTTTTCAGTTATAAGCAAAGATTTATTCGCAAGCACTGGAAATAGACTATATATTTTTAGATCAACCCCATGAAGTGCCCAAACTTCGACGGATCTTTTATTCTTCTCTTTTCATTTTTTTGTAATCTCGCCGTGTTCGTCCTTTTTTTGTATTCGGCCTATCGATGCTCTCCATAGCTTGCTTGTCTCCCACTCTCTATTTCTATTTAAAAGACTGTTTTCTCACACATGAATTAATCAAAAATAATGATATAGTTCTGTAGGTGTGTGATATTTTTCTATATTTGTTAACCACCGACTAGTAAGGAGAATTCTTGAATAGGAACCCATTTCCTTCTGGACATCCTCAGGCACTAGTATTTCTTTGTTTCCTTTGTCTGTTTGACCTTTTATCTTTGCCTTTAAAAAGGAAGAAATGAATAAATAAGTAAATAAACAGATACACTGAAAGATACCTAACCCCTTCAACAAATAGGTTACCAAGGAAATGAATGACCGAATCATTACTGTAAAGTCTTTCAGAAGCTTCGTCATCAGTTCTCCACAGTGTGAAGAAGTCAGCTGTTTCCTAGCTGAGGACTTGTATATCTTTGATGTCGTATTTTCAAAGAAGGATGATTTTTTGTTACCGGTATTGAATATTGAAATCGTACGGGTAGAAATGCATAAATCAAAGAATATGTGACAATTGCGACGGCGCGGTAGTTTTGATTTGGTATCAAGATGTACATGAAATGCATGATTGCAAGCTCGCTAAATTTTGTAATGAGACTTATATCTAGAGGTTCTATTTCAAAACTCAATAATTTCTATTCAACATTTATGTGGATTCAATGTTCAAAACACATTCTTTTGATGACATGCTTGTCCCCCAAGCCCAGCATTGTATTATTGCCATGTTAAGTTATCCCTAAGTTATCATTCTCTTTATGTAATGGTACCTTCTTATTGCCATTTATTTGTTCTTCCTGTAATGCTTGTATCAAATTTTAAAAATTCACATCTCTAAGTATCATTTGTGATCACACTAAAATAATGTATTGTATATCCACTCTCAGCCCTCTTTCGCACCTCGATCTACTACCTACTTGCATGCATGAGACTATTGTGCATTATTTGAAAGTGATAGACAAACACTCTGAATTAGTCGGGGAATCGGCGGTGATTAAGGCTCTATAATGCATATTTGATCAGCTTCAGTCACAAACCAGGTGAGTGACCAGCTAATTCTACCTGCAGCTTGGCTCATGGGGGTTACAATGTTTCGTATCTCATCATTTCAGCTAGATACCGGTAACGTGTGAAGTGGAAATGGGCCTACTACATACCGTTCACCAGATACCTAATTGGTCTAATTATGCAGAGTGTAACGTCATTTGTGGCTGATGCATAACACAATCATTTGCGAAGAAAGCTCAGCAATTTTGTTCTGTTGATGAAAATATGATAACAAACTATCTAAAAATTTATCAAACCTGCCTGAAACCACATACATCTTTCGCGTCCCAAATTTTCTTACAGAAAAAAATAACACACAAAGAATTCGATGCTTCAAAACATGTAGTCTTAACAAGCATGTCCGCGAGTATGCATGTCAATTGTCATAGCTTACTCATTGCTGTAATGAAAAAAAGAAGAAAAGAAACAGAGATGTAGATAATATGAAATAAATATTCTAGCAGAGTGACAGCCTCAAAGTCTTGTGAACCATCAGATAACGCTTCAGAAGGCCCCGAGATACGGACTATTCATTTAAATGATTAAGTTACGTGATGCTATCTTTTAAAAGTCATTTTCAATAAACGACGTTGGGTATCAAGTAAGCATACACAAGGACTATAAGTGACATAAAATTGATAGTCTAAGCATCTGTTTCTGCTGTTTATATAAAACAGCAGAATAACGGCAAATTGCAATAAACAAGCGGAGCGTCTAATTAAGTAGTTTCCATGGAAACCAGCCCTTAATCTTTGGATAATAAGCTTTCTATAGATGTTTGAATTTGCGACTGGATATCTGGTACATTGGATTTGCAATGAAGTGAGGATTCACTTTATTCAACAATTTTGGAAAATATTTCATTCTTGGAAAAAGCGATTCCATGTATAAGGTTTTACGTAGGCATTCGTCGGTGTTTTATGAAGTTACTTCAGGCGTTGAAACCTGTAATAATTATTTCAATTGAATACAAGCAATTTAATTATCCAGTGTGCTATTTCATTTCAATCTGTACATGTACGTCTTATTATGATATAAACGAGACCAGAAATCAATGGGTTATCATAGTCGTATATGATTTCCTTAGAAATTCATAATATGTAATTATTCATACGAATGTGGTGTCCGATGAAACTGTGACCGCTCATTTATCTCCTGTGTAATGGACTGCATTTTAAAGTAAAAAGATGAAAATTATCTAGCTTATGGCATGGTCAGAACCACTAATCAGTCGTCATAACATTTCATTTCTAGAGTCAATTTTGCATTCACTTGCAGAAGGGAGTATGATCAATGTTGACATTTTTTTTATTAATTGAATTAAAGTCTTTAATTCAACACTCTCGTCACCCTCTGTGCTTTCATCATTACGTAGTTAAACATAGTCTGGAGCTAAATGAATTTAGCGACATAATCTAACCGCATTATTGTCAATGACGCATTTAGGCGCAGTTTCTGATACAGAAACACTAACCATGTGACAATATTGATTGCAAGAACTTTTTTGAAGTCTCTCTTTATGATATTAATTCTAAAAAACTTAAAAATTACACACTCCTGAAATAATCAAATTAGTAGTTTTGTGTAAACAGAAGCTACTTCGGTTTGATTGGAAAAGTTTGAAAAACAAGTAATGCTTCTTGCAGAAAAGCTCTTTCGGTTAAACGGGTGGCACTTGTTCCAAATGTATATCTCAGGAGTGCGTGATTTGCGTTCAAGCATGATGTGGCATAGGAGAAAAGTGAACAGGAGGACAACTGTTGACAAAGGATTACTTGATGGACTCCGTTGCAACAATGTGAAGAGCTTTGAAAACAAGCGTCAGGACCTTGTTCTCAGTTCTCTCTGACATGAGAAGCCAATGAAATTCTTAAAGAATTGGAGTAATGTTGTTGATGATAATAATAATAATGTATAAGATTTATAAGACGCCAAATCTACTCAAGGTGCAACCTGTGCAAAAGATATAATAATGAATTCCTACTGCTTTTTTAATCAAAGTCCTACGTAGGAAAATTACTAAGAATAAAAAAACGTATAACCATTTTTATACAATTTTAAAGTGCTCCACGCCTTAGGGAAATCCCCATCACAAATACTTTTTTTTTTCATGAGGGGTCCCCCTCCCCCCCCCCCCCCCCCCCCTCGGAACACTGCATGACATGAAGATACCAACTGAGCCATAAAGGTGCAGGCCATTCCAGTAAGGCCAAAAGAACTCGGGTTGGAAGGGCATAATTACTTTACACACAGTAATGGGAATATACTAAAACTACTCACTTATAAGTATTCATTTCGTGTTGACTAATTCGTCTTTTGTTTTCGTTTGGAACTAATCTAACATGTCTAAACTTCGTAAGTAAATTCAGTAAATTTACTAGAATAAAATGGATTTTACATGAATGACAATAGATCAGTTATGACTGTTTAAGATTTAAAAAAGAATGTTTCCATAATGAATGACATCTGGGATCGTGCTACAGACTTCGCATTTCCTACACGCGACATCACCCTCTTGAAATTTTCTTTCAAATTCAGTTCCTTCATTAGTCGTGATATATTTCATAAATTATACTTTCAAATCGATGCAATCAAAATCATTTCCTTCACGGTTTTGAACAGTCAACTTTCACTTTGCAAGTCCTCAGTGTCCAAATTTTCTTGAAGTCTTTTAAAATTCAGCATCAAGAAGAGGAAACATGAGTTAAACACGAATGTTACTTCCCAAGAGAAGTATCCGATGTCATCGAACGCCTAAAAAATGAAGCAATTATTATTAAAGGACTATTACAACTTCACCATTACATGCGCCATCAATATCATACCTCACAGGAGTAAATCTGAGCAAAAATATCAACACAAGTGAAACCAAATGAATGAAAGATGAAGGAATATGCATGAATTAATCAGGTGGTACGAATAGGGAATTGAAGTTATTCTTGTAAGGTCGACGAAACTTCAAAAGAACCCTGCTTCTGCCTTGGTCCCTTGAAAGAAACGCCATTTCATTTCACCCGCATGTGCCCCAACCTCGATATAAAATATTGGCATGCATTTTCAGCTATGACTGTAATGTATAATGTGTTACAAGAAAACTTTGCCAGTACCTCCTTCATCACAGCAAACGGTCGATATCAAAGAGAACGAAAAGTGGAAGGAACAAAAATCATTGCATAATGATTAAAATACGTGTTTTCAATTTGACATAAAAGCAGACAAATAGGTCTTCAATAAATGAATTTTCTGGAGTAGTTTGGAGAAGTCGTTTTGCTTTTTGCTTGACATATCTCCCTCCATCTTTAATAGAGTATGACAGGAAACCGTTCAGCGGTCAACATCAATTTCACGGCCGCTAAGTGGCTACGTGTCTGACACATGGGGGTTTTCATTTCCTAAAATCATGCAAAAGACAGGGTCGTGTTTAGTACTGGCCTGATCCTAAATTCTGTGAGCACCAAGATGGGTGTCATAAGTCTGATATTTGATACATATCATTTTTCTTTTCACGCATGTCATGAACTTGTTTGGACATGTAGCAGATATCTTCAGTGATGTTCACTGAAAATCACACCCACACACGCGCGCGCGCACACACACTCGATATGTCTTGAGCTTCATTTAAAGTGTTTTGGACGCAACATAAAAAAATAAAAAATAAAAATTTCAAGTGTAAGGCGCTGTATCAATTTGTTTACACACAAAATTCTTTTAAACCCACATGTACGCCCCTCGAAATGTAGAAATTTCGCCTTTGTTTTTTTGCGAGTTTGTTAACGGAGTCGAGTTTGTCCGACTCCGTTAAAATACTGAATTCAACCTCCTACCCAAATGCTCTTAAAATACATTGAAAATCTCCATAGACATTTTCTCCTAGGACATTTTCCATTTCATAAAATACATGTGAGGTAGCTTGTGTGAGTTCGTGTTAGATAACTCACTTTTGTTTATTTTTTGCTGTAAAACCTGATACCCGACGACTCGTTAACTCAATTATTTTAAGGATATCATTCATCAGCGCGATGCACAATAATCGATACTGTTGTTTCTTAGCAAATCGGTGTAAAACTGACCCCAAATCAATCGAGGTATACATCTCAACGCAAGGCTTGTATATCGCAACTTGAATGTCTTGGTATAGAATTCCTCGATCGAAATGAATGGTTCTGTATGGCTCTATCAATGAATATCTACATGTGCGCTGGGTAATTACCAGAGTTATATTACTAGACCACTTTCTACGCTGAGGGTTTGAAATGAAACATTGGAGGACTGAGCATATAAGGTGTTTTTTTTTCTTTGCCCATTTGGGCATTTTATACGCCAAAATAATGTTTGGCCAATTAAGTATATTTGCTTTCGCATTTGATATGGGAGCTAAGAATCATCAAACCCTGCTCGGGCTAATGGGCAGGTCAACATTATGGGACATCAGTAAGCAATGACTGCATGACACGTGGCTGGTGATAAACATGATTCTAACATATTTTGTATCCATAGTAAATTCCCTAATGGGGTAGTAAACAAATACTTGTTTACTGATCTAGCCTCGCGATGAAGATCGAATTCATTTTCCTTGGTTGACCGATTTGGCGTCTCTGCACGAGACAGTGATATGAGAGATAGCCGCTTAAATAAATGTCCCTTCTCTTTATCGTCTCTCATTGATTTATCGTTCAAAAATATGCTTCTAATTCAATATACACTGACCACCTATTCCATAGAGTCCTTTCTTTGTTTGTCATTAATTTTCAAGTCAAATTCACTTATCCAACACATTTACGTTATTGTTCATCGGATCATGTTACAAAGCTCGGTTATGTAAAAGTAAGAAGTGACGTTTACTATTGCTTGCTTCTCACTGTTTTTAAATGCTTCTAAATCTCCATTTTCTCACCTGATTGAGCTTACGGTGTAGCAAACGATTCTTTTTTATATCAGGAATGTTTAATAAAAGCGATCTTGTGCAAAAAAGCTACTTGGTTAATGAGAAACCATATTTGATTATTATTTAAAAGGCGTTATAATTCGAAGAGACAGTGCGGTTTTTCCTGTGAAATTATAACTTTAAATGTTCAATAACACGAACGGATCTAACTCTTTACGATGAAAATGCGCGGATTAGTATTGAGTGTTGAGGGGACAATACCATATAAAGAGAGTTGCCTGCGCATGTTGTGTGTAAACGTCAGTTCACTGAATTGGCAATTATTTTGTGAACAGAATTTAAAACATTGCAAAGGGAATTTAAATTTTTTCTTTGAAATTTAAGGTAACATGGGTAAGTTTTATTTTCATCTAATTTGTTAATATCTAATTTGTTAAGTTTTGTGAGAGGATTTAAGAAATATAAGTGGCGAGTGCTTTCATCACGTGCTCTAAAATTAAATTATAACTAATATCTAAAACATGACCTACCAGTTAAAAGATCTACTTAATACTTTGCAGTGGCCTTGAAATTAGTTGCACTTTTCATTTGCTTCGTAAGGTAAGATAATGAATCATCTTTGGAACTTTCAAAGAAAATGATCATCGTTCAGTAAAGTTGATCGATACAAGTTTTCAGTAACACCAAAAATCTCTTCCTCCATCTACATGAAAATAAATGCTTTCATAACTAGGGTACTCACTTAAAGTGTTGACAAATAAATTCTCGAATTCCCATAGACTCAGAACAGGGGCTACCCGGTCCCCGTAGTCAAAGGGTTGAAAAATAAATTCAGAAGTGTGATATCATCGATAATTAACCCTTCTCCAGTAAGTTTATGGACTCTTTTGCTATAAAACAAATATTTCTCAGAGCTGAAAATCACCTTTAACGGTCATTTCTTTTAACTTTTACCACGAATTTATTGGATGAATGATTGGTCTGAAACAAGGTAGATTGATTGGTCTAATTTCCCGGATTGTGCTTCATTAAATCTGTCAAACTCTCTCTTCAGGATTCGTTAGGAAATGACGTGCTGGGAATGCTACATGCCATGACGCCGCATTTTATATGCTTTCGGAGAACAGAATCTAAAAAAACATAAAAGAGTATAGGAAACGATAGAGAGAGGAGAGAGAAATGCATGCATGTCCCCAATATGCAAATTCAGATACCGTGAGGGAAAGTGCACTCCACAAGAGACTGGGAAAATTTGACCGAACTTTAGTTTTAAAAAAAAGAAGAAAGAAAGAAAGTAAATGGATATTTATTTGGTAACAATAGAAACAATATTGATGTAATTGAGGAATATTCACTACATGTTGGGTAAAATTTTTACCTAGATTACACTAAGTACACCATTTGTTCTCCTTAAGCTGGGTACATTATACCCAATTTCTTTTCGAGTGTATCTATTTCTTGCTTGTGTATATATATGTATGTATGTATAATTACGATATCAGTGCTATATAAAAACTGTGCAAATACAACTGCCCTTGAAAAAGATAAACACTGTTTGAGGTAATAAGATGTTGCAAGAGAATGGCTTTACTCTGTTTCTTAAGATCCCTAATCATCGAGAGAGAAGGTAATGACCAAAGATTATCCGAACACTGCTCGACAAGAAGAGGGAAGCCCTATATTGAGGCCACGGAAAACGAATATTTATACAATGGTAATACAATAATATTGCTTTATTTACTCAGGGAGGGTAGCCTCATAGATATCCTTGCTGCCCTTCCCTAAGGGCTTTTGCATTGGTGATAAGTGTTAGCTTTCTGCTTTTCGTCCTTACACTTATCATCCTTTAAAATATTCAGTGATGAGGTTGCAATACCTTTATACTGTATGAAGGAGAAGGACAGCCGGAATGAGTAATGGATCGGACATGATGTATCAATCACGATGACAGAAAAATCAATGAAACTGACACTAAAGGGAGTCACTTTGTAGGATCAAATTCATTCGAACGTACGCCATAAACACTTTAAGTTGAGGGATTTCCCTTCTTTCACACAAAGTGATGTATTTGCTTCGAAATGCTAATAAAAGAGATCTTGCGAAAAAGCCACTTTGTTAATGAGGAACTGTAAGGTGAGATTCGTTTGTGTTATGCCAACCTATTCCATGTTAAGACGAGTTCATTATGAGTTGTTATTTCAAATGTGTCATTACCGGAGCTAATCAAATCAGTTACCACATTATACCTGTAAATCTGAGCAATATTTGTGCTTGCGCCATTCTTTTTTTGAACAGTAACAGTCTAACGTCAATCGTCAAGGGCTAAACAAATGCAACAGGCATTATGAATATGGCCCACGCTCTGGAGATCCAGCCTGCTTCCAGGTGGAGTAGGCTGTTCCCTTACTTCGATTGAATTTTCCTGAGCTCTTTAGATGGAGTAGATATGGCATAAAATCCCGAGGTTCTGATTTTCCCCTAGGATCGTGCACGATGCCCACGTGGAGTCATTTTCAGTAATAATGATAATGGGAGATGATGTCAGGCAAATTGCTATTCCTGGCACCCTATTTTTACTACTATTACTCTGGCTTTAGCCAAGCTGCCATTACAGCGCTCAAGCATTGTACGGAAACAGTTCCTGCCAGGAACCTAGGCCTACTTACTTCACCTGGGTCGAGTGTGGCAAATGTAGATTAATGTCTTTCCAAGGGACAGTGATGCTGCTCCAGGGATTCGAACCCTGTACCCCGTGGTTCACAGTCCCGAGACTTAACCACTAGACCGCAACACCCCTGCGTCATTGTGTTATTACCTGAGCTAATCACCCCCGAAAGATTGTTAGTCCACAGGCCAATTAAAATAAGAAATGTTTATAATATTCATTTTGCACTCAGGTCTTACATTAAGCAAACGACGCCCCGTGCGCAGGAGGGCTGCATAATATCCAGCACTAGCTCAGAAGCTCTGAAGCTCCAACCTCTTAATGCCTCCCCTCAAAGAAAAACTGCGCAACCATGGTAGGCCTATTTCTCCCCTGCTGTTGAAGATAGTGTATTGTCTTGGGAAATCGAAAAAAGAAGTAACTGTCACTATTTGAATTCATTGCCAGATGATATGACAGACCGTATCCTAAATTATGATGTGAAGGATATTACATAAAAACTTATTTAAGTGGGTGTATTTTATAATCAAAGTGACAAAACTTAGTTTTCGGGGCCCGAAAACAACGTGCCTGCACAAGTGTAAAACCAACGGGAATTCTTTTGTGCGAAGAGCACAAGAAGCGCTGTGAATGCTGTGCGGGTAGCTGTCGCGACAAGGAGCAGGGGTCATAGCTCGGGCAAATGATAACCGTTCTTTTGCGTTCCTTTCACACATTTGCACTAACATTTACCGGAAATCAAGAATAGAATAAATATCACACGATCTCACACATGCCAATTATCTTTTGCTACCAATCCTGTATATGGACATTAATGGAATTATTGTACTGAGACTGCAGTACGGACGAGACTTATCTTCCGCTTTTGTCTTCTTTCTTTCCATGATTGAATTTGACTTCTCCAGACTCAACACGACTTAATTTCATCGACAACCATGAAAAACAAATCCATCTGGAAGCTAACTACTTCCAGCGTTGCATGATGACCCTGCAAGTCGATTGCGACTGTTTAGCAGTCAAGACGAGACAACACTTAACACTAGAACTTAATATTTTGGGCTATACTCGTTTTCCCGTAGTCTTTGTACACTTGGTGTAATTACCTGACGCAGGACTGAGCCTACAGCTGACGATGAGCTTTGACTTGTCATTTAAACATAATATCCTAATAAACATAATGGAAAATGAACGATACAAAAGAGCTTTTGCTTTGCTGTTTTATGCCCTAAAATGATTGTTTTCATAATGATTAGCGCACAAGGTGCTGACGCTACCTGTGCAACGGGCATTACATCGCAAAAAGTGTGCGAGTGGCAAAAAACGCACTGCTTTCCCTTCTCTGAAATCGACGAGCCAGTGAGTTGACAAAAAAGAATTATGGTTTGGCGCTTTTACTTGTTAAGAATCTTTTCCAACGTATGGGAACAACCGTGAATAAGATTTCATTTACATGGTATCTTAACTCTCAAGAAATAATCTGTACAGAGGGGACATGCACACCGCATGGAATACGAAAAAGTGAAAAACTACGGAATTTGATCTAAAGCATTCTCCATTTTTTTTTTCTTTTGGAAAATGAATTTTGAATTGAGGGCTAGAAAAGAATCTCTCTTCAGTAAGACGTTTTGCTCACGGTATACGAATGATCCATTATGTTTGCTAACGGTTTAGATTGCCTACTTTAGTCCACATAAAGTAACTGCTTGAAGAACATGAATTATTATTACCTTAGAACCATATAAGAACCTGACAAACAATAAACAAATCGATACTGGAATACTACCTTGCCCTATATTTCCATAACCAACTTGAAAAGGGAGAAAGGGTAGCTATTTGAAGAGGCTGATATAAATAATCATTTTGCAAAAAGGCTTTTAAATTTCTAAAAAATGTTCATCTCGGCGAATTCGAAATGGACATGTGTATCGACTAGGTCTACTACTCCTACTGCTGCTACTACTCCTACTACTACTACTACTACTCCTACTACTACTACTACTCCTACTACTGCTACTACTACTGCTACTACTGCTGCTACTACTCCTCCTCCTACTACTACTACTACTACTACTCCTACTACTACTACTACTCCTACTACTAGTGTACGAGGATTGATTTTGATTTTGATTTAATTGATTGATTTATTTATCAACAACAATAATAATACATTGCATTCAGACAATGACATTAACAAAAGAAAAAGAAAGGCATTGGTTGATAAAAAGGGATCAGATAATAGCACACGTGCTAGTCGAGCCTGACCCCCCAAAACAACAAATATTTCAATAATAAGCTTAAACAAACAGTAATTGAATTATCCTGATATTTGCTGGTAAAATGATGATAGCTAGTTAAGAATTACAGACAAAACAAAGTAAAGTTAGTACATCCATTATGCATAAACGTATATGTACATGTATATATACAGACTCTCAGTTACGATTTGCTCAATAAGCGTGTCGTTACTGAACTACGAAAGTGACTTCTAGACCTGATTAATCTGATATTTTTAGGTAATCTATTCCAACGTTCAGTGCCCATGAAAGACACTGAAAATTGACCTTGTGTTGTTCTAAATTTGGGATTAGCCTCATCATCAGTAAAAGGTACTGTTCCTCCCTGATAGCTCTGCAATTATTGTATCACCCGGCTTCATTACACTGAAACCGTGGCTCTCAGAGCACCCAACGAATAAAATACCCACTTACTACACCTGGGTCGAGTGTGGCAAATGTAGATTAATGTCTTGCCAAAGACATTGTCTCCGAAACACCAGAAGGGTGAAGATCTTGTTACACGCTGGAGTGGGGGCTCAACTGGGTTATGCTGTAAAAAAGTTACGACCCACTTGGGTAGAAATATAGAACCGAAAGCAGGAAAATAAGACGTATCCTTCTTTAATATTTTTAGGATATGCTCAATACATCGTACAGTAAATGTTATGTTCTTTCATGCTATCTCCGTGTCTGTTTGTCATGACATTCTTGCTCCCATTTCGGTCAGTCAAGCCCATTAATATTTATTTCCATTATTGGTTCTTATCTTTTATTTATGCATCACTTTCTCTTGCAATACAAATGAGTGTAAGCGATTGGCAGCGAAATCGATGTACGTCTACAGAAGATTATGGCCGTTGGTTTCTTTTTTTTTATGTCAGGAAATTGATTTCTTATACAGTGAAGCCCATCAACTTATGCGTCAAGGCCCGGTGTACTTGCTACGGGGCGACATGTACTTTAGTAGCTCAAAAGTATGAGTACAGGTTCAGCCATTCTATACAAGCAAATGCCATTAACGATTGTTACATGGAATTTATCCAGATGGAATTAATTCGACCTACTGAATTTTCACCACAAGATTCAACATCTGATGACTTGGTGGACACGATTATAGTTGTAACTATGTTAACTATGATGAATCAGAACATTTACGTGGCGTTTTGTATTGACGCTGGTAGACCAAAGAGGTATTTTATAGTTCACATGGGGAATTTCCAAATCAAAATAGGCCAATTATTGAAGTCAGCCCCAAAAATAAATACCTATGGAAAAAAGTTTGTGCGGCATGAGCGTTCCACCCCTCCCTCTTCATAGCTTACACCAGTAAACACCATTATTTTCGATAGGATTCTCGTCGTAGGGTATTAACCCATTCATGGGAGGAATTATCTGAAACCTCATTCGATCAGCTTTCTCCTTCAAATTTGCAACATAAGTATTTTCCTTTTATTCGTACGTTCTTGTACAGAGTCATGGATGTGAAAAGATTATAAATTGACAAATCTATATTGAGAAATTGAAAACTTGCAGATTTGCATGGAATAGCATTGATTTTAAATTGTCCATCGTGTTTGCCAATTTAAGGATTTTAATATTGCTTATCTTCCTTTAAACCATTCAGCATCAAACGACAAATACTGACACAACTGAAGTGGGCTCTGTTTCTTTTGGTCTTACAGGTATTTGGTATGGATTTTAGGGCTCTGCATCAAAAGTTACTGGGCCAAACCACAAAATGTGGATTCTCCGTCACGAACGGGTTAAACAAATAGCATTTCGCTTCGTCCTGGTGAAATTGTTTTAATGTCTCGTGTTCACGGTTCGCTGTTCACAACAGTAAATTCAAATTTGGAAAAAAAGAGACCCCGTGGCTATAAGTTGTGATTACAACAGCTGAAAAGGCAGAAGTGGTTATCAAAAACGTTTCTGAGGTGTTTCAAGAGAATTTTTACCTCTGGCGGATCCCCCCTCCCCCCAAAAAGCATGTAAGTGTTGATGTAGAACCACTCCTTCCCCACTTTCACCTTTGACCCAGACATTCAATAAGACGCAAAAATAAAAAATGTGATAATGTATTTATTTCCTTTCCACAGTGATTCAAGTTCAAGAGCTCAAGAGTTCAAGAGTTTATTTTTTTCAGTTCCAAAACACAAGTAACAAATTTTGAAAAAAAAACAAAAACAAACATACATAACTATTTTTATTTTTTTACAGTGACAGGATACGTTTACATAATTTGAAATATGAAACAAAGTAAATCTACAAAAGATACAGTGTAAGCTCTTATGGAAATGGAGGGATCCACTAAAAAGCAATGCTTGTAGAGTATGGATACCTAATGGATATCTCATAGCCCCCCCCCCCCCCTTATTTATTCGAAATGCATTAGAAATACACTGGCTATAAAAGCCAGGGGCGCTGATCAGTCTTGAGAACTGAGATGACGCAATCGCATTAATCAGTGGTCTTTCTTCATTATGTTCGTAGTATAATTCCCCCGGAAGTAATTCCCGGGTAGATTTATGATCCACTAAATAATAAACGTAAAGTCAACATGTACAAATGATTTTTTAAACAGGGGTTTACAAAGAATTATTTTCAAATGAGATTTCAACTGCGAAAATTCGCGACACCTGACTTTTGCATGACATGACTTATTGAGAAAAAAGAAGTCGACGGAGAAAAAAGAGGTTACACTTTATAGCGTCTGCTTTAAAGGCCTACCCGCATAAAAAAAGATGCAGTGCACCTGTACATCGGGATTCATTTAATGTGGGAACCGAGCAAGATCCATGAAACCTGTCGAAAAAAGCCCTCGGGCTTTAACATGTCAAAGGTGAGTGAGAGCCATACCTTCTTTACACCGCCGAACCGACTCCATGCCAAAATGTTTCAAACCGACCTTTCCTCCGCCATTCCGGCTAATGGCGACGAAAAGTTTTTGATAATCGGGTCTACATTTAATCACAATGTAAAGCCAAGGGGGCCTTTTTATTAATGATTTTTTTTCTGGGGGGGGGGGAGGGGTTCTTATGGGTCTCGTTAGTGTCAGTGACCGAGGTCCTACTGTCATATAAACAGCTTAATAAAAGACTACTGAGTGTCAGATTCGACTTGCAGTCAGAAGCCTAGCCAAGGGGAGAGGTAAGGTGACAGACAATCGCCCTTATCCAAAAAAATTATTCTTAACCCGTAAGGATGACTCTGGTATCAGTGTTCGATTCGTAGGCAGGTTTGACATTTTCTCGCAGAACTTGAGTATACTGGGTGGATTGGGACCCTGTGCTGCTGTAAAGGCTGATGCGTGGGTGGCGGAGATGCTGTCTGAGAATTTAGGGTGCCATGGAATACTGGATTTTGATTGCTGTTGAGCAGCGTTACCATGGTATTTACCATTGATGGTTAAGTTACTATGATAGCAAGTCTTTATGCAACGGCACCCAGGGGTGAAAAAAAGTAGCTCCCAGATTCCCGGTATAATATACTACTGTTTAAGTTACCGGCACATTCCATTGAGCCCCCATGAAGATGCTTCCCTGGCCACTGGGCATGCTGGGCTACGCCACTAGGCTACTATTTTGCTATGCAAATTGTTGAATACTCCCAGTTTCCCCGATAAAAAGTCCAGCTTTGATTTATCGTAATCACATCTTGTTATGATTAGATATTTAATTGAGTTTTCATAGGTTTGCCACAGAGGAGGGAAAGATCAAAGGAAATGCAACCATTAAGTCATTATGTCATCACCGTGCTCGTCACGTCGCCATCTGCCGGTAGTGGTTACTTTCTTGCAGAATGCACGCCAATAGTGCTGTGGCATGACAATTTCCATTACTAAATTCATTATGAGTGCCAGTCAGTTGGCCTGTTTACATACATGCATATTCATATTTGAATACATTCCTATCTTCAATCCAATTATTCATTATACAACCTAATTATTCATCGTACAAAATGTTCGAACAAAATGTTCATATCCTTAGGAAAAGGTAACATTTGTGAGTTTGAGTATGAAATAAATCTATATTTCACCACTTGAGATTGAATCGTTTCGAAAGTTTTGGAATACTTCATAACGAAATACTTAAACGAGTATAGGGATTGAAACGGGAAACGCTTCATTGTTGCCTTTTAGTTCAAAATTTGGCTATTAAGTATCGCAGCATTCTGTTTACTACATTTTGTGCTTAGATATAAAAACAATCGATGGTAGATTGAAGAACTTTGTCGCGATATTGACATGAAGATGAGCTGAACCTTCAAGCAGCAATCTTTGAAGGCTATATTTATATTTTACTGTTTTGTTTCCAACTGGAATAGCAGTAGTCAGTAGCTCAGTAGCTCATTATTTTTTTTTGGGGGGGGGGGGGGGTGACAAAGGCTTAATAGATTTAATGGCCGTATGAAAGAGATGATAACGATCAAGTAAGGAATAATTATAAAAAAATTCTGATAAATGAAATTTTCGCCGCATTAACTCCTAGAAATATGGTTAAATGATTAGTTATTTTACCTGACTGCTAAGAAAGCATGTGTATGCTTGTTAGTAAGCAACCAGGTGACTGACGGCTGTAAGCCCCCTCCGAAGGACTTGGTAATGAGGACTGATACCTTACCAAAGGGCATCAGCCATTGGCGTAAATCCCGAGGGATGGGGGATATATCCCCCACACTATTTTCGAGAGGCGGGATGGCGTGTACAAATATCCCCCACTTTTAAAGGAAGAAATGATGTCTTAATGATCAGTAAAATTTTAGATAATCTGTCATAACCGATCATCATATTTCTATTTGAAAATGCGATTAAAAAAAACAGAAAAGTTGTTATTTTTGGCTTGCTCGCTTCGCTCGCTCGCAAAATAAAAATAAAAATGTGTGTAAGGGGTCTGTGCGGGTAATTGAGGGTGTGTGTTTATACTTAAGAGTTCGACTGAAAAAAACAAAATCGGCAAAAAAGTCGATCATCCTCCTCCCCCCACTCCTCAAAGTGAATTTACGCCGGTGGCGTTAGCGCATCCACTTGGGTTCGAACCCGAGTACTTCCATTTACGAGACGACTGCTCTATGACAGAGCCACATCGATGTAAGGACAAGAAGACCGGTCAATAATGGATTTGAGTACTGTACATCTATAATATCTTTTTTATTCTCTAGATTCTACTTACGTCAGTGAAATTACTGTCAGTGCAAAATATATTTATTCATGACTTTACCTTCAAAAATTCTCCCCTAAGGAAAGAAGACACAACAAAACAAAAATAAAAAGGCAAACAACAACAAAACACAGAAGCAACAACACAATGGTGCATGAGAAAAATTAGTATGCTACTGGTATAACTTTATGAATGCAATGCCATACAGATCTCGTATGCAAATGACTATAATTATTTGGGGTTTTTAAAGGTAAAGGGGATATAATACTCCGTAAAGAACTATGATATTCATCCGTAACAAGTTGTTAGATTTCAATAGTCAGAACGGAGACAACATGCATTCAGTTTTCTTCAGTCTAAAGAACCAAAATGTGCGACAGAAAAAAAAAAGCTCTTTATGTATGCCATGTTTATTCGAAATATTGAAATATTATGACTTGTAACAGGTGGGTGTAATATATCGTCACCTGACAGACTTGGATAAAGTTGAGTACATTACATTAATGTCCTATTGTAATACATAAACCAGACGGTTTTCACAAAATTCGGAATGGAAAAGAAATCGTGAAGACCTTTTTTTCTTAGACTACTGGCTCCGCCAAAGTACCAGGAATGACTGGGAGGAAAAAATAAGTATGAACTTACCTTTTACGTCTAAGAAGATAAATCCTTCGACAATTCCTTTTCCCTCGTGCCCTCGACGATTCCCGTTCTCCTGTCTCTTTCTTTACTTTTAAATCTAGGCAAGAAAATATACCAGAAACTAGAGGAAAAGTTGCTGCGAACCACCAACGGAGCTTGATCTCCCCGCCTTTTTTCCTCATCCACAAATTCCTGTGTCTCGGGCGACTGACGTTTTATCGTCTGTAGCAGAGAACTGATGATGAAGTCTCATACACACACATTCGCTTTATATATGATGTTGGATCAAGTATGTGTGTATCAAGATGGGCTCCTTCTGTTGGAGTGTTACCGTCAGTGACTTCATATCTCCATGAGACCAAACAAAGCTGATTATTTCAGTCGTATGATTATCGTTTGCTCTGAGTAGTTACGAGTGTACGGATGTAATTGAAATAATCGGCTAATCTCGATATGCTTCATTGATTATGACGCTTTGGCTATGGTGGGCAGATAATACACTTTTCTCCCTAGACGTAAAGACCCGAAGTTTTTTCATGTTATGATTTTCCCACAGTTTTCTTGGATAATTAGATTTGTTTGGCATAAAAAAAAAAGAAACATGAGACGGTCTTATAACGTAAGTTTAAGGTCAATTATGTTCTTGGGCTTATTTAGAACATTGATCCTATAAACATTCTTAAAAGCACCAAAAATATTCTACATACTTTAAGATAGACCGTAAAATATGCGTCTCAGTAGTCATCAGAGAATTCTTGGAAATTAGCTATGGGATACAGATTTTGCACCATTATAATTTAAGATCATAATATCTCTGAATATGCGGGTAGGGGAATGATTCAGAACTAATGAGTCTAGTTTTCGAAATATTTCATTCTGTTTTCTGTAAAACACAAAGGTTAGTGGGTTGAATCATGAAAATTATATATGATCTTCCGGCAGTCCTTTCAAAGGAGAAATCTGATTCAACGTAAGTTGCTATCAGTCAGTTTGGCAAATACGTGATGAATATCATTCTGTTATTGAGAAGTTATGGAATTTATAGTGATGACGTAATGATCGTTAATTAATATAAATCAATTAACTTGGCAATTCGATCATAGTTTGTGACAATTTTCAGTATTCACTGATTGAAATGCACATTGAATACTGTTATATTATGGATTCGCAAAATTTGATTTATCGTCCACGTCTACTTTAATATAATTTTTGACAGGTCAGTGTATCAATCATTATATTTTTTATTGTTTCGATTCCTCAAATTTTAAAGATTAAAACTATGTACTATCCAATCATATATGAATTTTGCTATTTTCTTGTCTTCATTTGATCTGGTTTCACATCAAAACCGTACATCTTTATTAATATCCTCTACTAAATCATTCCCCCATGCATGTCATTGCCCTAGAAATAAAAATGCATTCGAATGCACGATCATACTTGCAGTAAGAATTTGTACTGCAAACATCCGGGCATAAAAAACTTCTCAAAATAAGGATTTCTCAAAACATCGAATAAGGTGCAACTTAAAGTAAACATACGAGGAAACAGTTTTCCATCGATTTAATGATGCAATTCCCCATCAAAGTCACAATCACCCTGGCAATTGTCATATCACAAAAACAGCCATAGGTATCTTAACAGTCACCAGGTTTTCCTTGAAAGCGCTTTTGATCGATTATAATTTGCTCTACTTTTAAAGAAACCAAGCGGGCCCGGACCACCTTTCATCAAAATGATGAGGAAACAAAAAAAAAAAAAAAAAAAAAAAAAAGATGTTATTGTTATGAGCTAAGACTACTTCTCTGGAAGATTCCTGATTGCTTCTTGTAAGTAGTTTCAATCCACCTCATTTTTGATAATCTATCCTTATTATTATCATGATTATACATCTAGTGAGGTTTTGGACAATAAGGCTATTTAAACATCGAGGTAAATTATTCAACATTTAGCCTAAATACATCATACACAAGCCGATATAAACTAGTCTCAATCTAGTACGAGAAATCAAATGTTTAGAAAACTCCTGTTTACGTTTACATTACAACGTGAATTTTGCAAGGGCGTCGCCATAAGATTTTGAATTTAGCTGACGGAGCAGACGTGAGAAAAGTTTTGCTGACACTTTCTAACAACCAAAAGAAAAAAAGAAGAAAAATCGACATTCATTACTATGTTTTTCTGAAAGGAGAAATTATTCGTCATTCATCATTATGCTTTATACTGAAAGGAGAAATTATTCGAATTCTTCACAACTTTCAAACACAGTATTTTTAAATGATACATGATCCGTGAAACCCGACTAAAGTATGATAAGACAGCCTAGACATAGATGATAATGAATGTTATTGCCTTATTACGTATACGTAAACTATAGTTTACTGTTAAATACAAGACTTCTTTCTTCAAAGTAAACGACCTGTACATTTCAAAACAAAAGCACTACATCGTGCTTAAACATTTTTAACTACGATAATTAGGTAGGCCTAAATATTTTTTTTTCTCGAGAAATGCATTTGCATCCAAATTTTCAATTTGTATGAGTCTCACAATGTCCGGTAAGCATGTTTCTGGCGGTGGTATACTGGCGTTATGTCCTTCATGTCTATGCTAAGAAAATAATAGCATATGGGTGGGCGGAGACGCACGTGACGCACGGCAAATATCAAATTGACTCTTTGCTTATAACGTGGAGTGTTTGTATAGTACAGAGACGGAATCTTCTTCTTACGTACATACATATTGATCATTGCTTTTACAGTATTTTCGCCTCTGTTTTTTATACATTTTTTTCCTCTGATGAGGGATCCAGGATCTCTTTTGTAATCAAAACATAAGTTGCACCCACCTGCACAGAGCCAAGCGAAGTGGTTCCTTGGCAACTGTTCCGGTGCGGTGGGTTATATTGCCAACTTCTGTACTTCTTCTTTCTTTGTCCTTGTTCATCGGTATCCCCCTCAACCTTCTAAACCGTCCATTATGTATTTCATGATTGACACGCCTTATCTTGGCTCTATTATTTTATTTCCATTAGAAACAACAGCAAAACTTTGCTTTAAGATGGCATGCTGAAAACGGTGTGGGTGAGTGTGAAGTAAACATGTGTGGGCAGAGGCGATATTGGAATGCGTATAGCCCTATCTAGGCCGTATTGTACGTGTGGGTGTGTGTGTGGGTGTGTGGGTGTCAAAAACAAAATCACCAATAGTGCTGTATTTTGGGACCACTTTAAAAGAAAGATGGATTATGATATCATTTTTTGTGTTAACTATTTAACTTGACACCAGCAGCCCCAGCAGATCTATAATCTCCTTAAAAATACATTTCATTGATTTGATTTAATCTACTTGTACACCACTTCCAAAAAAATCAAAATTTGGCATAAAATTTCGGTAAATGTACCTGCATGTCGAACTTATTTTGTTTTGTTTGTGCGGCATAATATCACAGTAACAATCTATTTGCCTGCATCGAAGCCATTATCACGATGATGAACGTATCGGTGCAGCGGATTCAGGTTTCTTCACCGTATGGGCACTAACCCGAAAAAATTGTGACAAGCACTAACAGTATGAATATGATATAAAATATAAAGTATAAAGATATAAAAATATATTCTAATTGGAGGTAAATTTGAGGGGCTAAAAAGGGAATTCTTTTCTTGCAGTAGTGGATATAGGTGAATTAATGTCCCTGCCCACACCCCATCCTGAAACTGGCAACGTGCCTAATGTGATCATGATTTTTCAGCGTATTTCATTCCCTATACACTGTCTCTGGTCACCCCAGACCAGTTCGTGCTCTTGAATTCATATCCTTTTGAAAGACCCTCTTAAATGGAAATATTCCTCGTAAAGTGGACTTGCCCTCGAAATCGCAATCATCCAATAAAAATAGAAGGAACGGACTGAGCTCGGCCTTTGACAGAAACATCGGAACAAAATTGTTCCCTTGTTCATGTCTAATTCAACCTTATGATGTCCCATCCCGAATTCGATTCTATAAATGGAAGAAGTGCAATATTCTGAGAACATTCAACGAGTGTCTCCCCTCCCTCTTTCCCGCGCAGTTCTGTGCTCAGGAGCACCGGCGTATCAATCCGTTTCGAGGAGTGGGGAGGATGATCGAAATCTTTTGCTGAAATTTCTAGCGCAAACTCACACACGTCTTTTTTTTTCTCTGGTAAAAGTAAAAGTACAAGCGCATACACACTCTCACTCACCCGCACACATACCAACACACACCCACACACATACTCTTTCATCCTATCGTTGCTTTTAATAGCGTTTCAAACAGAAATTTTAGTACTATAACGGTCGTTTATGCTTTATTTGAAATTTCAAAAACAGATGCTGATTAATGGAAATGTGATTTCCTTTTTGAAAAGATGTGTGTGTGGGTGTGTGTGTGTGTGTGTGTGTGTGTGTTTTGGTATTTTTACACGCCTCCACCCTTCTTTAAAAATTGTGGAGAGATATATACCCCCCCCCCCGGAATTTACGCCAGTGCTCAGGAGTATTCTCAGCCATCGAGAATGATGACGGGAGGAGTTCCTTTCTCAAAAAGTCATTCGATGAAACGCCTGGTTCACCCGATATGACAATAGTGCACGCACATGTGCTTGATGCAGGCTCGTACTGATACATACCTTTTGCCTTTTCATGCAGAAGAATGTATTCCTGAAAAACTATTTTGTGTATGGCATTGATGCATGGCGGGAAGGTGGAGGAGAATGGGACTATTAAAAGGATGATAGAGAGAAGGAGAGAGAGAGATAAAGAGAGAAAGAGAGAAAGAGGGAGAGGGGAGGGAGGGAGGGAGAGAGAAAGAGAGAGAGAGAGTTAAGCGTGGGGGAGGCGAAAGAATAAGAGAGAGAGAGAGAGAGAGAGAGAAATAAGCGTGGGGGAGGCGAAAGAAGAAGAAGAAGAAGAGAGAGAGTAATTGTAGATACTCGTTCTCTCTCAAAACATATAATACGATTTAATGTAGTGGAGTGTCTCATTTGAGGTTAAAAAGGTTCAAACGATGTTCAATTCATCTTGTTTAGATCTTCACGCACCACTTCAAAGGAATCATCAAAGAAATATTGCGTGCAGGTACCGCAAATAAAAGCCTGAAAGATCAAACTGAGCGAAAAATTAGGTCCTTAATGGAAGAATAACGTAAATCATTTACCTTCACTTTTATGAGGAAAAAGGAGCTACTTTAGATGCTTTTTTTTTCGCCGTAAAGTATCAGGTATTCTAAGCTGCAGTCAGTTGATATAAATGTTACTGCTAATATTCCAAACTAGCTCTTTATCTACGTCAATCTCTTTTTTTTCCTAGTGACCTTGTTTCCTTCTTTTTTTAAATAAAAATCATCGATTTGAAATTCTTGTATGGACTTCCTATTGAAAAATTGTGATGCGATATTTAGATTGTTTAAAAGCGGAGTTACTTTAGCGCATTATAAAAGTTCAGTTTAAAACATTAAGTACGGTAATTTATTACTCCTTTACTTTCTGTTGTTACCTCGTCAAAGAGAAGACTGAGATCTGGAAAAGGCTTTCTCATTATCAATGTGGACAAATATCACACACTGTAAGAAAAAATATTGGGTAAAATTTTAACTAGCACGAGGGTAATTATATGTCCAGCCAACTTTTGGCAATATTTTTACCTAATGCGGGAAGCATATTGTCTAGTTAGGGTAAAAAATAAGCAGTAATTACTTTAGGATGTGCAAAATTTCCATCGTCAAATGCCCAAAGAAATGCCCAAAGTTGGTTGGACACATAATTATCCTCATAGCACATTTTTACCCAATATTTTTAGAGTGTAGGAGAAACGTCTCCTGGAAAGGATTTCCCTTGAATTACCCTCTCGTTCAAAGTATGACAAGAAATAGCTGAAGTGTTTGGATCTGACATTTATTCCGCATGTGTGGACCATCTCTCGGACCATTGCAGGTGTTTTTGTCTATTTCTTATGATTCCACAACCTCACAGTAGGCACCATTTTTTTTCGTACCACACAGCCAACATTTTCTCAGTTATTTAAAACCAATTGCCTTTACGACATAATAATATGTCGTAAAGGCAATTGACCCAACTTTATGTATATCATATATCCCCATCTGAAAAATGACTCTCTCTCTCTCTCTGTTTGCAGATTCTCTATCTGGTCATACTAGTATCAAATACTTTCTTACATTACATCAATCGATAAGTGATTTAAGATTTCGCTATGATACAGTAGTCAAGGTTAGTAGGTTATGACTTCTTTTTGTAGACACAGTTGTATTGAGGCAACTCAAAAATGTTTTCTTCAGTCACTTCTTTGATCAAAACATATTCATTCTTTCATAACTTCTTAAAAATTCTTTTGACATTATCCAGCTATTGCTTCTTAACGTCAAAGGGGATAGCATAGACCCGCCCTATGCACTGGACTTCGTTGCCATGACAATTTTTTGACTGCAGAGGGAACCTCATCTTTGAAAATGATTTTTCGATACTACATATTTCCTTATCTTCTTTCCGGTAGATCGATTAAAGGAGAGTGGCCTTCCCCTGCACTCCATAGTATTCAAATTAATTCGATGCGAAATCTTTCTTCCTCATCCATTTGTAGCATCATTCCAAAAGAAAATGTATCAATTCAAAGTTCAAAATATTTCGGCAGATTCATGTGATTTTAAAAAAAAATCATATTTACGTCACCTAGTATCTTAAAAGACGATTTTATTCGACCATTATTTTACGTATGAGCGGTTTCACAAACAACTCTATTCTAAGGTTTATTACTATGTGATTCATATGATGAAGAAATTATTTATCTTCATCTTTGTACTAACATCCCTCTTGGTCTTAGTGCAGTTGGTCCTATGCACAATTCGTCCTATTCACCATTCGTTCTATGTACTATTCGTCCTACATTTCATGCAGATCTATTTTTATTAAATCTCACTATAACGCCTGTTCTTGTTTACGTATTCTTGTCTTTTTTTATTTATGGCGAATGTCCGCATATGAAATCCCATGGTATTGTAATTTATATAGAACGAATGCTGTCACGGTCGAACACATTCAATAATTCATATGAATCCCTTGGGTCCTTTCGCAACGTTAACAATTTGTTACAGCATTTGACACGTTAATGTTCATCAAACATTTTATGACCGTCAATCACCAGTTTTGTTGTCAATACAAATTTATCACCAGTCTCAGAATTTACCTTTAACAAATACTACTAAAATACATTTCACGTTGGTGGCAAAAAACCCCATTAAGAAATGCCTAGGAAAGGGTATGGTTTCATAGTATTAAGCAAAGATATAGGACGTACAAACAAGTGTAAAATTTCAACAACACAATAGCAATAACAAAAATTGTCCATGACAATCAAAAACACGCTTTATGCATTAGCATACAAAATATGCCCATCTATGAAAATGTACTTTGGAATGCATTGATGAGAGTGCACGTGACAAGGTTAGGTCGCAATAAATCTAAATAAAGCTTTGCTGAGTTACATCTTAATAATTCCCCTGTTTGTTTTTCTTCTGATTTATTTGTCATGGTCACTAGATTCAATTTTGCTGACGTAAGTTAACATTTATGCTGCCAGACTCGCTCGTTTGCTTTGCCCTCAACGCATATTAAACGCCAGTAATGTTAAGCGCTGAATCACTCATAATAATCTAGTAGGCCGGGTATCAAATAGATATTTTGACTCGTGCCTTCTAAATTTTGTTTGGTATAAATGAACAGCTTTTAGAATGTGTGCAATCTGTGTCTTTCGATTAAATAGCAAAGCATTTCAGTTCTAATCAATTTCTAACTTGCACTTTCAAAAATATGTTATTTGATGATCAGGCGAAAATGATACGATATCATTATGATTAAATAAGAGCAAAAAAACAGTGAATTCAAACAACTACATTATAATGTCATTTTTAATTGAAAATCATTCGATTAAGAGTTTTTCGAAAAAGAGATTTACTGAATGAAAAGTTGCTCTTATTATCTAAACCGTTTGCATATATCAACGTGTCAAGACAAAGATAGTGATTTTATAACAACAACAACAAAATTTGAGTGGTTCAGAATTATTCAGTCGGATTTGTTCTAAAATTATGAATATTATTCCTCTCTTATGGCGCATTTCACATCACGATCTAACGTCTTTATGCTCTTCAAAAAGACGACAGATATCATGTTAAGCTCAGGCAACCATAGCACTCAGCAGGGGCGGCGCCACGGTATTTTGATAGGGGGAGATGACCCCACATGTGAGTTTATTTACGTTTTAGATGAACGAAAGATATCCATGCTTATACTACACCAGTTCCCGTTTCCCCCAAAATAAATAATTATGTTCATTTCCGGATCCATTTGTTTTGAGTTTCCATTAGTTTCTACTCTTATTCGATGTCTACCATAAGAAATAGATTTCCTTTTTAAAAACTGTTTCAAGATTTTCAAGTCCGCGATGCGTAGTTGCGCAGACGATACGATTAGTTTGTTGTTTATCATTAACCGGATTAGCAAATCCTACGGGAGGCAATATCTTGTTATCAGTACTTTTCCCCCTCATCCAAACGAACAGGTGTAAAAAACTAATTACCCAATTTAAGGATGAAAAATCACATCATGTAGGAGACACTTGAAAGAAATCCGTCTTGCTAATTGGATAAGTTGAGTGGGTTATGAGCGATTATCGGTTACTGTTTAACTCGAACATTATTGGGGGCGTAGTGGGGAATGGCCGGGAGAGAATCGTGGAGATAAGAAAATTAAAATTTGGAAGGGGAGAGGAGGAGGAGGAAGAAGGGGATTGCGAGAGAGAAGCAGAAAGGAAGGGAAGAAGAGCAAATCTGATAAAAACATTTTAAGAGACGGGTGAAATGAAGGATTTGAATATGAGGATAATGTGAATCTATTTTCAGATACCAAATTCACTTGGTAGCATAAAGCCTATCTAAATTTATCCGTCGACCGAAAGGATAGTTTCCACAGTCATGAAGAACACGACCATTCTCCATGAAGATGAGGCAAACCGGGAGATATTCAGGAATCCACCCATTGTTGCTTACAAGAAGGATCTTAGTCTACGCAATTTGCTGGTACACTCAAGGTTATTATCTACACCCAACAACGAAGACAATCACGGGACCGTCAGATGTGGGAGAAGCAGATGTAACACCTGCAACTTTGTGTCACAAACAACCAGCATCAAGGGCCCTAAGTCAACTTGGCATATCAGGGACCATTTCACATGCACGACCACCAACTTGATATATGCTATCGTGTGCACCACATGTGAAATGCTATACATTGGTGAGACTAAACGGAGGATGGCCGATCGCACCAATGAACATCTACGCTCAATCCGACTGCACACGACAGGGCTTCCAGTTGCACAACATTTTCATCTCCCGGGGCACTCCATCACAAACTTCAAAATCTGCGGCGTGATGAGATGTTCTGGAGCGAGTGATGAGGAACGCAAGATCCGAGAAGAACGCATCATCCACCGCCTAGGATGTCTCCAACCTAACGGTATCAACGCTGCTTTCCGCTCCTTTCCGATGAACTCTTAGTTTTGTTGTCATTGTCCTTGCTTTTCATTTTTCCAGTTTTCTTTCTTTCTTTCTTTCTCTCGCTCTATCTCTTTTCTCCTCTTTTCTCTCCCTTTTCTCCTCTTCTCCCCGTTTTTGTTTTGTTTTTTGTTTTGTTTTGTTTTTGTTTCTTGTTTTTTCCTCTCTCTCTCTCTCTCTTTTTTTTTCTCCTTTTCCTCTTTTTCTTTTTCCTCCTATTTCTTTTTTTCTCTTCTTCTCTCTCTCTCTCTTTCTCTCTTTCTTTCTTCTTCTTCCAGTTCCTTTCTTTCTCGCAGGCTTCAGCTTTCCTACTTCTTCTATTTGCCTCCCTCTTTTCTTTCTTTCTCTCTCCCCCTTTATTCCGTCTCTTTCACTTTATTTGAGCTCATGTACTTCTTTGTTACGTAATGTGCGCCACTCTGTCTGGTGCGCTATACGCCTAGGACTTCAGCAGAGTGTGCGCACTGTTTACTGATCATGATAAACGACGCATTTTCAAATAGATATTAAACACTTGATAAAGCCCTAAGGGCGAAAATTCGTGAAATTTCCTTGGTTTACGGAGTTTTTTATTCCTTTTGTAGTTTTTTTTATATATATATATATATATATATATATATATATATATATATATATAATGGGATGCTCTTCTCAACCGTATCCTCTGGACGAACATAGAGACGTCATATTATGATATGACCTGCGTTTTACATGAACGGAATATTATTATTTTTAAGATGAACGTGTGTTTCTCACCATTCGATGATAATGAGTCTTCAGCTCCAACTTTCTCGAATCCACTACATTTTTCGTACGGGCGGATATCATCGTATTTCAAATCAAATCGCTGAATAGCCAGCCTTTGAAATATACAGAGGGTGTGTGGGAATTGAGAAATCGCTCAAGAATATTCTCAAGCTGTGGATAATGTTTGTTTGCCTGTTTGTTTTTTATTTCCGTTCAAAGCAACGTAACATACAAATACATATACATATTTGATATAAACGGTGGATAGACATTTCAGTCGTATTAATAAAATACAACTGTTCTGTTTTCTATAATAATATTATGGATTTACTACAACCATTGCGTAATTAGCAATGAGACAATACGTCTTCTGCTTAGTCTATACATCAACGACGCATTTCAAATACGTCATTTGCAAATCACTTTTCTTCACATGTCCTGATTAATTCTTGACTGATATTTTAATTTGCAAAAGGGATTATGGGATGCTCTTCTCAACCGTATCCTCTGGACGAACATAGAGACGTCATATCATGATATGACCTGCGTTTTACATGAACGGAATATTATTATTTTTAAGATGAAGTCTATGGGTACAAATATACTGATGAACTGAACGAAATGATAGTAAAACAAAGGCTATTGCTTTACATTCCAGTGTTTCAAAGACAAACAATCAAATCACTTGATGTGTCGAAAAGAGAAAAAATGAAATTAGACGAGAACAATATCAGGTGCTAGAGGCGTAGATTCCAAAGATTCAAAAGGAAACGAGGATAGTCCAAATTCTATTTTCAGAGGCTTTTTAACGTTGTAAATCGCAAGTTACCCAGGCATAAACAGTGGACTGAACATGAATAATTCATATTTTTATCAGGTAATGTAATTATGAATGCTTTCTGAATTTTATTGTTCATTTCATTTCAATTCGATCTGAAACAAATCTTTTAAGTCGTTACAATTACTAACTAGAAGTCTAGATACAACAAAACGTTTCTGCTCAAACGTGACAGGCATTATCGAAACTCGTATCCATGTGCACATTCATATACAATGCGTTGCCAAAGAATCTTTAAGGACACAAGTCTGAAAATTTTCTGAAAATCACGTCCTTATAAACACACCCACCCACACACACCGACACCCGCACTCTCTGCATAGGCACAATCTTCTTATATTGGAATTATTTTCAGAAAACAGACAAAGAACAAAACAGGGATGGTGTCATTTTTATCTAGCCATGTCTGCCAAAAAGTGGATTGGAGAAGTATTCGCTTCCTGTTCTCTCTTCATCCGTAACTCCGTCCCTGGGATTACATACAATCTAGGCTAATCATAATTGATTATGATTTGATGCATAGTCCTTAGTATATTCCATCCAATCAAAGAGGCCCTCTCATGACTTCATACTATACCAGGGTTTAAAATGAAAAAAAAAATGTTAATCAAGACATGTCTATGGTCCACCCAGACGAATACAGTGACAGTTGATCATGTCGCTGATATTTTTTTTTTATCATTGATATTAAAAATCAACAGTGCAAACTTCATTTCGCTTTCCAAATAAACACGCTAATATCCGGTTCATATCGATGAAGAGAGCCACTAGCTCTCCGTAGAGGTCCCGTAGTCGAGTGGTTTAAGGCGCTTGACTGGAGACGTGAAGGTCCGGGGTTCAATCCCCGGCATGGCACTTATGCCCTTGAGCAAGGCATTTTATCTACATTGCTGCTTTATTATCTTTCAAAGAAAGTGATGTGCTATATGCATATTGATACCAACGTGTGCATGTGTTGTTTTAAAAAAAAACACCAAAACTAGCTGTTGTTATATTCATTGCGTAAATATTCAAACTTGGAATACAAGCACTATTCAAAACCAAATTACAAAACAGCATGCAACGTTTAACAGTGCTTACACGGAGTGTATTATAAAAGCAAAACCATTATTGCTGTAACAGTGATGGTGAAAAAAGGTGACCTCTACTTCTGGCTCTCTATAACTTAGAATAAAATATAAAGATTCGTTGTTACCAATAATCTACATGAACAAAATTGACCTTACCATTTCAGTCTATCTTGCCATTGCTATAAAGGAGCTCATTTCCGATAGGAAATTTCCTTCTACATAAAAAGAAGAATGCTCTACCCTCAGCAGTCTGCATATAAGCATTTGATATGTATTCTTTGTTTTATTTTTTTCAAAATCTAACTTAGTAACCCTAGTTACATCAAAGAGACTGACACCAGACCGTTACCAACACCAGATTGACACCAGACCTTTACCAACACTAGACTGACATCTGACTAACACCAGACTTTTACCAACACCAGACTGACACCAGACCTTTACAGACGCCAGACTGACACCAGACCTTTACCGACACTAGACTGACACCAGACCTTTACCGACACTAGACCGACCAAAAGACCTAACAAAAACAATCAAACAAACAGACAAACAAACAGACAAACAAACAAAAACAATAACATTTTAATGAAAATATAAGAATCCGTCGCGGTATTTTGATTTGATATGGAGTCGATTTGTAGATATGACTTGCTAGAAAATTAGGTTGTGTTTATAGCTACATTTTTTCAGGTCAGATTCAGAGTTTTGATAATAAAAAAATCGTTTAATCAAGAACATGGTTGTGTCTGGAGTTTATCTTAGCAGGAACATGATTTAACACACTTACACAAGGGCGGTTTGCGAATCCAGAAGAAAAAGCAGTACGAACAGACACAATATCCTTTAAACTGTCTTGATTCCTTCTTTTTCTTGCCCAACTTAAGACATTTTGTCCAAGGAGGAATTGACAGACTTTTGAGAGACCTTAAGAAGAAATTTATGATACAACGAGATTTCATTAAGACATTTTGTCCGGGGGTTTCATAGTGAGTTTACCTTAAACATCCTGCTGCCCCCCCCCCCCAAACGTTGATTCTTACCTCGCACTTGTATGCAACCCTTATATAGTGCATCGGGGGCGTCTGAGCCGAAGGGGGGGAGGGGGAGGGGGAGGGGGAGGGGGTCGTTATACTTATCTCCTGGGCTTAAGGAGGGGGGGAGGGGGAGGGGGAGGGGGAGGGGGGGGGTCGTCATACTTATCTCCTGGGCTACAAGATACCAGACTCCATTTAAAATTAATCAATACCATGGGACATTACATCGTAAAATGTGTGTTTTAATCATCATGGTAATTATTTCACAAAGCAGTGATCGCTTTAGGTAATTGTTATTTTACGAGTATTCACGTCGATGTAGGGATTGTGTTACGACGATCAAACTTTGCTACGACAGGGACGAGCAGATAATGGACTTCATCGGTTGTTAGGAGGAGAGTTGTAAGATTATTTTGAATGGGAGACGAGGTTTCATACTAAATTTGCTGACAGGCAAAGAGAGAGAGAGAGTGAGAGAAAACATAAAATTAGTGAGAAATATGATGAGAATAACGATGGGTATAGAAGATGAGAGATCAGGAGATGAGGTAGAAATAGAAGAAGTTGAAAAAGAAGATTAATAAGAATGAAACAAACTATAACTCTACTTTTCTATAAAATGAGTACATTCATAAACGTAAAACAATTTATGTTTGTTTGCAAATTTAAGCGCCAATATTAATGCCATGCTGAGAATTTTTCGTTTTTATTGTTATTGCATAGGCTATATGTTTAACTGCATTATACTTTCATGTTTCTGTTTGTAATGCTGGTGGAAAACCAATTTCCACGTTTTTTAAGTGAATAAAATTAATTAAAGCCATTGATTATTATAAAGTATCTAATAATTTCTTACAATTTCTTTAAATCTGTTCTTCGTATTTTCTATTTATTTGTTTGTTTGTTTATGATTTATTATTTTCTTTAATGTTATTATCATCACTGTATTATAATTCTGTGTTATGTTTGAATTTTTTTTTTACTTCCTTTCTTCTGTCAAATATGTTGCTATCATTTACCATATCATTTTTTCATCTTGTATTTGTTGTATTTGTTTTATAGCAGGGCGCCCTTGTAAAGCAGGCCCTCTGCGGCTCCGAGTGGGGCCACCCGGTTTTTTTTTATAAAGAAAACGCGAATAAATAAATAGGTAGAAAAAATAAATAAATAAATAAATAATTTCAAACCTGCCGAAAAAAAAGTGATTAAATGTTTTTGAAGAAGCCTTATAGAGGCAAGAATTATTTCTGTGGAAAATCATCGAGACTACGAGGTTTTCAACAGAAATTTTGAAGGTATATTGACATTGCTCCGGCAGTCTCCAGTCTTCACGTTCTTGAATGAATCTATTAATTTCAGTTCTAATGTCAATTATACCTTTTGATGTAACATAACGAACACGTTTATACTTCTATTTTAGGTTTATATTGATATAGGCTAAAATATTCATACTTAAATTTGTAAAATGGAAAAGAATTGAAGTGAAATTTGTTGAAGTATTTTCAATTCTAACCCAAGGACCGACTGACACAATGCTTGTTGTGTTTTATACGACTCCTGAAGTAAGCTCAAAAGCATATAGCGGTAGATGGCGCTGTCTAGAAAAAGAATGTTTAACTTCCAGTCTGAGAAATCTTTGTTCGAATGACATGAGTTACTTTTTTGGAACAGGCCTACAACAATCAACTGCTACGCCTACTTGCCTCTGCCAGGTAATTTTCTTCCAAACTTTACGCACATATAACACAACACAGAATAACAGAATATAAAACAGAAGTTTTCTCTTAGAATCATATTCATTTAATTTCTGAACATATGAAGGTGTAGAGTAAAATCATATTTCAATAGACAAGGTTAAAGTAAAACTGTATCGTCCTGGAACATTTCATAGGCACATGATCTAAATGTCACTGATAATGTTGTGTTTCAATATTCTTATCTAATTGGGTGGTGGATGGGCAGGTATCACGATGGCATTCGTGGTTGGTCAATCTCAACTGCGGGTTGCAACGAAAAGCGCCAGCTTGTGGCGCTTACTTCAATCATGCATGTTCGATGTGGAGATCGGGGAGAATGGTGATGAGAGAGAGAGAGAGAGAGAGAGAGAGAGAGAGAGAGAGAGAGAGAGAAATGTATACAAACATACAGAGATGGAGAAAAGAGAGAAGGTCAGAGAAGAGACAGAGTGAGAGGGAGCGGAAAGAAAAAGAGAGACTGTAAGAGAGACAAAAATAAAACGGCAGAGAGAGAGAGAGAGAGAGAGAGACATAAACCTTACTTCCTTACTTTCCCAAATTAATTGGTTTTGATTTAGAGTATCAGTAAACAGTATTTTCTTTTTATACTCTTGAACTTTCAGATCAAGTATTATTGTTCGACCATAATACATTCCATTTGGAAATCATCAAGCTAAGATGACAGCATCATAATCGGTCCCCACACGTTGTTTTACTACTGTCACCATGAGTCCCTCTACCTCATCCATAACTGCGTATTTGTTGATATCACAACCGGTGTTTTTTTTCCAAAATTAGAGTATCAACAACTACAAAACTCAATTGCCATAGTGACTGCCTTATTTCTTAAGGCCATTCCAGCTAAACGATATAAAACACACGATTAGGCTTATACAAGGAGGATGTCAAATATTGCCTTTTTGTTCTTTAAATGCAAGGCGATAATAAGACGCATTGCATTCTGAATAAGTAGAGGCTTGCAGTTGGATCATCCTTTCAAACATGTAATATTTCTTATGGATAAACTAAAGTTATTACCAGTTATTTAAAAATTCCTTAATCTTAGTGAACAATGTAATCTTCGCGCTACTGGATTATTAAAGAAGAAAAAATTTAATGAATCGTAAGATAGCAAGATCCCAAATATGACAAGATGTGGTCGTTCCCGTGCATATTTGTCGGGAGCATAATGATAATAATGATATCACTGGTAACAGTCCATCTACCTCCTTCACTTGCATTTTACGGACGAGGGCAGATGTGCACATGGTCTATATTGAAGTGGATATCGATGATGGAAATCATTATGTACATCACGTTTCTATCGAGTCATTTTTGTTGCATAATAATATTGTAATCTGTCTCTGGAGAGTCGTAAACACATCATTATTCACATACCCTAATTCGTTTTGACAGTATGTATTTAGCACGCTCATCGCTCATCATAAATAGTTGGCCTTGGAATATGTGACTAAAAGTCATCGAACCATTGTACTCTTCGACTGGCATATCGAGGGTGGCGTAAACTGGAAAAAACTGGATTTACCCTTTTTCAATTCACCCTCAACCAATTATTGCTCCCCTTTATCAACTTTATTGAAACAAAGTGCATCCCTTGCATGATCAACTTTTGTCGTTTAATGTAATTTTTCCCTTTTCATCAAAAAATATTACATAGCAATTTTGAATGCCTTTAGTTACTTTTGTATATGAATAGTATCTGAAATATCTCCAATATCTACAAACATGGAAGTCAAAGGAAAGGTATGCGTTGCAGATCAATACAGCTGCCAAAAAGCTCTGAAATAAAGTGTTATGTGAGCAAATATTTATTCCTTATCTTTACTTGCTCGCCAATAACGATGAATTAATTGTCTATATGTTTTTTCCCGTATATAGGTCCTATTTGCACATTCAAAATGAATTTATAAATTAGGAAGAAGTATATTAATGGAACATCCGTCGCCCTGTATTTTCCCTATGCAGATCGAGGTTCAAAAAGATGATTTTCTCTCCGAATTTCATGGATTACTATAGCTCCCTTCCTGAAGCCGAAGTCTAGATACGCCTCTGTGATGTAACGATTAGCAGAATGAATTTGCATGGTTCGTCAGAGGTAATTAATTTTCCTTTTCATGCATAATGATTATTTATCCTCAACCCATCGTTAATATAATGGGTAATGTCTTTACACCGAGGCCTACAATAATTTTTGAGTGATCACTCAATGGTTGATTATAATCTTGGCGCCATGGTTAACTTCTTTCTGAGTGTGAGGTTCTGTACCATATCCATATATCAAACTAACCCCTGGTCATTGTTTCAGGGGAGACTCTAAAAACTGTTGGGGGACATTAAGGGGGGACATATCACTGTTAAAACAGTTGTTTAAGATATGAATCTACTACTGTTGTTAAAAAAGTAAAACATAATGGGTATTATTTCAAACAACAGTTAGTAGCTTCATATTTTAAACAACCTAATGATTTCTAAACAACTGTTCTAACAGTGTACACACAAAAGTATTTGTTCCTCAGCTTAGATTTTCTTTTTTCTTTTTTGTGGAAGAGCATACGCTACTGTATACCCTAAAAAAAATGGGGGGGGTCTTATCCCCTCCCCCCCCCCCGATTGGCGCCCATGCATTGTTTAGATACCAATCACGCATAGGAGTGGAAATAACCTTTGTATACATGCAATATAACAGACCCATGCTCTACTTTTTGCTTAATTCTGTTTCATTGAAAACAAAGTGAAAAGATTGATGCAGCTTCTTTAATGGAATAACAATTATTCAAAATATGAATTTCCTATTAGGCAGTCCAAAGTTGCATAGAACGGAATTTTCGCTACACCGTTCTGGACGAGGCATACTGTGAAGTTGCACTTGTCATGAAAATGAAAAATCATTTTATTTACTGAAGCTCAAGCAGTCAGAAGAATAACAGCAAAGGAATCTGTAATAGAACTTGCCCTTTTCTGTATCAACTTCCAAAACTTCCAAAAACATCCTTCGACACTTTTGTATTGTATATTGTACAATTTGATGAAGATATTTTTCTCATGCTGAATTACCTAGCAGTGTAAGGTAAGGTAAGATCATTTGGATTTTGTGTAAGTTCCTAACGTCGATGAATTCCAAACTACACAGGACACAATTTTATTATACCTATAACCCACTTACACGAATGCAAGGTTATATTAGATAACCTTGCACCCATGAAGGCCTGTACAGGGGAAATTGCTGACAATAGGAAAGTAGTGTTCTTACTCATGTGTAAGACACGGGAGCAAGAGAATTGATCAAAAACAAAATCTAAGAATGTCACATGATCAAGATAATATAGATCCAATCGAAGGAATGGGATGAAAGTAGGATATTTTATCATCTTCGGGTGTAAAAAAGCAATTATTTTCCAGGAATTTGTTGATTATCATAGTGTTTTCTATGCTCAACTATTATAGAGGTCAGTAGCCACGTAAATTTGCACAGCTCACCATACCATACCAATGCTAACCTAATCATAAGCCTTAATCGCAAACCCTAACTAAACTACAACCTATGATCTTCATATGTTGTAGTGCAGCCTGGAGTAACTGTCACTGAAGCAAATGTCGGATTGCCGTAACTTGAATAACCTTTTGTTAGCTTTATCATTTGCGCATTCTATCTTGCCATTCGAACTGATGAAATAGTGAAAAGAAAGGAGAAAGACGAGAGAAAAAAAGGAGGTGCACGAAGGCACCGTGAAAGAGAAAAAGTGGAGAAGAAATGATCCCTCCTACACTCGCCTTCCTGAACGCGATGACTTGCTTTCTCACATTATCAAAATTGCCATTCTCTTCAATTTCTTGAAAACTGAATCGTTTTCACTATAAAATGTATGTATTCACCTTAAAATCAAATGCATTTGTGAACCTATGACAAAGATAGACACCATCTTTGGCTTGTTACGAACAACGTGAGAGAGATTCTTAATAATGCTGTATTACTGCAACCCTATGTTCCTCTCAAACATTTGACAAGTATTTGGCGACTAGCTCATGAAATTTTGTTCTCCCATTCATTCTGGGGCAGTTGGACTTAGAAAATTGAATAAAATGCGATCCGCAATGATAAGTTCAACTAAAGCGAGAAAAAAATCTTCATAGACCAATTACTGATTAATGTCTTAACGACGTGATGAAGTTCACTGGAATCTATAACTAAATGATAACCATGAAGATAAATAATATTCATACATGCAGCGCTTAATTGTTTTAGAGCGCTTACATCAACGAAGCGAAGGCAGAAGTTTAATTAATTGCATCGTTGCCAGTACTCGATAATTAAAAGTGTCTGCTCTCACATTATTAGTCATCTGTCATGCTTATCTACTAAATGTACACCGTTTGCATTAAAAATGTCATGTAGTAGCCAATAATGTAATACGTGGAAATGAGTCATCCAATAATTTGCTTTTGTTCGAATTCCACTTATTCTATTTTTTCTTCAATAAAAGTATGATGTCCAAGGATTTAGACATGAAAGTGTACAAAACGGAAGTGTGGAATAAAGGGAACTTTTCCTTGCGTTTTATGAAATTTTCAATTATTAGATAGTTGCAACTATAGTTATACGAAGTAAATCGGAGAAAGCAATTAATCTGAGTGCAGTTACCAGGTTACACTTGATTTGGGTGTGAAAAATATAATTATTCACATGCATTTTAAGAGGAAGGCGGACATGACTTCAGTGAGGTCTGTCAAACTCATATTGCTAAATCCGTCACATTTTTGTTACTGTAAATATGTATAAAGCAGTTCTTACAAATGAAAAAAAAACAACCAAAAACAAAAAACAAAAACAAAATACAAAAAACGTCGAAACTTTTCCTCCATGTAACACATTTATTTGGGGGTACGAGAATGTTTACGAAATCTTTTCTGCATTTCCCTCCTGAATACAAAACATGATTTAACGACACATTTCTATTGTCTGCTGGAAAAGGAATAAAGTTAGGGTGAAAAAAAAAAAAACATACACTCTAAAACAAATCAAGTCAAATTTCACTGACTAGTACTTGTTCTAGTCAATTCTAGAAAAATGACTAGGTTCTAGTAAAATAATGTGACTAAATCACCGGATCATAGAGGTACCAACACTAACCTGACTCGATTCTAGTGAAATTGTCTCGAATTCTAGTTTTTTTTTTTTTCATTTTTAGTAGAATTCTGGTCATTTTCACTAGAATCTAGTCAATTTGACTAGAATAGTGCAAGTGCCCTTGTGATCCGGTGTTCTATCAAATTCATTTTACTAGAATCTGGTCAATTTTACCAGAATATTGTGTCAATTATTTTGACTAGAATCTATAGCTGGTGCGCTTGAGATCTGGTAGTCTAGTCAAATCTGACTAGATTATATTTACCAATTATTATTTAACTATATGAAGAGATACTCCAGATAATTACAACATTTTACTTCTATAAATTATAAACGTCAGTTATCTTTAAAATGTGCCAACGAGTATTCCAAGGATATTCGCTTTTAATCACGTCCCATGTAATCTGGAGACACGGTGCAAACATAACGTGCAGAGATGCGTGACTGACATTTTGATCTAAATGAAGATGACGTCATATTGATGCTTAGGTACAGTGTGTACATGAAATCAAATTATCTCAAGTACGCAATTGTTATTAGGATGAGGAAATTTTCTGAGCATTGCTTCGAAATGACATGTTTTGGAACGCAGTCTAATCATTTTGTCATGAAAATATAAGCTTTAATCTTTTTATTTGACTGAAGCAGAAGGAGGAGTACGAAGGTACGTTTCCCCATTCACTGTACACATCGCATGAGAAAAGATAATTCAAGGAGGGAGTTGAAAAATAGAGAGAGAGAGAGAGAGAGAGAGAGAGAGAGAGAGAGAGAGAGCGAGAGAAGGGGTAGAGAGAAAAGAGCTATTCGCATCAGTGGCTTGTGCCCATAAAATATTAAGTAAAGTGTATTTAGTACCTAGAGAGTGAAAACTCTTGTGTCAAAATGCTTTTTGCTTCAGCTTCATCCACTCTTCTGGCTTTTCGTCTGTTAAAATAGCGGATTAAATATTAATAGCAATACCAGCTTTTCACATGGCTAGAACCTTTTCTCATACGTCAAAAACAATATTTCTTCGTGACATCTGAAATATCACCGATGCCGTTGCTAAGGTATGCCTTTTCCTCTCAAGATACTTGATATGTCTATCTAATCAAGAATTGTCTTCAATATACTACTAGTTTATGAGAGATGAGTAAGAACAGAATTCAAGTGTCTTTTAGTTTGATTTCGTTATAAGATCCAGCACTATCATGTTTTCTAGTCAGTCATTTTATCATCGAAACGAACAACCTTTACATTAATATCAGTCACTATAATGAAACGGACTATCAACATGCACACTAAAAGAACAGAGCTAACGTTTTATTAAGAATTGAAGCAATATCTCCCATAAATAGACCCAGACATTGCGCTAACATGTTAACAGAAAGGAATCAAGTAAAATTTTGAAATGTATCTTTTGGACGATGGCACCTTCACACCTTGTTTTGCGTAGTTCAGATGCGTTCTCATTTGCATTATTTGTTTCCTATAAAATATTTTCATCTTTTTTATTTATTTATTCAATTGTTTATCTGTTCATTTTATTTTTGAATTTTTTCATTTATTTACTTATTCATTTATTCATTTTATCTTATTCATTCATTTATTTATTCATTTCTTCATTTATTATTATCATTATTATTTCTTCTTTTGGGGGGGGGGGGGGAGGGGGTTGTATATAGGATGCTAAAGTGAGCAATAGCCTCTCCAGACATTTATGGAATTATTAATGAGCTGAGCAGCAGACTCTCACCGAGAGCTCCTGTGGGCCAATTAAATGGTTCACTGCTACTCTAAATAACTAATGTAATATGTAAGATGTAATATGCAACATGTAATATGAGACAAAAATGAACAAGATATCACACGTTTTACAGAACAAATGAAAAATTCTAAATAACGAAATCAGGCATAATACATGTACATGTACATATCTTGTTCTCTATTTTCTCCTTTCATTTCTCTCTCCTACCATTCGTTTTCCTCCCTTTCTCCAGTTGTTCCGTTGTGCTTTTAATATTTTCTTTCCTGTCCTAAATTATTTACCGGGCCTTATCAAGAACATGTAAGTTAAACCATTGAAGTACTGAATTATTTCTGGTATTTGTTTTTGTATTATCATTGCAAATTTGTAAGTTGATTTATTTCTGTGGAAAATGAATTAAATTGAAATTGAAGAAATTCTTCCTTTACCCTTTCTCTCTCTCTCTCTCTCTCTCTCTCTCTTTCTTTCCACCTTTATTTATTTCATACTCGTTCCTCTTACTCCCTTTCCACCCTCTCTCTTTCACTTTTTCTTATATGTATATATATATATATATATATATATATATATATATATATATATATATATATATATAATCATACTCTGGCTCAACTCAAATCCTGGAGCGACCTCGATCCCGTTGGATCCATGACACTGGTTTGGACGGCTGTACCACGTATACTACAACTGCACCTACCACCACCCGAGAACAAGGATGACAAACAATAATCACTCAATATACCCATTCTCGCCAATCACCAATGAGCTATACAAGAATGCTGACAAAAACTATGCTATATATGTATATATATATATATATATATATATATATATATATATATAAATGAAAATGGGGGAATAATAATTGCGTAGCTCCCTCAGTGCTCCCCAGAGCTGTCATCCATTTTGAATCAAGGGTTGAAAAAATGCCTCCGCCGGGAATCGAATCCGGGTCACTGGGTTAGAACGCCAATGCCTTAACCACTAGAACACAGAGGCGGGCCAGTAGTTAGGCGTGACCGAATCCAATTGACCGACAGACAGATTTCCAACTCTTTTGATCATTTGTTTTGGTGCAGATGAGTTAATGAACAATGAGAAGCCGCGTGCCGCAGTTGGATTTGTCAAATTTATTTCTATGTGTGAGATCAATTGAGAGAATAATAGCGTAGCATGAATCAAAGTTTCCCAGAGCTGTCCTACCACTTTAGAGATTTTGCAAAGGTTGAAAAAATGTCTCCGCCGGGAATCGAACCCGGGCCTTTGGCTATGAACGCCAATGCCTTAACCACTAGACCACGGAGACGGGCCAGTGGTTTCGGCGACTCCAAATTCGCTTAACCGACAGATAGACAAATCTTCAACCCTCGCTAATTAATTCCTTTATCGGTGGCAGATGAGTTTCGAACAATGACCTGCCGCAAACTTCAGCTGGATCCGAGCGAATGCTTAAGGAGACATGTATATATATATATATATATATATATATATATATATACTGAAAGAAATGAGAATCAAATTTGTCAAATTTCTTTCAATCTATATGTATAGTATATATATATATATATATATATATATATATATGTGTGTGTGTGTGAGAGAGACAATTGAGAGAATAATAGCGTAGCATGAATCAAAGTTCCCCAAAGATTTGTCAATCTGTCGGTTAAGCGAATTTGGAGTCGCCGAAACCACAGGCCCGTCTCCGTGGTCTAGTGGTTAAGGCATTGGCGTTTATAGCCAAAGGCCCGGGCTCGATTCCCGGCGGAGAAATTTTTTCAACCTTTGCAAAATTTCCAAAATGGTAGGACAGCTCTGGGGAACTTTGATTCATGCTATACTATTATTCTCTCAATTGTCTCACATGTATTTATTTCCACGAGAGTTGCCAAAGCTGTTGTATATGTTACCTGATCACACACACACATATATATATATATATATATATATATATATATATATATATATATATATATATAAACAAAGTAGATAGTGTTCTGCTCGGAGTTGGTGATATCAAAAACTACAAAAGGAATAAAAAACTCCGTAAACCAAGGAAATTTCACGAATTTTCTCCCTTAGGGCTTTATCAAGTGTTTAATATCTATTTGAAAATGCGTCGTTTATCATGATCAGTAAACAGTGCGCACACTCTGCTGAAGTCCTAGGCGTATAGCGCACCAGACAGAGTGGCGCACATTACGTACCAAAGAAGTACATGAGCTAAAATAAAGTGAAAGAGACGGAAAAAAGGGGGAGAGAGAAAGAAAGAAAAGAGGGAGGCAGATAGAAGAAGAAGGAAAGCTGAAGCCTGCGAGAAAGAAAGGAACTGAAGGAAGAAGAAAAAAAGAGAGAAAGAGAGAGAGAGAAGAAGAGAAAAAAGAAATAGGAGGAAAAAGAAAAAGAGGAAAAGGAGAGAAAAAAAAGAGAGAGAGAGAGGAAAAAACAAAAAACAAAAACAAAACAAAAAACAAAACAAAACAAAAACGGGGAGAAGAGGAGAAAAGGGAGAGAAAAGAGGAGAAAAGAGATAGAGCGAGAGAAAGAAAGAAAGAAAGAAAACTGGAAAAATGAAAAGCAAGGACAATGACAACTAAACTAAGAGTTCATCGGAAAGGAGCGGAAAGCAGCGTTGATACCGTTAGGTTGGAGACATCCTAGGCGGTGGATGATGCGTTCTTCTCGGATCTTGCGTTCCTCATCACTCGCTCCAGAACATCTCATCACGCCGCAGATTTTGAAGTTAGTGATGGAGTGCCCCGGGAGATGAAAATGTTGTGCAACTGGAAGCCCTGTCGTGTGCAGTCGGATTGAGCGTAGATGTTCATTGGTGCGATCGGCCATCCTCCGTTTAGTCTCACCAATGTATAGCATTTCACATGTGGTGCACACAATAGCATATATCAAGTTGGTGGTCGTGCATGTGAAATGGTCCCTGATATGCCAAGTTGACTTAGGGCCCTTGATGCTGGTTGCTTGTGACACAAAGTTGCAGGTGTTACATCTGCTTCTCCCACATCTGACGGTCCCGTGATTGTCTTCGTTGTTGGGTGTAGATAATAACCTTGAGTGTACCAGCAAATTGTGTAGACTAAGATCCTTCTTGTAAGCAACAATGGGTGGATTACTGAATATCTCCCGGTTCGCCTCATCTTCATGGAGAATGGTCGTGTTCTTCATGACTGTGGAAACTATCCTTTCGGTCGACGGATGGTACGTGAGAACCAAGGGTACCCGGTCCTTGTTTTCTTTGCGACTTGGTTCCATAGAAGCTTGGCGACTAAGATTTGATGCTTTCCAGGAGGCTTTCCGGGTGACTTGCTCCGGATAGCCTCTGTCTCGGAAGAACTCTATCATTTCTTCCGATCGTTGTCTGAAGTCCTGGTCGTCACTACAAAGATGTCGAAGCCGGGTAAGTTGGGAGAATGGGATGGACTGCTTGCAGCTGGGTGGATGAGAAGACGAATAATTCAGGTAGCAGTGGGCATCAGTAGGCTTGTAGTGGACGCTCGTTCTGATCTGCTGTCCATCTATTCGGAGTTGAATGTCCAGGAACGGGATGGAATCCTCGGAGATGGTATGTGTAAATTTGAGGGACGGATGAAAATTGTTGAAATGGGCAACAAGCTTTCAGTATATATATATACTGAAAGAACAAGCTTTCAGTATATATATATATACTGAAAGAAATGAAAATGGGAGAATAATAATTGCATAGCTCCCTCAATGTTCCCCAGAGCTGTCATCCATTTTGAATCAAGGGTTGAAAAAATGTCTCGAACCCGGGTCACTGGCTTAGAACGCCAATGCCTTACCACTAGACCACAGAGGCGGGCCAGCAGTTAGGCGTGACCGAATTACTTGTCAAATTTCTTTATATATATATATATAATACATACACACATAGTTTTCTATTTTATTCACTCTTCCTCTCCGCCCTTTCTTTCTATTTCATTCTCACTCCCCTCTCCATTCCTCTTTCATTTTCTCATCTCCTCTCCTCTTCCCCGCCCTCTATCTCTGTTTCACTCTCCCCCTCTCCTGCTTCCTTCCATCCTATCATTTTGCAGAACATTTAAAAAATAAACAGGGGACACAAATGATTTAAATAAGTTGTGCAAGGAACCCCTTGCGATTTTATTAGTCAAGATGTTATGACAACTGCGTCTTCCAAGTCAATACACAGCTTTCAATACTTAACATAAAAGTTGTATCAACCTTGAACAATTCTTCTGTAGTTTTAGTTGTAAAAATCATGGTTTCACATGAAGACTGATATATGAATACATTTTTCATCATATTTGGTTCTGAAAAAGAAAAACCCATCATATTTGATTCTGGAAAAAGTATTCATATCTGACCATCTATTAAAAAGGGTGTACGTAATCGCAAAATAGTGCATGGTATTAAAATACACTGTATCAATCAATCAATTTCAAAATCTTGTTTTTACTTAATTGTGATACGACATCATTACCTTAAAGTATATGCTTGTACGTATCATAATCATCGTAAGCTAATCATGATGTTCCACCAAAAACTGTGAATAAATGTTGTTTTAAAAGGGTGATTATATTATTTTCAAGTCATGAAAAACAATAAACTGCTTCAATGAATTATAATTCAAGGCGATGATTATCACAAATCCGTGCGATAATGAAATATATAAACAAGCAATTCCATGAAATGTTAAGAATCATTCAATTATTCAATTTTCTGTACAAAAATATTTTCTTTCTGAAAAACGTATTGTTTTGAAAGGCTCAGTACAATCAATCCCAAAATGAAAGACTTGGGCACAGAGTACTCTTCCTCGTTCGATTAGACTACATAAAGAATCAAATTATAATCATTATCATTTTTTTTACAAAATTACAATAAACAATATATACACGGACGGTTGACATTAATTTCATTGACAGTTCTGTTATGGACCTATGAGCTCAACAATCATTTCTAAAGATTTGTTTTTAAGTATTGACATTATGTTTTAAATGATACTAAAAGTCAAATTGATATTTGGATAAGAATGGATAAGTATATTCTAAATATGGATGCAGTGGTATGACGTGAACAAAATAATCATATTGCCTGTGGGGGGGGGGGGGATGCAAACAATAAATACTTAACGAAGTCATCTTACCGTTAAATCCATATACGCTCGATGAGCTATTGAATGGCGTCTAATTTTGGCGCGACTACGCGACCATTTTGTCGGGAAAATGCATATCAAAGTCAAAGCTGCAACATTAACGTAGTTTAACATGCATGCATTTCAATAAACTTTAGGACCAGGTTTAAAAATCCTTGTAATGCCGTGTATGATGATAACAGTTGCCAGAGATAAAGTCGGGGTAATGATTTCCAAGGCTCTGGTCTAGCGTTATGCGTTAGTCGAGAATTGATTTTTTTCTTTGAAATATATAATCATCATTATTATTATCATCATCTTCATTATAAAAAGACTACTGTACCAAAACCTAATCAAAGAGAAGACATAATAAGGCCCAACTTTGACAAAAGAAAGGTATTTTCATCAACTGACAATAACACAGAAAGCTGGATGCCGCTAATTAGCTACGTCCAGACTTTGCCTTCCCTTAATACACAAACCCACACACCCCACAGAAAACCCACGCACACAAGCAAGAGAAACGTGGAGGAATCAGCCCATTCATCTTCGGTGCCAATGTATTGTACATTATTGATATTTAGGTAATATATAGGTTATTCCAATATTCATTTGAAATAAATTTCAGCCAAGAAAGAATGGGGACATCGGTAACCGTGGAGAGCTCCAAACAAAAGATCATTTGAACAGACGCAAACTGCGCGAGTGACCTCGAATGAAATCATTCGTCAATGCCACAATTAATATCCTGTTTTAATGACATTCGCGAAGTACATTTAGAAGTAGAATATTTGAATTCAGTAGCCAAATGTGCTGCGCGATCGTTTCAACCAAAATTCTAGTTTTCGGGCTTTATGTTGCAGAACTGCAGGCAATTCTGGTTATTTCGACGTTGATTTGAATATGTCTTCATCATCCATGACATCTACGTCAATTTGATCATTCCATTTTATAGAGTAATACGTTTTACGGAAACCAATTTAATCGTGAGACGACTGTCGTTTGTCATTATTCACTTCAACATCTCTCTCTACGTAAAAGCCAAATCGAATCTTCATAACCATTTCCTTCTCGAGTTCTAATCTTTCCAGAGCTTCCAGCATTTCTCTTTGGAGCACAAACTTCTGCATGACATGTACGTATTAAGATATACGTGCAAACTTGTGAATTAGAGAATAGTACGCAAATAACAAGATAAAGCTTAACAAATCGTGATATTTAAAGGCATCGAAATGCAACATTTGAAGCAAGATGACACCATTCTCATTATTGCTTCAATAATACACGGATCATACAAGCAAAAGGCACGTACTTATTCAACAATTAAACGAACGATAATACATGTGTAAATAACCATTTTCTGTAGATATTTAATATAGAACTATATGTGATAAGATCTCAAATGATTTCCATCTTTATGGAACAAAATTACAAAATGTATTTATACTGTACAAATTGATAAAACTGTCAAAAATATAGAACATAACATTATAATGTGAACAGTCAAAATATAGAACATAAAATCATAATGTGAACTCTTACGGTATAGATATTTATATTTTGTATTCGCAATTTGTATTTACATTGTTTTTTATCTATTGCACTGTAGTCTATATTAGTGTGATTTTTAATACTTCATTTTTTAGTTAAATAAGAATAATACAACCCAATTTCATTCTTGCAACGGTGATTATAAAATCCATGCTCTCAACATGCAACTGTTAGTCTAGAATGAGTCAGCACTTTATCACTCTTAAAAACAAACTAGTTAAAATGATTAGATTAAGGGTCAGCTGGGTGCAACTAATATGTCTAGTCATATATCTACTGTATTTCAGTCAGAAATGACTGTGTTTTAGTCAAAATACGACTAGAAAATAGAAAAAAAATGACTAGAATAATAATTGCACCCAGCAGACCCTTTCGTATAGTTATTTTTAATTAGTTTTTTTTTGAAAGTGTAAACGTATATATTTGAATATGGTGAAACATTGTGCTATTTTTGTGCACTATCAACAACATTTTTGGTGTAATTTCACTCAGTATATTTTATTCCTATCAAACCTTATTTTGATAAAATAAAAATTAGAAAGAGTGGGACGAATGATCTCTAATCGTTCACGATATAGATGTACTCGTTTTTAACTTCCAGAATAAATGAACATTATATCAATTCTGCTTAACTATCTTGGTATTTCAAGACCTACGTATAGTTTAATTTGGCGCAAATATTCTAATTTAGAAGTGATAAGCGCCTCTAAACTAAAAAAACAACCAACTAGCCATTAAGTGGTGATCATTTACGCGCTATCACCGGAAAAATCTACCAAATACAAGAAATATCATTACGAAAAATTGTTTTGAATATCATTAGAGGAAATTTCTTCACCATTTCTTCTGTGTTTAAACAGTTTGAGTATGGGTCACACGTTTTACTGGATAGTTATAATTTTTATCTGAAAATTTTGTTGCAATCAACTCTCCTCGTCGAATCATAAAACAAAGCATACATTTTCATATCCTAACTATAAGGAGATGCCATTGGAAAGGTGATTCATTAACTGTACTATCCTTAACTTTCTCTTCATCAGTTCATTTCCAGTCTTCTTAGTAATATCGATAAGTTATCATAACATAGTGCCTCATAGTTAAAATGTGTATCTGCTCCTATCCATGGTGTACAATCAATCAACTTAAAATGTGCGCAGCTACAAAATCAATAAACATGGTTTGACAGTGAAAATACTACTAGTTATTCATTATCTCAATAGACCTGTATACTATTTTACTCATTCACTGTTAAAACAGTTGTTTAAAAATCATCAGGTTGTTTAAAATATGAACCTACCAACAGTTTTTTTAAAAATCCCCATATGTTTCACATACAATTTTTTAAAACAAAACTTCGTGGGTTCAAATTTTAAACAACCTCATTATCTTTAAACAACTGTTCTATTATTACAGTGTTGAGCAAAACTTGCTCTTGACAACTCAGAAGCTTGTAAGAGGTTTTGTCAAGTATAAACACACTAAGAAATTAGGGTGCAATTCTGCACCCTTATATATACACACACAAAAATTAGGGTGCAATTCTGCACCCATAAGGGTGCAGAATTGCACCCTAATTTCTTAGTGTGTTAAGAAACCAGTGTATACAAAGTGGATTCTAACTATAGACCAATTTCACAACGCAAGAGGGCAGCAGACTGTTCGACACAGTTCGACATACTGCGGTGGGCGCTCCAACTTTTATAGTACACAAGTCAATAGTGCGTTATGTACATTCGTTTTTTGTCTATTTTGACCAGTATATGCAGATTTATTTTAATATTTGCAATGAGAAATTATCAGGGAAGTTCAGGTCGCAGCTGTGCGGTGCTCAAATGCCACAAGAATTAGATAAAGTTTAAAAATTGGAAGCTAACTGAGTGCGAAATTCACTCGCTTTTGACTCATGAAGCCTGTTTGTGTGAGAAGCCGTACTCCCTACACAGGTTTCCGTAAGCAATGTGAAGGAATTCGTCGCCAGTGGGTAAAAACATCAACAGAAAGGACTTTGAAGTCAAGAAACATTATCATTATGTACTTTGGCGTAAAATCTAATGAGTGAAAACAGAGACTTTGTAAACAGAGTAAGATTTAGGGCTCCCGTTTACTACGGCTTCTATGCTGCAATCGAACTTTTCCTGACAAAACTAAGTTGAAAAACCATCGAAAGTACAAAAATACATCATACCTTCATCCGTCAGATATGACCATTGTCTTACCTCATCTACCCATGTATCCATGCTTTATTTTATTGATCTAGAATAAAGTAAATGGAACAATATCGGGGCATATCTCATATCTTACATTCATTTTGTACACACAGCCAATCGCGGTCAGCGCGCTTGCCCACTGCAGCAATGGCGTCGCCTATAGAGTGCCAAATACATTAACCGGAGATGAAATTGGTCTATACTTAGAAGTAGGGTTGTGTGGGGAGACATATGATTGTTTCAACTGAAACATAGTAGTAAGCAGGTCTATTGAAGAATTTTTCCCGATGCTGAAGGAGAAACTGATGTGAAGATTGAACATTCTGGCACTACCGTGTGAGTAGAAAAAAAGCAAGACATTCCCATTGTTCACGGCAATTTAGAGTGTCAATACAGATTTATGTGGCATTTTCGGGGAAGAGTAATTTTTTTCTGATTAATTTCATGACTTTTTTGTGCACAATTTTATGAGACAAAAATTAGAGACCAGGTGAAACCTACCTGTACCAAATCCAGCACGGCCTTGCCATACTTGGAAGGTAAACGACATCTAAAAATTTCCGTGGTATTGTTTCGTTATTTCTTCCATTTTTATTCAACCATGACAAGATGGTCCCCCAAAGTGGTCTGGAAATGGGGAAAAAGGGTTAATCTGTGATGTCATATGCATTTATTTCTATACACTCTAATTCATAAGCAGTGAAGTATTGAATAGTGTTGCGTTTTCTTTGACTCACAAGGAAGTCTCATGTGTTTCAGTTCAGGTGGTATCCATCTGCTCAATCTCTCTCATCAGTCTCTCTTCCTCATCATCGTCGTCACCCTTCTCGCTGTCTTTCTTCTCCGACGACATCTCAACATCCCTATCGTCATCCTTCTCATTATTTTCAAATTCATTCTTCTCAGGAAGGCTATCTTTGTCCGCTTTGTTCTCATCCGTCTCCCCCGCTTCTTTCTTCTTTTTCTCAGCTTCTCTCTTCTCCTTCAATTTCTTCGCCGTCTCCAACTTCTGTTGATCCAACGCTTTCTTAGCCTCAATTTTTGCCTGCTTGGCCTTTTCCTTTTCCAGTTTGGCCTTCTCCTTTCTTTCCTTCTCTTTCTTTTTCCTCTCTTCCTTTTCTTTCCTCTTCTTCTCCTTCTCCTCCTCGTCATCGCCGAAGCTGGTGATTTCGTCTTTGATGTCGGCGCAGTCGTAGATGTTTACTGAACCGTCGAAAGATGATGTCGCAAGCTTCCCATCTAGCAACTGGAAGATGAAAACAATATTTCCATTTACCTTTCTAATTATTCTAAAAAATTCGATTATTTATTATACTTTCTGCATTATACCTACCCTAGTCTCGAATAAAAACTTAAAATCATAAGATGTATCTGTATACATGTATACTCATCTTTTTGATACTTCAATTTTTCTTCTACTGTTAATTTTTATGTACATTGACCTTTAGACATGTTAGAATTGATTTGATGCTTGTCGAATGAGACATTCATTGCAACTTCCGATTTCCAACCACATCTTTGCATCCTTCTATCAGCCCTTTTTAATGTCTTTTGCTTGATCGTCTGCTATCCAAATTTAAATCAGCCAGTGATCTACCCGTAGGAATAGAAAACAAGAGCAAAGGCGATGTTGACACTCGAGCAATTATCGTTTTAGAATGTTATTGATCCGTTATTTATACCCGTTTCCATGGTGGCTATGCTAACATATTAATTACGGTCAAAACCATTTGGTAAAGTCAATATTCTGCCAGACACGATAAGGTGATCCGTAGCTAAAATGAATTAGGTATAGACTGCTCCCACGGCTGCAGAACCGAACAATAGAAAGTTGAAGCGATATTTATTCTCCAATAAATCAACCAATTAAATATATCCATTACTGCTCGCTCCAAAAAAGCTTGTCATCGCTCTCATATACTCAACCCCTTTGCTTCTTTACTCCTCTCCCTTTCCAAATCCATTTAACGTAGAATAATGTTTGAGTATTATGTGCATTTCATGTTCTAAGTATTGTATGTTGTCTTCGGCGACCCCAACACAAGCCACGCTTTTTGGGTGTTCGCCACCTTCTCTGTTTGCTGTATTATTTATTGCAATTTCGGATTTCATATCATTTTTGACTCAGAAGGAAATAAGTGTAAATTCAATCATTCAATCAATTCCTACAGAGGCAAATTTTCTCATTTTTCTTATCCTGATACCTCAGGCACATGAGCAATCCCTCCATCATATCGACAACAGACCGTTCAAAAATTACATTACTTTGAATGGCCAAGGGTCGGTCGATTAGGGATCTGTGTGTCGTCGTTTTAGGAGATGTGACTGAGGTATCAAGAGGGGTGTTTCATAAAGCCGTTCCTAAAGTTACGGATAACTTTACGAACGACTTGAATATGGCAAGCCAAATTGGATTCTCAATCTTTATAAATCGCATCAACTATAGGTGAAAATTATGCAGATCTAGATTAACATTACTATTGTTAACAAACATTTTTATAGCGAAGTAATTTTTTGCCACAATTTATTGAGATTACGGGAAATGCAATCACACTTTGTTAAAACGTCAGGAAAAATTTGGGGCATCCCATTTGGCACTTCATATTTAACTCGTTCGTAAAGTCATGCGTAGCTTTACGAACAGCTTTATGAAACACCCTCAGGAATGTAATGGTGTGACATTATCAAAGATCATAAGCAGAAGAAATACGCAAAGGACAAATAATGCCGAGTGATCTCACCAGAATGGAGTATACAGCACCCTCGTGACCCTTAAACGTCCTCTTGAGTGCACCTGATTTGGCATCATAAACCCGGGCAAAGCCGTCTCCACAAGCCGTGTAAACTGAAAGATGGAACAAATTTGAAGACATTGATAAAAATCCGAAATACATAAAACATCTTATTACATACATGTAACTAAAGGGGAAAGATTGTGAGAAAAGTGCAAAATGTATTAGCCATAATCTCTATCAGGGTCCTCAGCGAGTTCTGAAAGCATGCGAGCGGGAAAATCATTTTCTACTAAACAGCATCTCGAAACCTGTCTACTCTAAAAAGGTTCCATGGCACCCGATTTTGAAAAGCTTTCACATTTTACTTCAGTGGTGATATGGTTTTCTTCGATAACAATGCTTCCTGTCATTTCTTTTCGTTTGTTCGTGCTTACCAAGGTTATATCTTCTGTAATATTAACCAATATTGAGTAATATTATTGATGTAAATACTAAGTATGGTAGCTGTCTTTTCTTAGAGCACGTTGACAAATGCATCAATATAAAATCATCATTCATGTTTTCCTGTACGTCAGTAATATGAAGTCAGTTTCCACTTTGGAAAACATTCATAACGAAAGTCTGTTTTTCCTTCTCCCGCTCTGTCTTTTACGTATTTAGTGTCATCCTGTCTGCCTTGATAGCATCTTTCTGCCTTTCCTCCCCCCCCCCCACCCCAACTCCTCCTCCTCTCACTCTTGCAGTTCTATTTTAGGCTCTGTAATTTGGTTTATAAAACTACACAATTATGCCTCTGGTTCACAGTGTTTGTTTTAATTTTGAAGTCAATAATGTTCAAAATCGATTTATGTACTAGTAAATGAATATTTGATGCTGTTTTTTCTAATTATCGAAAGTTTTTCAAATGATAATGTATTTAAAATAATGAGTAAATTATTGATATCCATTCATATCGATCGACATCTCTTTCATCAAGTCATTATCTCCGCGTGTCTTTTCAGTCGTGATAGTTGTTTGCTTTTTATTTTTTTGCACAGTTCAAGGCTTGAGAAAAATTTTTTGCAACTCATAAGCTCACCAGGCTTCGAGTACCGTCATTTGCAGACAAAAAAAAAAAAAAAGAAGAAGAAGAAGAAGAAGAAGAAGAAGAAGAAACGGATTTCAAATACTGGGAACAAACCTAAATTGCAGTTTTTATTGATATGAATAACACATTTCAGGAATGCCATACGTTTTCGACATGCTCCTTTTGATATAAAAAAATTGCTAGTTCTGGTTTTACAGTATAGCATAAGCTTCTGAGAAATATGTATTCTTTTTGCACGCTTTTCCCCATCACACTGTCACATCCATTACTTTGAAGTATTCTTATCAAAGAGATAGACGGAGAGGAGTCAGTCTTGTTTTTATGTTGTATATATGCTATCAGACCCAGTCACCCAGAAGCAACAAAGTAGTATCACTGCCTTTGAACTATCATGAACAGAAACGACACTTTCTCTAACAGATAGCGATTGAGCGCCACTACTATTTCCAGCAAAAAGATACCACGCTGATTGGATGACTCTGAGTGGGCTGGGTTACTTGTCGGTACACATCATGCGATGCGAGATCATGACGGAGAGAACTTACAGGTTAATCAAAAAAGTGTTTTCATTAAATTCAATGTTGAATATTTTGTATTCATGTCCTATTGTGTACTATATTTATTCCTGATTCTATACGAATTTTCTATGAATTTATACAGTTTGTTTAATTAATGTTTTGTATACTGCAGAAACAACCGGAAAATGATTTTAATGCCAATGTATCTTTATTTTTGTGTATGATTAATTTGAATTTAATTGGCTTTAACAGAAATGAAATCGAACGGTCGAACTCTAGTGCTCAACTGTGGCCTCCTTGGAATGAGTAGGAAGTTGTACATGTAGTTCGTTTACCATGAAGAACGGTCCGGACATCACGTCTTATTTAAAATGGCACCCTTTCAACAGTTGGCAAGTAAAATAAGGACATCACAATTTTATGCTATAATATGGAAGTTTAATAGGATGACTTGATGTGGGTTGAGTTTCCTGTCAGCTAATAGGTGACGCGAAACCATGTGATAGAAATGACAAAGCTATATTAAGCGCCCCCTTTTTTTTTGATCAAACGGTCATACTTCATTGCCCAACCGTAGCCTGATTAGGATGAGTAGGAAATTGCAGTCTGTTTACCATGAAGAATAGTCAGTAGTAGCTTTGGCCTTGTTCACCTTCAGTACAAGGGGAAAACTTTTTAATCATAAAATAAGCCAATTGATCTCTTTACAAGAAAAGTTTGGAGCCTCGCAGGTCATTCAATGTATGGATTTTCACATGGCTTGACACTTATCGAAAAGGTAGAACTAGTTTGTTGTCAGGCCTCTTTCCGACTTTCAAACTGTAAAAATAAATGACAGTGTTGTATGCCTCGAGGCGTGCCTCGTCCTCGAGGCCGGTCTCGAGGCCGAAAATTGCGTCCTCGGCCTCGGCTTCGGAGGCTAATGTCTCGATGTCTCGGCTCGAGGCCTGAGCGAGGTAGTAACAAATCTCTCGTTCTCTGTTTTTTTTTTTTTTGTTTTTTGTTTTTGTTTTTTTTTTTTGTTTTTTTCGCTCGTTCCGCCAGCCCGAATATCATTTCAGAACTCTCGGGGATCGGGGAGAAACCGCCGTGAAATATTGGCGAGAGAATTCTTTGCACGATAGCATGATGTTGACTGCAAGCACTAGTGGCGTTTCTAAGTATCACTAAGTGTTGAAGATACATATATTTCAAGCAGTTTGCTTGAGTTGGCACAAATGTCACAATAACCTAACATAAAAACATGCCTTTATATTTAGCTCCATTTTTAACGGTAACTTTTGAAACTCTACAAAACCAAACCAAAGGAACCTTAGCATAAGAATAAAAGAGAGGTGACTTAAGGTCCTGGGCCAAATTCTCAGAAATTCTCGGACTCTTGATGGAGGTGAAAGGGGAAGGATCATAAATACCTGGAGAACAACAGCGACAACAGGGCCCCGTCTTACAAAGAGTTGCGACTGATTCAAAGCGATCGCAACTTTGAAATTGATCTTAACTGCGTAATTAAGAGATAGGAGTTGAGATCAATCTCAAAGTTGCGATCGATTTGAATCAATCGCAACTCTTTGTAAGACGGGGTCCAGATCTCCAGGAAATGAGACTGAGCTGGGAAGAAGCAAAGACTTAAGCAAAAGATCGAAGAAGTTGGAAAAAAAGTTCTGTTGCTGCCCAGTGCTTCCAAAGGAGCAGGGAAAACTAAAGTTAAGTCTAAGTAAGCTTTAAAATAAAATCTGTTGTCTCACCTAAGCCATCTCGAAACTTGACGGACTGAACGGTGTGCTTATGTCCTTCGTATGTTCTCGTTAGATCTCCAAACTCTGTCACCCAGCATCTTACGGTTTGGTCCGCGCTACCCGTGTACATCAGTTTGTTTATAACCTGAATTGGAAATGAAAAGAAAAAATAAATTAAAAATTAGCGTTTAAATTTGGAGTTTTAATGAAGTTCATATCAAGCTTTGAATAAAACGATCCACTCGTTTCAATGAGTATACCTCTGATGATATATACGTCTGATAAATCGAGTCAATATCAAATCAAATCAAAGATTATTACAAAAAAAGTTGGTCATGTAAATTGTGATCTATTTTGTCAAGAGACGATGATTTAATACTTTCTACAAAACCTGTACAGACTACAGCGGTCAATGATAGAATTCAACGATTTGTCAACAAACTTTAAGTATACAAACTCAAAGAAATATTAAAGTTTCAAAGAGGTTATTCAAAGGACTTTAATTGGTCTCAACTGTGATCAATCTATGGTTAGGCTGTTACGATATTTGTAGAGTATAGGATTCTTAGACAATAGTATGATTATGAAGGAAATATTTATTTTCTTCTCTCAGGGAAAATGACTCATGTAAGATAAACAGCAGACAATTACACATATTAAATGATGTTCGTTTCAATGAAAAAATAAGAAGAAAATTGATGGAAAATTGTCGATTTTTATTCAACTCCATACTATGCAAAGAGTGGTACTTATTATCCAGCTAAATACAAATAGAAAAACTATTGTAAATGCCAGCCTCAATTTCAATTGAATTGTCAATATCGAAGTTTACGTCACTCAATTGTTATACCCTGGGATTCAGCATCAGTTCATTTGTTATCATAGTCGATCCAGGTTGATGTAATTTTTACATTAAGATGATAATATATATAAAAAGGGTCCAACGTGGTGGATGCGTTAAACGGGCGTACACTCCGATGTTGCGCATGTGTCACAAGTAGTATACCCTTTAGATATTAAGAGAATTGTCCAGTATCCACAGTATGGCATGCAAATTATTTATGGTATACAAAAAAGAATAAGAGAGGATGCAGTGATCAGGATAAGAATAAAAGGAGAATAAAAATACAAAGTGTAAATGAGGGAGGGAGAAGAAGAGGGGAAAAATCCAATTATATTTCTGCCGAGTTACAATGAGATATTCATCAATTTGCTGAAAAAGATAATGCAGTCATTTAAAAATCATTACAAAATTATTGATACCCATGATAATAATCTCAATTGGCGAAAACTAGACCAGGGAAGGCCAATAATGTTGTAAATGGAGCAACATGCAATAAAAATTCATTATTGTCATTATCATATTGATAGATATCTGTTCTTTATTGAACATGTGAAAAACAAACCCTGACTGTGGGTTTGATGACCAAAGAATTCTACTTGGTAAAAGGATTAACATAATGCATTTCATGCGAACTATCACTGGAAGTAAGTAAAGTATTCTTTTTTTTAATGCAGGGATAAATTTCTACGTTTGATAGGTCATAATTTCGCCTACACAAGAATGATACTTTGGTCTAGATTGTAATCATGCAAAAAGAGTAATTTCTATTCAAATCGCAAAATTTTACAAACAGAAAAAAAAAATCCTCTTTTGGTAAAGAGCAAACTTTTCTCATCTTCTTCATCACCGCAAATTAAATTGCCAGAGTAAGACATTCTGGAAAAAAGTATGATAATCATTATCTTGACCACTGAGTTTGTCATACATCACCGAAATTAAGTTTGACAAAAAATGCACTTACTGCTAATCACTATTAAACAGTGACATTCAAATTTAATTCACAAATTGGCTACATGCATGTGTGAATTTCATAAGCTGTGCGCATTTCAGATTATGGGGTGTTGCAAGAAAGTTGCAATCGATTGCAAGTTGCAACTGATTGTCACTGGCCAATCAAAATCATTGTTGCATGCACGTCTTCTTAAAAGGGCAAACCCTGAGCCAATCAGAATGGTTGTTTCAAACTTAGCAATAATTTGCAATTGATTGCAACTTTCTTGCAACACCCCATAAGTGTGAGAGAAAATGTCATTTTACTTGTAAGTTTAGGGAGTGCATTGAACGCTACGCGGTTGCCGTGCTAAAGCCAGGGTAATTATGATTGCAGGGCCCTCTGGAGAACAGTGCATAGTACTGAAACGGCTACCCTCGTTAATCAAGACGTATTTTTTTTATTATCATTTCCTTTTTCCACAACTCGATGTTCTGTTGGTACATTAAACAGCAACCGGATTTCTTCCAGAAATATAGGGTTATCTATTCTCTATTCTATCAAACAAGTCCTCTTCTCATTGTTCACTTCCCTTTCTAGTTCAAGACTTTCCGTAAGATATGAGCTGCTCCAAGCAAGTTTGCCTTCTGTATCGTTTCAAAGGACACCTTGACTCCTAGATCAGCCAGGAAGCTTCTGTGTCTGATTGTTACAGTTCCTAAGGCTCTGATGACTATTGGTACTACCTTCATTTTCACCTTCCATATCCTTTTCAGCTCCCATGCCAGGTCATTATACTTTTGTACTTTTCCTCCTCTTTACGCCATGCTCTGTAGTCTCCTGGAATCGCAATATCTATGATAAGACATTCCTTCTCCTTCTTCTTAAGAGAACGACGTCTGTCGTCTAACTTCAAATAACCTTGTCTGTCTAGATATTAAAATCCCCCAAGAGTTTTACATAATCATTCTCTGCGACAGGTTCTGCCCGATGTTCGTACCATTTTTCTGAATGGGGTAAACCGTACTTATCATCATCATCATCATCATCATCATCATCATTGTTATTATTATCATCATCATTTTCATTATCATCATTATTACTATAACACCTTTCTCATATTTTAAAAAAAATTTTCTTGTCCATGCGAATCGCGTTCAAACTTAATGTATGCCATGAATGCGTCAGTCAGAACAGCGAGACTGTTAATAGACCGATAGCAGAGACCACACAAAAAAATTACACTACTTCCCATGGCCAAGAAAAGGTTTTCAAGTTTGAATCGGTGTGGTGTCGGTCTGGCAATGTGACTAATGTGACTAATGTCACCGCTGGTACAATAGCAGCACCCTACAGGGTGTTGCTATTGTACCAGCTGTGTAGAATTGCACCCTAATTTCTTAGTGTGTATGAATAAATCATCTGAAATTATTATTTTCATCACGCTGTGGAGCATAACCAACGCACAAAGAGGCGCTAATAAATTTGTTTTCTGAACATTGCTTCTTCACACAGTGCCTTCCCTAGAATTACCGTACACAAAGAATGTTCGCATTATATCTAATTCATTTTCCATAGGAGGAAATGAATCTATGATATACATGTATATAACGCCTTTTGTGCGCACTAACCTTGTAAAAGCAGAACTGCAAGAATTAAAATGTATGTCAGTCGCAAAAAAAGCTTTTGTAGCAATTATCCAATATTATCCTTTTAGATAACTATAATAACAGACGATTGACTGTCTGAAATAACGCAACCATCTTTAGTCTTACAACATTTCATCTCTTAATTTTAAGCTTGAAAATAATGTGGGATACAATACGTACATCCTGATGCATGAAAATAATAACCGTATGAAATGAAAATATTTGGCATTAAAGTGCCTTAACAGACTGAATCCCGTCCAAGGTTAAATTAAGTCGAATTTATGACGTCAAACGAAAATGTCATCTCTACCTTAAATGACAATAGGTATATTTGGGAATATAACAGTGGTTTGAAAAGACAAAGACCTTGTAAATAGGGGACAAGAGAGGGGATCAGAGGGAGAGAGAGAGAGAGAGAGAGAGAGAGAGAGAAAGGGAGAGAAGAGAGGGGAGAGAGGGGAGAGAGGGAGAGAGATAAAGAGAGCGAGAGAGAAAGAGAGATTTCAGGGTGGGGAGATCTATGGTGGCCCTGAAATACGCTCGACAACAAGTCATGTGCGACGTGAATTTCGCATCCAAGGTCCTGAATTTTGCATCGCGGGTCGTGATCTTCGCATCCCAGGTCATGAATTTCGTGCCGCGATGCGAAATTCATGACCGGTGGCGCGAACTTTGCATCCCAGTCGTGAAATTCATGAACCGTGGCGCGAACTTTGCATCCGCATATGGAAGGCCATCCCTGCCATTAATGCCAGCTAGCTGACGTATGCTCCAGCAACCTTACGTGAGCTTATTTTTAACCTTACATAAGCTTATTTGACCAATCACTGCGCTCGATTTAGGTGCCAAGCACGCGCATGCTATTATAATACGTCAGCTTATAGCATACGTAGGGTACATCGGGAGTTGAGCATGCGTATGCTAAGTTGGTAAATAACCTTAGGTATGGTAGAATACCATGCGCATGCTATAACCTGCCGTGTGATAATAGCATACGCGTGCTTAATACTCGAATCGAGCTCGCTGATTGGTCAATTAGGTCACGTAAGGTTAAGAATTAGCTTACGTAAGGTTGCTGGAGCATACGTCAGCTAGCTTGCGTTAATGGCAGGGATGGCCTTCCATAGGATGGCCTTCCATATCCGCAGTCGTGAAATTCACGATCCGCGGCGTGAAATTCATGACCTGGGATGCGAAGTTCACGACCCGCGATGCGAAATTCAGGACCTGGGATGCGAAATTCTCGTCGCACATGACCTGTTGTCGAGCGTACTTCAGGGCCACCATAGAGATCAGAGTGAGTGTGCGCGCATGTGGAAGGACAGAGATATAATAGGTAAATAGGGATGAGGGTGATTGGCAAATCACCGACGAGAAAGAAAAGTGCAATAATGAAATATTTATACTTAAGAGAAAAAAATAAAGGAGAACATCAAATAAAAAACAGAGATAAAAAGCAAGAGAAAAGGAATGAGAAATGAAAAGGAAAAAGTGAGTGAGAGATAGAGAAAAAAATATTGATCAAAGGTGTAGAATAGGTTGAGAGAGAAACAGTAAACAGAAAACAGAAATATTCTGAGCAAGACAACAACAGTTAGCTCTCCAAATTCAAAGCTTTGTAACATGAGAGGCACCGTAATTCTTTACAGTCTTTCCATATTATTTATAATTAGAAAATGGCGACAACGTGAACTCACAGGAATAATTTGTTGTTATCTCTCTCAAAAATGATGAAACTTCGTGAATTTCCATTAGACATTCTGAAAAAGGGCTGATGAATTGCCGCTTTTGGATAACCATGACTTACAGACATCATCCACATTAAAGGATTTAAATGTGCTAACAGAAACGGGGCGCCATTTAAACGTTGTGAATCATCGCCATCATTCATATACCAATATATGCACACCACATAATGACAGCATAAATCGGTTCAAGGGAATTGAAGTTGCGTGATACCTATTATTACACACACACTGGATAACATAATATCTATAAAAGCAAAAATATCATGATAGCTTGCTTCCCTCCTTGTACATTGATTCACAAATAACTCAGAGATGACATCATACAACAACAACAAAAATTATGCCAGTTTCTTCACAAAGAATTTGTAGTCTTTTGCAGCATAAAATGAAATCATTATCTTGAAAAGGTTTTTAAGAAATAAAATCATCGATCCTTTATATGGGAATCATTTCAACTGTAACATGGATTATAATACAATAAATCAGGAGGGTTTGAATAATCATTATACCTATAAAAAAAAAAATCAAGCATTTCAGCCGTTCCAGGTTTATATTTTGGGCTCAAAGACGGTTATGAAGGGGAAAATGGAATGTGGATTGTGTCAAATAACTTAGGAAAGTATGTTTTCTTGTTTAAAATGTTTCAATTCTAATTCAATGTATATTTTCAGGGAATCATATCTGACAAGCCTACATGGCTTCTGATGATTCCCCCACTTCTTATCCACGATCAGTCATTGTGAAACATGCATTCTATATATTTTGATTTTTTTAAGAGAGTGAAATAAATGAAATGAAATGAAACAGTGGAGACATAAGAATCAGGTTAATTTGTTATGGTGCATTGTTGTTATTTCGGATTTTCGGCATTTGTCTCAGTTCCGAATATTGGCGCAAGCTACGTTTCCGTCGATGAATTATCGGCTACTGTTCCAAGCTTTTGTGAAGGCGGATTCTTATTTTTTCCACTTGAAATGTGGTGGCATAGTTCCAAACCAGAATAATTTGTTTATAAAACATGATTCTTTATCCGTGAGTGAAAATATATCTTCGGCGTCTCAAACACTTTTCGGGTGTTCGCCACCTTCTCTGTATCATAGATATTATGTGAATTTCAATCCATCAATAAAAAAATTAATGACGTATTTTCAATCATGAAACGGTGAATATTTGCTATTCCGACAGCATTTTCTTTTGCTAGTGTTGATTTAACCCACTGAACACTGAATTCTTTCTTTCCGATTGCCACAATCTACAGGAAACATCCGGTTCCAGTAGTCAATGGCTTAATGTTTGCTGAACAAGCTCAAAAAGCCATTTAGCTCGTATTAGTACTATACGCATTGATCATCTTTCTCAGCTCCATGGGTTACTATGGTAAATGTTACAAATAACACGTTCAAAAGCGTGACAAATTCTTTTAGTATTACCTCGATTAAATTGCCACAAATATCGATGATGCTTGATTATAATTATCAAGAGAGTTTCCGTTTCACATCTTAGTTTACAATTTTTGAACGAGTATACACATTGCTCTTACACCTATATTTAAGAAGAAAACTTAAGGAGAGAGGGAGAGAGTGAAGAAGAAGAAGAAGAAAAAGACAAAGGAGAAGAAAGAGAAAAAGAAGAAGAGGAGGAAGAAGAAGTTTGAAGGTGTAAAATTTTGATCACACTAAACTGGTACGACGGGGTTATAGCACTGATCATGATTTTAAAATCAATTTGCATGATGAACGAGACTGTACATTGAATACAACACAGTCTTCAGTTACCAGGTTAAAGCAGGCCTGTAGAAAAATTTCTTGAAAGAAATGAAAGGTGTTAAGACTTTTGAAATGTCTGAAAGCTTTGAAAGATTTCTTCTCTCTGGTGGTTGGGTTGACCACGTATTTAGAATATGAAATAATGTTTTTAATTCTAATACTGCAATTTGATACTTTACTCACCACCCACCCCAGACATGTTGTGACCATACCACGACAATTACAAAGCTATCGGCATAATGATAATGATTAGGAAAAAATGAACCTTTCTTCAAATATTACCATTTTCGGAGCATATCAATCATGTACATTCGTCATACATATACATTTAAACAAATCTCGTTTGGAAAGTGACCTTTGAAAAAAAAGGATAAAATGAAATTTGTTAACCATGTCAGTTGACCTTGGAAATGGGCATGTATTCATCGAATAGCAAATATTACTCCCGACTAAAAGTCCATCCAAATCCTCACTTTATTCACAGTGAGCCCTATCAAAGAGAGCGAGAAAATAATACATTTCGGAGCAGTAACTGAGGATTAATCTTCACCAAACCCCAAATCTAACCAGGGTTATGAACATGACAAAGATTAGAGGTTAACTCACATACACTGGAACAAAAACGGTTGTAAAAATCATTACTGCCATTCGCAGGATTGAGGGTGATTTATTCTCGTGAATAATCACATGGAAAATTACACATTATGAAATCAAGTCAGCTTTATGATAATGCAAGTATGAAATAGAAGAATGATTAATGTCAACTTAACATGCACGCTAGGTTATGCCAATTGGTAGCGATGTGGTTATCGTAACGAATAATGCTATGGTCTTAAATTCAATCTAAGTGTTATAGGCATGGGAAGTCGATCGCCTTTATATTTAACTACGGTCACGAACGGAAAAAAAAAATTATGATCCTTTATTTTGCCACTGATACTGGTAAAATCATTATTTGAAAAATGAAAAGTTACGTGGGTATTTATTTCGGTTCCAAATTGAGCAATTTGCTACAGGTAAAAAGTCCATCAATGAATTCTAAAAAAAATTGTGAAACCTTTCTTCCAGCTAAGTCGACTCTCCTTTCAAAGGCTACATTTGGTTTCTTTCTTCCCTTCCATTCCTTCTTAATATTTTTGTGTTGTTTTATTATATCTGTGATATTCAAACTAGCATATCTTGTATTACGGTGTTTTTAGATTTTATGTAGGGAAGCAAAAGTGCCGAGATTTGTATGTTTAATTTGTCTCCCAACTCACAGAAGCCAACGATGTCTATTACTTTGTACACTTTATACGCTTATTTGTAAAATGATAAATTGAGCTGAATTGAAAAAAAAAATATGCCTCATCGTCTGTCAACCTTTTTTTGTAAAAAGAAATGGGGGACCGTATTCATCCGATTATTTTCACTTGGCCTTTTTTGTAAATTCGTAGTTTATTCAGAGGGAAAATAGTCGCCTAATTTGATGGATATGGTAAATGTGTCCATATAGTGACCACGGTATATTGAACTATGGCAAAAGCTAAACATGCCACTCTCTGAACTCTCTGACCGCCTCCATTACAAAACTACCCATATAACTACACAACACAAATTCTTGATAATCAGAAAATAGATGCGCCATAGGGCTCAATGAAAACTAATTTGGATTCGAATTCGTTTCGAAATTAATGACCTGTTCTTTTATAATCTTTGTTGTTGTTTTTGTTGTGTGTGTGTTTCTTTGTTCGAGGAAAAACGGCCATAATTCATTTACAAGCGACCGTGTCAATTAGTCGATAAATGACATAAGTATTACTTAAATAATCTGCCAAAAATCAATGCCAAAGCCTTGACTTTTTTAGCCGTAATGATGACACGAATAACTCACTCGTGAAATTTCACAAAAATTAGATATTATCCAGTCAGAATGGAGCCTGGTCAGTTCCCATAAGATCGATGAGTTTTATTAATCGGAGAAATTTAGGTCAGTGAGATGTTCATTAAAACAGACATCAGAGTAGACAAATAATTACCTTGATATTTCATAAACTGTTTCAAACTGTGTGAAACAACAGATAGATCATTTTAGCAAATAAAAATCTTATTGATAGGGAATCTAAACCATACAGTCTGTGCTGCCATTATTGATAACGTTTCATTCAAACATTTCATTTTTCCGAATAAAAAAAAAAATCGAATAAGAGGCACATTGTCGCCAGCCAGCTAAAATATATTCATTCTACAACCCAATCTCACCTTAAATTTGTCTATCTAGTGTTTCGCGTTTTCCTTTCCCTCCTCTTTCCTACATTCGTGAGGAACAAAACGGTTAACTCCTATAAAATCCTATAAAATGTTATCTGCACAAAATACGCCAAATTTCAAAAGATTTAGGAACATCCTTTCTAAAGATTCATCCCCGCTTTCATTCTGAAAATATGCTCATGCAGCTTACAATTATTATGTTAAAGCTGAGTTGTAAGCATAAAAGATGCTGAAAACTTATACAAATAGGTATTTTCCGTTCCCTCTTTGTGTTTTGTCGTGTTAGGTTGAACTATTGCTGTCACATACCACATACATATGTCTTGATGGCACTGAAAGAAATAACTTTCTCTGGTTGTCTGCTACTGCTACCATTACCGGTAACTCCCAAACACAGTTGTTATGTCGTGAAATGGCATACCTGGATCCTGCGAGCGTCGTTAATTCCCTCTTTGTCAATAAAATAATCGATGTCGTCTTTTAAGGCAATGGTAAAAGAAAAAATCAATATCATTCGCCTGGCACTGTGATACACAACGGAAGAAGGTATGTACCGGTTTGTAAAACAAGGTGTATTTTGATGTTGAATTGAGGAAAGGTAATGGACAGTAGCAGTTGCCGTTTAGTGCAATTTCAGTGAAGTAGAAAAGCAAGATATTGTTGTTTTTAATTAAAGAGATACATGATCCATATTACAGATATGTCGCCGACTTCAACATACACGTTGTTGCAAACTTCTTTTTTCATGTTCATATACATTCATTTCACTTTCTCCTTATCAGTCTTGAATTTCTCCTCACTTCTCCTTCTTCTGTTCTTGTGATATTACTTCCAACATTTCAGTATGGATATCCATGCTGACAAGGTGAAAATACCATGACCCATCAAGACAGGGTAATCAAATGTGATGTACTCATGACATCAGATCGAAGATGACAAAAATACTATTTAAAACACAAACAAAGGCCTTATTTCCCTTAAGAAACTGAAATTCCTCATTGAAAATATTTTCTATCAAGATCCGTTTCTGTTTAATCGGAAAGCAGTTCTTGTCATAAGTTGTAAACAAGTTTTTTTTTCTAGAAATGGTGACGACCTCTAAAAAACAGAGAACAAAGTTGCTACCCTACATTGCCACTCAACGTATATTTGCCTTAGTCATTATCAGTGTGGACACAGGTTTCACAGCTGTGTAAGCAACTAACGCAACTTTGACGAATATCATAAAAATATAGCTGTCATTTCAGTTATTTCTATGTGGACGCCCCCACCCTCTGCTTTTATTTGCTTTTCCTAGAATCATATCGGTGTCGAAATGCCTGAGTCGTCACTGAAATATCTTTTTTTTAAAAGATATATAAAGTCTAAAAAGAGACATCTGTTTTTAAATCAAATTAAGAAGGGTGTCAAATTTCAATTCGAAAATTAAACTTATTAACTTAAATTAAAGGGGTACCAAATGCTGAAACAATGTTAGTGCATTTAAAAGAGCATGATTTCATCAGCAGAAAATGATCTGCCTAAAATTGTTTAAAAAGTCGGGTTGCCAAGGAAACCCCCGGAGGAAGCAAGATTTCAGGATATTTTTGACCCCTCAGCTGCGTCCCAGTTTCAACTGGGTACCCACAATGACGACAAAATGACGTAAAAGTGGCTATCTTGTCGCGCAATAGCAAAATGCGCGCAAGGTATAATACATATTGTACAGTCTAGCGCGCAGCGCAACTGCAATGCGCGAAGCTGGGTACCCTCTTTTACGTCATAACTCATACTCATTTTGGGGGGGGGGGGGGGTCAACTCTTGATTTTTTATGAGAAAATTAGCCAAAATGCAATGATTTCAATTGAAAATCATCAAATTTTTAATGTTATTCTTCTTAGAATTCTATTCTCGTTCATATATCAAAAAAAATTTACCATTGTGTAATCACTTTAAGCTTGTTCAACACTCTTGACAGTAAAATCTTTGAAGAGGCTCTTGCTTCAATTCAATACTCATCCGCAAAAAGTAAAGAAAAACCCGCCTATTAAAATCCTGGATAAAGAGAAGGGAAAATAATGCAACACGAAGATACTTACGATAATGTGAAACTCAGTTCAGGAACTGACAACAGGCTATTTCTCTTTTCGATTTCAGCTCAAAAACGTGCACCCACTTCTCCCCCATTTTTTTGCCCATCCATAATATAATGAGGGAGAATGAGGAAGCATGCAGGGCCAACTCCATAAGAAACACAAATTATTCAAAAGTTATAAGGAAGAGATAACTTAGAAAGAAGAAAGTAGGGAGGATAGTAAAAGTGGTGAACAAGTCGGAGAAGTTTTGTGTGAAGTAACTTTCTATGAACGTGATTTTAAAAATGCAGTGTGTTATTGTGCCTTAGACAATGAAAATGTAAAGAAGTGCTTCGAGGAATGTCATGGATATAGAAGTGCTGTGAATACACCCTTAACTTCATCACCTGGTGTGCAAAAGATAGTTTACTTTGAACTTACCTGTAGGCATATGACTGATCCTTGATGGCCAGTGAAAGTCTTAAAGATCTCTCCAGTGTTAATGTTCCAACTATTCACAGTAAAGTCACCACTTCCGGTATAAAGCACTGTCCCTGTACTGTCAGCTCCAAGACAGTGAACAGCGGCTTTGTGTCCTCGAAACGTGATCAAACAGTCGCCAGAGTCCATGTTCCAGGCCCTGGCCGTACCGTCAGCACTACCAGTGATGAGAATATCCTTATTGAGGTCCATGTCGATGACGTCTTCCTTCATGGCATCTTCGGCGGGAATGTACATCAAGGGAGTGACGGATCGTGAATGACCACGGAAGATGTGGAGGAGTTCGCCATCATCAGGATCCCAGCACATCGCCGTCTTGTCATACGAGCTCGTAAAGAGGAAATCACCCGTGCAGATGAGTCGATTGATAGCTCCACCATGTCCTTCGATCACAAGTTCCTCCTTGCCTTCATCGATGTTCCATTTCCTAATAGTACGGTCAGCGCTTCCCGTGAAGACGAATTCCTCGTAGATCTGACAACAGGTGATATAGCCCGTGTGGCCTTTGAGCAATGCTTTCAAGGATCCGTCAAAAACGTTCCAGACCCTAGCAGTCTTGTCGTCACTCCCAGTGGCGATGTAACCCCCATCTTCGCTCATCGACATGCAATTTATACACTTCTTGTGTCCTTTGAACGACAGCAACAAATGTTCGTCTTTCTCTGGTTTCTTCTTTTTCCTTTTCCTCTTTTTCTTTTGTTTCCCATCTCATCCACCACCTCCTCATCTTCATATTCGTCACCTTCTTTGTTGTCCATGTCGTCTTGTTTTCTCTTCAGTCTTTCCTTCTCTTCGTCTTCAATCTGTTTCATTTTCTGGGATGCCCCGCATCCCATCTTGATTTTTAATTTCCGTAAGATGCATAAAATTCAAGAGCGTAAAATCTTTTTTTACAAATTCATAGTGCAAATATGTGCTCCATGAGCCAATTAAAACGAACGATGCACGACTGCATGAATTACACTGTCAAAAACAAGAGATCCTATAAGCTGCTACACAGATCTTTACTCGATAATCTGAATCTCTGATGTATACGAAACGACGATGACGGTAACTCCGTCTTCTCCGTATAATCCTCGAATAAAAATCATTCCACAAAAGAAAAGTCCCTGATGATATGACTGAGGAGTCTTATCCGTCCATGTTTGTCAATTTTTGGCGATACTGCATGGATTGGCGTCCTCTTTCCATAGCTACACGACGCTCAATTCCCAGACAACGGTTATCGTCAGCGATGTCCCTCTTTATTACTTCATATCCGCTCCTTGCCTGCCCTGTGTGTGCGTGTGTGTTTCATTGTGCGTGTGGGTTGTGGAAGTGTGCTCTGTGTGAGAGTATAGATATAACACGCGATGAAACTCTCATGTATTGTCTCTTACGAAAGAAATGCATTCATTACATGCACGGTAATATTTCAATATTGATGAGAGCTAAAGGACGAGGTCTGGTGTATGCTCAGTGAATAAAAGGATTATGTTCTGAGCAGAACTTGTAATCGAGGTCAGGCATAGTCTTGTTTCAGACTGATGATGGTCTGAATCCTTGGTAAAAAGATTAATGAATCGTGTTTGGTAAAATATGAAAATTTATGGGAGTTAGAACTTGTTGTTACACACCTTATGAATCTAAAATTATTTAATCGGGCCTACAGTTTTACAAGCTTGCTATCACGTAGTTCCCATCATATTTCTCTTACTTTAATAGTACTTCTACTTTCCTACTTTGACCGCTTGTAATTATGTTATTTATGTACTTTTTTTTTACTGATTGCAATTTTATCTCATTATTTGTACTCTGTATTTGAAACTTAAATGTCACATGAGAAATATGAAAATAAATGAAATGAAAATGAAATGAAAAATTAAAAAAAAAAAATAAACAGAAACAAACAAAAGAAACCACACTACCACCATCACGGCCAACAGCAATCCAATAGGAAACCGTTTCGAAGTTCATAAATTAACTTTCAGCTTACATTAAAAAAAAATCATACTTATGAAAGGGAGAGTTGAATAGAGAACTGATTCTGAGTTCCAAAGTAGTTTTGTGTGATATTTCTCAAAATTTATTGTCAAGGAGCGATGAAAAGAAAGACCATGTGACTTGGAAAAAAAGCACAATGATTCTAATTAGCTGTGTTCTTGACCATTTTCTTCAGTATATTGTCATCAATATTTTTATCGAAATACTTTTGCCTGCTTTATAAGCCTTTAATTTTTACTTGATTTATGTCATAATGTGTAAAGGACAAAATGAGTGTGTCACTTAATATCTTAAAACTTCCAGCTTGAACTATTGAAGGAACAGATTGGAAATGAGAGGGAAAAAAATCCAAAATCAAACCGAAAGTATTTTGAATGTTGAATATGAATTATATCATCCACGAGTAGGACATAGCTCTGTTAACTAAAAAAAAACAGAATGTTCGTGGCTTATGTTAAAGTAAAGAATATAAAGCCGAGGCTATAACTTGATCTACAGTTAATTTTGCGATTTAACTCTAAATTTACACTAGTAGTTCAAGCTTCTACAAACCTTAAATTTTGTAGGCAAGCTTTCGTCCACTCCTGTGTTAATGATCACTTGACTTGAGAAAGTCTACAGGAGTGGACGAAAGCTTGCCTACAAAATATAAGGTTGGTAGAAGCTTAAACTACTAGTGTATGATTATCCCCATCCGATGAAAGTTTTCTGTATATCTCTAAATTTTTGTAACATCGCAATGTTTCGATCTCAGTGGAAATTTACATGATATTGAAGGGGCCCCTTTTACAGTTATTTGCAGCTATTGCAAAAGCTACTGTAAATCAATGATACGCTCTTTCAAAGTCACACAATAATTATTGAACAATTTAGATGATAGACTTATTATACTTCCTTTTTATGTCAGGCTGACTTTGAACTTGGTTATCAACCTTACCCTTTTCGATATTCAGTCATGAACTTTTGTAGACGAATCATTTCGAGAGATGGCAGGAAGAGAGAGAAAGGGGGGAGAGAGAAACAGAAAGTAGGGATAGAGAAAGAAAGTAGCGGAGAGAGGGAGAAAGACAAAGTGTGTGGGTACTTTGTAAGAAGGCAGGGGAAGAAGGAAAGAGGGAGAGAGAGAGAGAGAGAGAGAGAAGAGCTGGCCAGGGAGAATTTTCCCCTTCGGTTGGTACTAAATATTGGTTTGAGTGGGCCGGTCACGAAAAAAGTATCAATGTATAATTATTTTTTTTTGTTGGTTACAATCATTTTGAAATATTTGATTGTAATGTAATTATATTCAGCCTTGTGTTGCTGGTCAATATTTGATTCTATAAAAATAAATAGATAAATAAATAAATAAATGAATAATAAATAAAAATCCCGAATTTTCTAAGTCAAATTTTAGTCCCATATAGTCCTTTCAGAGATCTTCCCTCGGTGTGTGTGTGCATGAGTGTGTGTATGTGTTGAGGGGAGGGGGTTGAAGGAGGGGAGATCTACGGCCTGCGGAGTAGGCCTAATCAAAATTTAGCGCAATAACACTTCGGTGATTAAAGCGGGCTGCTTGATCGACGTCTATGCTGCATCGATTAGAAGGCGGGAACAAAGAAGTGACTTTCTCCCATCCCACGTTTTATTGTCAGCAAGTACACGACGATTATATCCCTCCCGCAAAATCAATAAATTAATATTCATGACGTGTGCTTGCTATTTCAGCATCCTGAGGTAGATTGCAATCGAACAAATTTGATGGATAGGGTGATCAATATTTTTCAGCGACAGGTGCTTGGGTCAGTGGTTACTTGGGGTGGAGGTTGTGGCAGTCGAAGATCAGAGGGGGAAGAGGGCGGGCGTGCCGGAGAGAAACAGGGAGAGAGAGAGAGGGGAGAGAGTAGAGGACACACACACACACACACAGAGAGAGAGAGAGAGAGAGAGAGAGAGAGAGAGAGAGAGGAGAGAGAGAGAGAGAGAGAGGATTACCCCATAAAAATACCATTACCACCATTACTAAAATGCAGTAACTACAAAATATTCTGTTTTGAAAGGTTTGAATCAAAAATCCTTTTTCCTATAAAAAATGTAATTATATGCATCCAAGAAATTGGTTTGAAGAAGACGTTGTGGAAATAGGAGATCTGAGAATGAAAGAGCCACAGGATTGAAAAAAAGATAGATAGATAGATAGATAGAGGGAGAGGGAGAGAGAGAGAGAGAGAGAGAGAGAGAGTTAGGGAGAGAGGGGGAGACTTATAAGATTTTGAACGAAATCTGGCAATTGGGACCTCATGATAAATTCAGAATAAATTTCAAAATAATGATCATGTAACAATTGCTTCCTTTACAAAGGTTCTCTCCTCTACACTCACAACCTAGCGAATTACTATGATTTCTCAATTACTGTGCTTTCTTGCATACAATGAGTCTATAAAACGGCAAGTAGAATTAACATAATTAACCTGATTAAGAGAGGCATTGTGTCCTGCAGTAATTGTGGACTGACCATTTTGAATGTCCTGTTCTGTCTTGTTCCAAATTCATTTTCTTTTCATTAATTCAACTTTATTAGGTGTACATCATCCACCTAAGCAGAAAATTGGTTAATTAAAGGACGTAAGCGCGCTTTCTGCGACTTTCATGTGAAATAGCTGGAATATTGGGTCATTGAACTTTTTAAGTAGGGGATCAGTGTCAATGACATAATTGTGCGTAACACACTTAGTAGGAAACTAATTTATATCTTATTATCGGTCTTGAAAATCGATAACGTTCATTAAAATGTAAATAAGCAGCTTTTCATCCTCCGAACAAAAGACTTAGAAAATTGAGAAAGGCTATTAAAATCTCCAGACTTTCTTTATTGCCTTATTGCATCTTTTTGATTACGACGTTCCGTACTGTTTCCTTTGCTTTGTGTTTTGTTCATGTTAAGAAAGTTTTCCACTTTGTGTAAATCGTTAGCGGTGAAAGGCTCTATCAAATTCTTTTAAAGAATTTCTTTTACTCCTAGCAACGACTGGTGGGATTTCTTTTTACCGCATTACTTTGTCTAATGATTTATTGCCTTTTAATCTTCTTTATGGTCAACGATTCTAATTTTCTTCATCCTTTTTACCCTCATCTCGTGACCGAAGCTTTACAGCCTGGTTGTGTCTTTTCAAACATTGATCATTGGTTCTTGCAGTTTTCTAATATTTAATTATCATCCAATTAGAATGATTAAGTTTGTTCTCCTCACTATTCCATACATCCACAGTTAGCAATATTCTTTTGTTACTCCCCCGTCCCGTAGAATTCCTATTTGAATGCCAATGCACATGGATAATACTAGATGACGTCATAATACTCGACAGAAAATGAGCAGTGAACATCGTTGCACGAAATGTAATATTTGCTGTCTGTCTCTGTGTGCTGAAACATGAATACAATGCCTGCTCATTATCGATGAATCCATTACTCTTGTCAAGCGTCAAGGCGGCTATATTTTTTCACTCACGATGCCAGTTTTTGGAAAGGACAAGGACTTACTCCAACTGAAAGTCATATGTATAGACCAATTTCACAACGCAAGAGGGCAGCAGACTGTTCGACACAGTTCGACATACTGCGGTGGGCGCTCCAACTTTTTATAGTACACAAGTCAATAGCGCGTTATGTACATTCGTTCGATTTTTTTGTCTATTTTGACCAGTATATGCAGATTTATTTTAATATTTGCAATGAGAAATTATCAGGGAAGTTCAGGTCGCAGCTGTGCGGTGCTCAAATGCCACAAGAATTAGAGAAAGTTTATAAATTGGAAGCTAACTGAGTGCGAAATTCACTCGCTTTTGACTCATGAAGCCTGTTTGTGTGAGAAGCCGTACTCCCTACACAGGTTTCCGTAAGCAATGTGAAGGAATTCGTCGCCAGTGGGTAAAAACATCAACAGAAAGGACTTTGAAGTCAAGAAACATTATCATTATGTACTTTGGCGTAAAATTTAATGAGTGAAAACATGACTTTGTAAATAGGGTAAGATTTAGGGCTCCCGTTTACTACGGCTTCTCTGCTGCAATCGAACTTTTACTGACAAAACTAAGTAGAAAAACCATCGAAAGTACAAAAATACACCATACCTTCATCCGTCAGATATGACCATTGTCTTACCTCATCTACCCATGTATCCATGCTTTATTTTATTGATCTAGAATAAAGTAAATTGAACAATATCGGGGCATATCTCATACCTTACATTCATTTTGTACACAGAACCAATCGCGGTCAGCGCGCTTGCCCACCGCAGCAATGGCGTCGCCGATAGAGGGCCAAATACATAAACCGGAGGTGAAATTGGTCTATATGTATAGAATATTACATAACTGGTTGATTTTAAAAAAAAAAGTGCTTCTGATGATCCCCAATCATAAACGGGTCATCCTTGCTAAGTGGTACTTTGAGCTTATAATGGTATTGATGATGATGACGATAATAGTCTGATAATAATGATGACGATTATGATGATGATGATGATGATGATGATGATGATAATGATAATAATAAATTAATGACGTTCGATTTTATTTCAGATGGACCTGTCATTAGACATGTAGACTAACTCGACAGCTTTCTTTAGGGGCGGGGGGGGGGGGGGGGTGAGCGAGGGAAATCCGGCCCTGTCTATTTTTCACACCCATGTGACGTGGACAAAGAATCCATTTATTTTTTAAAACGAAATTGTGTGCCTATCCTTTTCTCATTTACGAATCCCTGGTCCCTTCTATTAAAAAAAAAAAGAAAAAAGAAAAGAAAAAAAAAGTGACATTTGCTTTACCCATTATCTTACAGCCAACCGGACAGCCAAGTCTGACGTTCTTCAACTTGAACTTTATGTAAGGATACCATCTATGATCTTATAGTTACCTCTCTTTCTCTCTTTCTGTTCAATAGTCTCGAAATCTAGTGTACCTGTGTTTGGCTGGAATATTGATAAATCATGATTTATAATCCTTTGGGTTAGTCAGCGTTGATTTATCATTCTATCACTTCTTCTCAAAATGCACATGTTATTCATATTCTCGCATTTAAAAGTCATTGTTTACTTCCAAAATGTGGTCAACATGATTCTCACCTCATGAAACTCTTCACTAATTAGATTGCTCAGATTGCTCATTAGTGAATGAAGAACTCATGATCGAGACATTGGGAGGAAACCTCTTGAATCGGTTACCATGACAGGATGTCTGTGTAGGTGCGAGACTGCATCATTATGGTAGACTGTTTCGTGGTATTCCATCAATTCTCATTCTCTGCATTCGAAGGACAAAACATTGTCATGAGCAGTGCGACCTGTAGACGTTTAATCAGCAATAATGTCACATGACGTTCTCGGTGTGCGTTATATTTGCACACCTTAGATTTTTGGAAATTCGTCGATGTATCCGATGAAATTAGGCCCTGGGACGACCCTACAAAAGAAAAAAAAATAAAATCATGATGATGATAATAATAATGAATTAATGACGTTCGATTTTTATTTCAGATGGACCTGTCATTAGACATGTACACTAACTCGACAGCTTTCTTTAGGGGCGGGGGGGGGGATGAGCGAGGGAAATCCGGCCCTGTCTATTTTTCACACCTATGTGACGTGGACAAAGAATCCATTTATTTTTTAAAACGAAATTGTGTGCCTATCCTTTTCTCATTTACGAATCCTTGGTCCCTTCTTTAAAAAAAAAAAAAAGAAAAAGCCAACCGGACAGCCAAGTCTGACGTTCTTCAACTCGAACTTCATATAAGGATACCACCTATGATCTTATAGTTATCTCTCTTTCTCTCTTTCCGTTCAATAGTGTCGAAATCTAGTGTACCTGTGTTTGGCTGAAGTAATGATAAATCATAATTTATAATCCTTTTGGTTAGTCAGCGTTGATTTATCATTCTATCCCTTCTTCTCAAAATGCACATGTTATTTATATTCTCGCATTTAACAGTCATTGTTTACTTCCAAAATGTGGTCAATATGATTCTCACCTCATGAGACTCTTCACTAATTAGATTGCTCAGATTGCTCATTAGTGAATGAAGAACGCATGATCGAGACGTTGGGAGGAAACCTCTTGAATCGGTTACCATGACAGGATGTCTGTGTAGGTGCGAGACTGCATCATTATGGTAGACTGTTTCGTGGTATTCCATCAATTCTCATTCTCTGCATTCGAAGGACAAAATATTGTCATGAGCAGTGCGACCTGTAGAAGTTTAATCAGAATAATGTCACATGACGTTCTCGGTGTGCGTTATATTTGCACACCTTAGATTTTTGGAAATTCGTCGATGTATCCGATGAAATTAGGCCCTGGGACGACCCTACAAAAGAAAAAAAATAATAAAAAAAATAAAATCATGATCCATGCGTATGTGGAGAAGCATAATATCTGACTGTTTCATAATACTGCAAGCCAGCAAAGTGAGCCACTGAAGATTTTTTTAAACAGTTTATCATAGTTTGTCATTAAAGTGATAAGATATATGATTTTTAAAAAAACATAACACCTTTCCGGATTTCAGTATCATCATCATCATCATCATCATCATCATCATCGCCGAGGGTGCCGTGTAATAGAATCACGTGACCTTCCATTTACGTGGAATTATTAACCTCATGCACCGCACACCATAAGATCCGATTTTGTAAAAATTGTTATAGCATTTAATATGAACATTCTAACATGTTGAATCTTAATGATCGAATTTCTGGATAGTCGTGCAAACCAAAGGTGCAAACTAAATCGAAACTCCGCATTATTGCGCGCCACCTTGTCCTTGTAGAAGGAAAAGCGAAACCTGTTCCGAATCCTAGTTACGATAATATTTTGAGGCCGATTCAGCCCTTACTTTGATTAAACGGCTATATTATGGTAAACCAATATTTAGATTTCAGTAGTCATACCGTTATTCAGAACTTTAAATAAGAGAGAGAGAGAGAGAGAGAGAGAGAGAGAGAGAGAGAGAGAGAGAGAGAGAGAGAGGATTCGCTTACATTTTCGCATGTACTTCTAAAATAGGGGAGAAGTCGGATGTGGCCTTTAAACATCTGTTATGGCATCACTGCGTTGCAAGCCCACGTGAAATGAGATTGCGTTCAGCGATAATTTATGAACGTATAATTTTGAAGGGGCATTGGCCTATGGAGTAGCACAGTGCAATGTCCTTGTTGTGAATTTCGTAAGACAATGTCACCATGCCACATTTTACAACATATTAAGCTAGTAAAATGCCGCAACAATGATTGCCAAAGACATTCAATATCAGTGTGTTTCTAGCCTAATTTTACCAGCACGTATACTCACATTACTATCCAGTGTTTTTAATTTTTTGAGCTTCATAGGACGTGGCATATCAATAAGGGATGATAATGGTATTATGACGCTTAATGATCACTTAGATTGCAAACATATAGGTAGAATTCAGTGAGATCCCTATCGTACTTTCGAAAAAAAAAAAAAAAAAATTGTCATTCAAAAACGTGAACGAGTAAAAAGGTTTGACATATCCGACCCAAATTCATGTAATGAATAACAAAAATGTAAAGCATGGCAAGGTTAGGAAAATGATCACTTGCAAACAGCGCAATTATTATTTCATCAAAATGAATAGATCTTTCTACATGTGGAAAAAAATGAATGCTGAACAGTTTCCGTGCAATGGATAACCATTGTTTTCATGCATGACTGACTGAACAAATCTAAACGTTATTATACAATTCCGATATAAAGTCAAGGAGAAATGGATTGACCGTCCGCCGCTCTGACAAAGAAAAGATGGGAAATGGTTAATGATGGGGAAGATGATGAGATCGAGGTGAAGGAAGAAGGCATTTAGTTGTTGCCCAGCAACGACTTTTCCATGACACGCCATTTTTTTTTTTCTGAACTAAAGAAAATTTATTGATTCTGGACCGGGCTGAAAGATCGATGTACGGAGAGCGAGGTCTGGGAGAATCGAGAGCGAAAGAGAGTAAAATGCATGCAGATCTATAAACATGCATGTATTGAGATTTTATCTGAAACTCTCTCTCCCCCTCTCTAATGCTCTCTCTTTCTGCTTCTCTGTTTCTCTCTCTCTCTTCCCCTCTCCTTTTCTTTCTCTACCCTCTCTCGATATTCCCGCTCGCTGTTACAAAGGGGGGGGGGGATTTCAGTGTGAAATGCCCACTTAACCTATACAGTGGCAAGGGGGCATATCCCAGTTGAATGGTGGAAAAAAGGGGGGAAAAAAGCAACTCCATATCAACATCACCACCCCCTCAAAAGAAAGAAAGAAAGAAGAAGAAAAAAAAAAGAAGGTGAGGAATGGGTTAGATTTTCCGTAGAGCTATAGGGGGATGGCATTTGGCCTGCGTTGTTCTTTTTGGCGCAGTGGAGCTGTCCTTTTTTTCCTTAGGGGGGGGGGGGAGGGGTTGAGTGAATGGTCTGATATATTTCGAGCTCGGGGCGGGGCGGAATATCCTAATATATTTTTGATGGACCAGCTGACTTGAGGGGGCACTGGTTTACTTCCCCATCTCCATTTTCGAGAGGTTGCATTGACATAAGGTCCTCCAAAAATATTACGTTTTCCTTAGGACGCACCGTATTAATATAAATTGATGAGGTTACCCTGATATCATTATTATCAAGTAAAAAATATTTGCATTTCCAAAAGATGAGGATGACTGCTATATCAAATGAATGTATGGACACAGATGGTTATGAACTTGAGATTATGCCTTTATTTCATATTTTATTTATTTATTTTCGAGGGTAATATTTCCAAACTGACTCTTCTCGCTTTTCAGTTGTGGCAATAAACCATCATTACCTTTTCATCTTCAATTTGTTTTCTCTTCTTTGTTTTCCCTTTTCCTTCTTGAGGAATCCATGCAAGCGTTGCTTTCTTGTGGATTTCTCTTTTCCAATGTTAATTTTCTTTTCTTAATACCCATTTTGTCAAGCAGACATTTATTCTTTTGTTTTGTGCTGATGTCAAAAAGAGAAAATAATGTATATCAGTTTATGAATTACTGTCAAAAAGAGATATTCTATGTTTCGTATTACTTTGGAAATAAAATCTTGAACTTCAATTTCAACTTGAATTTAAATTACCCAAGTTCTGTAGCCAGGACAGTGCGTATATACAAAACTCCCGAGGTATATCCCTCCGATACACTTACGTAGATGACGCTATTAAAGTACGAGTAAGGATTATGAACTCTCCCTAAAAAGAAAATAGAAGAAATTTTGACCACGTAACAACGCGAAAATAAGTGACGTATAATTGCATAAAGTCGAAATACATGTACTTTATCTAAATATACATCTTGTTGTATTTGAATCATAAGTACTAACATTTTGCTTGAAATGTTTCACGAAGTAATTTTTATAAAATGCATTGATGTTCATATGAATTCGTGCGCAAAGTCGTCAGTGAATGGATTTGCTATTCATAGGGGGAAAATGTGGGTCACAGGGGCGATTCAATTGTTATAATGAATGATTAATATATGCAAAGGAAATTCCGGTAATCCACATATCCATCAAAATTCAATGGAACGGGTATGACCTATAACAATAACGGGAGAAAAGCTAAAAATATACTGATGAACAGAAAAAGGGGACATAAAAGCGACAATTATTCATTTTGGGTGTCTAAAGCCTTATTCCTGGATGATATTCACATCACCTTCAGTTATAACAATTTTCTGTTACTTTAAATGACAAAGGTTTTCAAGGACGATTTGAACGCACCAGCTATAGAGGTGACTTGCCAACCCACTTAATATAAATATAGGAATGAAGAATATCATGAGCAACCAAGCAACCAAACAAACAAGAAGTGAAGATCATTATTATCGTTTTGAATTTTCATACGCTGAAACCCGGCCCTGAAACATATTCTTATGATAATGTATATACATGTACATCACGAACAAATATGAAGTGCAAATCATTATTACTGTTTTGAATTTATACTGAAACATGTTTTTATCATAATATATATGCATATATATATATATACATACCGATGTATTGGCTCAGTAGGTAGAGCGTCCGCCTCACAATCGGGAGGTCGTGGGTTCGAACCCAGGCCGCGTCATACCAAAAGACGTTAAAAGATGGTAGTTGCTGCTACCTTCTTTGGCGTTCACGAAATGAAAGGGATAGAGCAACGTCGATCTGGCGCTGCTCAGTGGCTGCCGGGCCCACGATCATTTGGGCAAAAAGAATTTCCACTTTCGGACAATAAAAATTTGGAGGAGATGTATATCACTTGAAGATGTGAGGAAATGTTTTCTTTAGAAGGAAAGGAAAATTTATGAAATTTGGTATATGGAAAAAATGGAGAACTTTCTAGAAAAGTCATTAGCGAATTGTATTTGTTAAAACAGTGTGGATGAGCATAAGAATCAAAGCCTCAGATGTAAATAATGTGAATGGATGATTAATCAAAATTATATTATAATATAATGACACCGTAAATTAATGCAGTATTATGAGTCAACCAAGACAAATAATGTTAAAGTAAATAACAAATGTACTGTTTTATTTAGTCACATTTGAACCATTAATTTACAAATTACTTCTGTATTACACAAGCAGATTCAATTCACCACTGCCTACACACAACAATAGTTTAATTGCAGGTAAATTCAAGGGACTGAAGTAATATGACTTAATAAAACTGGAGATAAGATGAAAACCCCTTTATCGCTTACAAACAGAAAGAAAGATTACAAGTTACAAATTACTGCAATACAAAGCACTTTTTAAAAACAGTAATTATGAAGTTTAAAAGGGAGACAAATTAATTCATACAACTATATCACATGTGATGTTATTTATGAATGGAAATAATAAAGGTAAAATGTGTCATATGTTCCTATGCTCACTTTAGGGGAACAGATCAAAAATAAGAAATATATTTTTATCAATTACATACTTCTCCCTATCGGTCATTATATTTGATATTATTCTACCGGGCTCTTCCCTCTTTATACCTCTGTTTTGTCTTCTTTTTTACTTTAAGTATTTCTATGTAAAGACCATCTCTGATTTTATAATCTTATATAAAATGATGCATCAAACAGTACTGATTTTTAAATTTTACACACAATCATATCATCTCAAATTATTCTAGACTACTGTCTTCTCCGGTCAGCCATTACCTACTTTATCATGCATAATTTCACTAAATACTCCAAGTACACAAAAAATAATAACACTCAATCTTGACACATAAATGGAAATACCAACTATTATATTATATAATGTTGGCTTGGCAGTGAAATTCATTATTTAGCCATTTAAATGGATTTTCTCACGAAGCGATATACAGTGTGTGATATATAAACGATATGGCAATGATGACTTGTTAGCAACATGCCTCATATTTCACTGAACAAGTTTTCTGAAATGGAATGTCAGAATCTAATTCAAAATCATAACAACCAATAAACTTTAATCGAATGTCTATCATCACAGTTTAATCACACCCTAGTATCTGTTTTGTTAATTAAGTGAAGAGAAAGTAAGGCTGCTATGCACTACAGAGTAACACAATGCATGAACTCAAGTCAGAATATCCCAACGTGATGCTACTTTTTACCAATGTCGCACTTGAAGGCTGCAGTACAACTGTACGCGCGATGCGGGAAATTCCCAATTTGGAGGTGAATATAATGGGCATTAAAAAAAACAGGAAACCAAAATTTGAAAAATTCCTGTTGATTAACTATATATTTCAGGTATTGAATTACATATCATATTGTTTATTTGGAGCCAGAAGGACGTTAAGTCTATATAAAATGATGAGTTGATGCCCTTCTGGCTCTGAACAGACGAATTATGAAAGAGTACGGTACTTAAAATGCTTTCAGTTGGTAACTTGTTCAAGTTTGCAGGGTAACACATGAGTGAACACCATTGTCTTCAAAATTTTGTGCAGAAACCCAGGTTGTTCACTCTCTTCTAAAACACATAGGCAATAGGCAGGGTTTGAGTTGAATGGCTATATCACTTGTCTTGGTAGTTCTTCATAATAATAATAATAATAATAATAATAATAATAATAATAATAATAATAATAATAATAATAATAATAATAATAATAATAATAATAATAATAATAATAATAATAATAATAATAATAATAAAAAAAAAATAATAATAATAATAATAATAATAAAAAAAAAAAAAAAAAAAAAAAATAATAATAATAATAATATACAGTTCTTGTATAGCGCATATCACATTATGATATAACGTCTCTATGCGCTTCCAAAGGACTTGGATATTATTACCCCAGCTTTAGCCCGGCAGCCTTTTACAGCGCGCAAGCATTTCAAGGAATGAATTGCTGCCAGGTACCCATTCACCTCACCTGGGTTGAGTGCAGCACGATGTGGATGAACTTCTTGCTGAAGGAAATTAACGCCATGGCTGGGATTCGAACCACGACCCTCTGATTGAAAGACGAAAGTCAGAACCACCAGACCACGATGCTTCCACACATAGGCATAGGCATCCCATCAAACAAGTAAGCAATATCTCATTATCATCGACTTTATGCCTTAAAGTTTTATAAACTTCTTAAAACTTGAAACAAGATGACAGTTATAAATCTTCACCGAGAAGAGCGATTTTCAGAGATTATAGTAAGTGTGCTCATTTATCTCAAAAGCTGCAGGCATTTTCCACCATTTTTTCAATGAGAACATACATTTGTGAATACCTGGCAAGGCCAAATCTTCATGCAAATATCTGACTTTTAAAATTTTCTTCCTTTCCTCACTGTCTTTAGGTGTATGGCTTTGATATCTAGCCATTTTCTTTGTGCGCCACTGGTAATAATAACAAAATTGCATAAATTTGTATAGCGCATTATACTATGTAAACTATATTCAGCTGTGCTGGTTCAGAGCTCGTTGTTAATTCATTCTTCTAAAACATATTATTGAACTTAACAAATATGATTTTAACTTCGATTTGAAGACATTTAGGGATGGAGAGTTTGGAATTTCAATGGCAAGCTATTCCACAGATTTGGGGCAGCAATGGCAAATGCACGGTCGCCGAGAGTAATTTTTGTTTTGTCATGGGGGATTTGAAGCAACACCGCATCTTTCGAACTACGCAGGCTTTGACTGTGACTGGGCTTTGAGCAGGCAAACTTGTCCTTCTCAGAAAAAGTTCTACAAAGCAAGAATCCTGAAGCATAGGTAGATGACAGCTCATTATTAACACAATTTTGAAAAAGAAAAAGCACCCATTATGAAAACTGGAGAAACCAGGCCTCATGACAGAAGGCTCCTTATTATCATCATGCCTACTGTGTTTTCCATAAGAGAGAACCACACAAGATTCTGCATAAAATTTTGAAGACAATATAATATGAAATTTAATACCTGGAAATAAATAGTTTGTTTACAGGGATTTTTCAAAGTTAAGTTGTTTTTGTTTTTTGTTTTTTTATTTTTGGTTAAACGCCCAGTAAAGTAGCAGCAGGCATGTCAAATTACATAAAATGAGGGTATTTGCAATTACATTGGTTACAATCATGTAATGTATATCTATACTCATGTAGTCACACCAATTTATGCCCTTGCCAATTGCATGCAACAATGACAAATTGAAACAATGAATAAGCCAAGGGGGAAACATGGATGTCCTAGCATTCCACTCCATTATGTTTTTATTATTATTTTTAAAAAAATTATTGTCTGTGCTCTGTGGAATTGGAACCCAAATAATCATAACAACAGTAAGGGATCATATCATCAGTTTGGCTAATTATGCTTAGTCGGCTTTCAATGTGTCGAATAGTATGAGAGAGAGAGAGAAAGAGAGAAAGAGAAAAACATACAGATTGACACACAAAACAACAGAGATTAAAAGAGAGTGAAGATAGCCAGTTTAAAATGAGAAATGTTAGAACATGATGTCTAAATTTAATTGTGTGATTGCACATCCATAAATCACGTAGACAAATTTAGAAAAATAATTGAATAGAAGACATGTGAAAAATCTTGCAGATTCAGGGAGAAAAATACACAAAAGGGGGAAAAAAACCTCGACAAATTTTACCAGCTATCAATTATAATTCATCATGAAGCTCATATTTTCTGGACCACCAGTCTTTCAAATTGGCAACAGCTGACCAGTTGACTACCTTCCACCAGTCCTCAATGTGATTGGCTCGTCTGTTCTGGTGCTTCAAGTAGTAGGCATGTTCCCATACATCTAGCACTAGGATGGGTTGAAGGCCTTCTGAGATGGGTGTGTCCTGGTTGGCAGTTGTGGAGATAATGAGACTCACCGATTCTTCTTCTTCCTCAAAAGATGATGAAGGATTTCGCTGGCTTAGCCACACATATCCTACAGGAAGAAAAAGTCAGTAATTTTGGGGGGTTGATTCATACCATGTATCAAGTACAAAACTATCACAGAGAAAATGCCAAATACAAAATCATTTTCCTCTGAGGAACAAAGCTGACATTTGTAAATTTGGAAAATACTGCACTGCAAAAATAACTTTAAGCATGTCTGGACACAACCCCCCCCCCCTAAAAAAAAATTTATTGCAAAAATTAAAAAAAAATAAAATAAAAATAAAACCCCAGACATATCTCAACATCATACTAACAGATAAATAAAGAAGCAACTGTCAGATGTAACAAGAATGGCCTAGAATTATTTCAATAATCTATTGGTAATGACATTGATAATTATTTACCACCAGGTACATTGGAGCAGTGACAGCAGACATGGCAATGGGAGGGCAGAGCATTGTACACTTAACAATTGATGCCCCCTCACTGTACTGTTTGCTCTCAGCATTTCGGTGGGCGCGTCTACCATAGGCTACTCAGTGGCATACCAGGGGCATACTTTAAAATGCCCATGAGGTATATCTCACTGAGGCCTGTGCATCATCTGCTACATCAGTAACATCACTTACTGAAAAGCACTCTGAGGACTGAAGTAGGAATGGTTTTGATACTCTAAACAGGGAAACCCATCTAACATCTCATAATTTCATTTAACAGGGATTTTATTTCAGGATTGCACCATCCCCTCTGAATTGGATACCCTTTTCTTTTATTTGTGCTATTTTAGACAACCTAAATTTGTAACGCACGATACGTGTCTGATGCTGAAAAAAAGTATCATTGATGTGTTTTCAAGTGCGCAAATTATGTACAGGCCTCAGTGACACATATCCCAGTCTCTTTAGGGTCATATATTTCTCAAAACTTGAATAAGAAATCTGAAACATGTACCTCAAAGCCCACTGAGAGGTCTGAACCATTTATTATGTGTATGTAGCGCCAGAGAAAGCAGCAAACTAAGTGATAAGAATGAATATGTATTTTTCAAGGTTACTAATTTACCAGACCCAAACAGGGTGAGGGCTTGACCAGTGAACTTTTTCTTGAATTCTTCAAAACTTCCAAAGGATGCATTGATCTCTTCTAGAAGTTCTCCAGAAGGCAAGGTGGTTTGATTGTCCCTGTTGGCAGCCATTGTTGACCAGTAAAGGTTATGGTTGACAAATCTGCACAATATGAAGGCAGAAATAATAAAGATGAAGATATTATGTTGGAAAGTTACTACTCCTTCCACTACCACAACAACTACTACAACTACTATTACTACTACTACTACTACTACTACTACTACTACTACTACTACTACTACTACTACTACTACTACTACTACTATTACTACTACTACTACTACTACTACTACTTATCAGGACAACTCCCCGGGGACTGGGGTAGGTGTCCTTGGGGAGTTGTCATCTGGGAAAGATGTCCTCCAGGGAGAGTTGCCCTCGGAGGAGCTGTCCTCCAGGGGAACTGTGCTCCAAGGGGAGTTGTCAGGTGGGAATCATGTTGGGGGAGTTGTCCTAGAACCCTAGTAGTAGTACTACTTCTACTACTTCTATTACCATTTCTACTTCTAAAAACAATAATCATAATAACAATAACAATAAAAATAATTATCATAATAACATGATAACACAATGATAATAATAACATATACATGTGATAAAAATAATATTGATAATAATGATGATGGTTATGATGATGACAATAATAGTGATAATGACAATAATCATGATGAAATTAATCATATTCTGAATAAAGGTGATTATTATTCAATGAAACAACATTCAAACTGAGAAAAATACTGCAACAAGATTGGATCTGATTTAGATATGTTTTGGGAAGAATTGATTACTTATCTCTTCCAAAAATTCCATCCGGCCAAAGAATTATTAGAATCATTAAAGGAGAATGCAACCCAAGCATCAGTGTGCTCTAAATGAATAAAGATGACCAAGAAGAGTAAACAGTGAAAGTTTCTGCAAAATCTGACAATCTGTTCAAGAATTATGAATTTTGAAATTTCAGTAAATCTCTATTATGAGGATCCTTGAGTTGGCAACTTTGCCAGCATTGTTGCTGTCATCGTGGACAACTCTCAATTCATTTTGTACATAATTTTTCAAAAAAATTGATTTATATCAAATTTCAAGTCAGGAATCAACATAATTCTTCCAAGTATGCTGGCAGAATTGATATAGCCATGTCATCCTCAAACAATAAATAAAAAGAATTTTTATTTTTCTCTTGAAAATAAAGATAATGTTGAATTATGTGTACAAAATGAATGGAGAGTTGTCCACGATGACATCACAGATGCTGGCAAAGTTGCAAATTTAAGGATCCCAATAATAAGGATTAACTTAAACTTTCAAACTTCATAACTCTTGAACAGATTGTCCGATTTTCCTCAAACTTTCTTTGTTTATTCTTGTTTTTCTTCATTCACTGGAAGCACACTGATGGCTGGGTTGCATTCTCCATTAATAATGCCATCAGAAAGAAGCCACATATCATTACAAATGATGCCCAACAGGTGAACCAATTGGAAATTTCATTTACTGACCTTGCAAAAGAACATATTTTATCAAAGCAAAGTCTGATGGGGGAAGGGGGGGGGGGGGGCACGGGAGCATACTGCACAGATTTATATGTGAGTAGTATTCTTGCTGGCTCACCCTCCAGTTAATATTTTTCACTATTTTTTTTTTTTTTTTGCTCAATATGATAATATTAATTGACCTATATAATCAAAAGAGACTAAATTCAGATGACACTTACCCTCCTCCATTATTCCTGATGTTCTGTTTATATTTAGGAGGTATGTCATCAAGATGCCTCAGGAGGTTCAGAATAGATTCTGCTACATAGCTCTCTGGCTCCTGAAAAAAAAAAATGAGTGAAATATCTTCTTAACAATAACAATCCACATCCAGACTCTCTTACAGAGCAAATGATTCATAGTAATATCGAAACTTGCCAGAATGAGGTCAAATGCATGTGGATACCTTTCTTTTGTGAAAAGAGGTAGAGTAGAGAGAGAAAAAAACAACATACAATTAAACAAACCTTACTCTTCCTTGATTTGCACATGTATACACAATGGGTTCTAGGACTACTCCCCCGGAGGACAACTCCCCCGGGGACAACTCCCACCTGGCAACTCCCCCGGAGGACAGCTCCCCCGGAGGACAGCTCCCCCGGAGGGCAACTCCCCCGGAGGACAACTCCCCCGCAGGACGGGTCCCCCGGAGGACAACTCCCCCGAAGACAACTCCCCCGCAGGACAACTCCCCCGGAGGACAACTCCCCCGCAGGACAACTCCCCCGAGGACAACTCCCCCGGAGGACGACCCCCCCGGGGGATGACTTCCATCCCCGGGGGATGACTTCCATCACACAACTCCCCGGAGGACACATATTGAGCTTTGATATCTAAATTCGCTGATGAAATTAATCATTTTTCTTACTTAGAATATCTGCATTCAGCTGACCCGAAACCTAGAAGTTTTATGTATTTGTTCTTCTTATTTTTTCTTTGTTATATATAGCCTAACAGTGCCTAAATTTGTCAAATCATAAGAATCTAACGATGACTTTTCCTTTTTGTTTATCTTTTACTCTTGAATGAGGTATTTTATAATTAAATGTTTTCATGTGGTTTCAGCGCAAAGAACGATACTCGCACATGCTCCCTGGACGCTAAATACGTAGAAGCACAAGTCCTTTAACAAAAATGAAATTAACATGCATTCATTATAAAATTCCGTTAAAGTTTTCTTTTCATTTATAGTCAGTGAGTTTAACAAAGGGGCGGATACCGGATCTCGGGGGGGGGGGGGGGGGAGGGGTCGACCGCTCCCCTAAAAAGTAAGATTTTTATATATCTTGCCTGAAAATTGTGCATTTAGATTTTTTTTAAAAAGGAACGGGACCCAATCAAGGCTGCTGATCGAGCGAAGTGACTTCTATTCTTCAGCTTGATTGTGGGCCATCTCCCCCTTTTCCTGAAGACTACGACTAGATACACCATTCTCTACTTTTGTAGCTTCCTACTTAGTTTCCTCACTTTTCTTTCTTCATTTTATTCCCTTTCTTTTCTCTCTTCTCATGATCAGATTTGGTTCCGATGGGAGTGTGCCGCTGAAGCTGTCAAACCCAACACCCTTGGGCGGAAAAGCGTACCCATTACTAGAGTTTTTATCTTCTTGAATGTGTACTTTGGTGCAAAAATGGGAGCAAAAGAGTGGATATTTTTCAAAAAAGTTAGCAATTAGAGCGACAAATTACATAATAAGTTATTAAACGAATAGCAACCCTCTACCCCTCGCCCATCCCCATTTGTCATCCCCGAGGAGCTGTTCTCCTCCGGGAGAGTTGTAATAAAAACAAAAAATACTGGATTAATTACTTAAGTTCGATTTATAAAAAGGAAAGATTTATTTTACAGTTCCTCACGAGCAAGGCGTTGTCATAAAAACAAAATTTCATGCGTAATTTTGTCCATGAAGGGGGGGGGGTGTGTCCTCCGGGGGAGTTGTCCTCGGGGGGAGTCGTCCTCGGGGGGAGTCGTCCTCGGGGGGAGTCGTCCTCGGGGGGAGTCGTCCTCGGGGGGAGTCGTCCTCGGGGGGAGTCGTCCTCGGGGGGAGTCGTCCTCGGGGGGAGTCGTCCTCGGGGGGAGTCGTCCTCGGGGGGAGTCGTCCTCGGGGGGAGTCGTCCTCGGGGGGAGTCGTCCTCGGGGGGAGTCGTCCTCGGGGGGAGTCGTCCTCGGGGGGAGTCGTCCTCGGGGGGAGTCGTCCTCGGGGGAGTTGTCCTGCGGGGGAGTTGTCCTGCGGGGGAGTTGTCCTGCGGGGGAGTTGTCCTGCGGGGGAGTTGTCCTCCGGGGGAGATGTCCTGCGGGGGACCCGTCCTGCGGGGGAGCTGTCCTGCGGGGGAGCTGTCCTCCGGGGGAGTTGTCAGGTGGGAGTCGTCCCCGGGGGAGTTGTCCTCCGGGGGAGTTGTCCTGATACGTACACAATGATTTAAGTTCGTTTTCACTTTAATTTACAAAATGACAGGATTGAATTAAAAATCACATTATTGTCAAACTAAAAGTGATCCTTGAAAGAAAAGAAAATAAATAAAAAAAGTAAAAAAGAAAGAAGAAAAGGAAGAAGAAGAAAATCCTCTTGCTGTGATCGCCTCGATCCCCAACTAGACCCCAAGTTCCCTTTGCAATTACACGAATAATACGTACCTCCCTCTTCCATTGTTGCAGTGCTGCATTGAGTTTCCGTGTATAGCCAGCGTGATGACCTCGATGGTGCACGTTAAGAGTTGCACTGTCGATGTAAGGCTCTAAATCTTCGTAACCAAACGGTAATTCTGGTAGAATATATTCTGATCTAATTTCTGCGATACTCTCAAATGGATAACTTACACAATTACAAGATTTACACATCCATAAAATGATGAAAAACGCAAACATTTTGATGTTTACGTAACAAGCAGACGCCATTATTTTAGTAATTACAGTGCAAATACACAAAAGCAACACTACGAGACAATCATCAACAAAAATAGGGCAAATGTACTAATGATAACAGAGTACAGACGATTCTGGTTGAATCGAATGAAGGAGGAATGAATGAAAGAGCGAAAGAAAGAATGAATTATTGATCGAATTAATGCACAGGTCGATGAATTTAACTTAATTATTTCAAAGATAGATATAGGCCTTTATGGATGGGGATATAGATAGATCAATGGAAATGAGACAAAATAGAGAGAGAGAGAGAGAGAGAGAGAGAGAGAGAGAGAGAAATATTATAATAAAAATAATAATGATAATAACAGAAGATAATAATAACAGAAGATTTTGCACTACAAATTACAGCAAAAGAAAGAGAGATAATTGAAAAGCTAAAACAAACAAACAAATAAAAAAGGAAACACACAGACGGACAAGCAGACTCCACAAAAACAAACGAAAGACAAAACAAAACAAAAGACAAAACAAAAGACAAAACAAAACCAAACAAAAACAAAACAAACAAAACAAAACAAAACAAAACAAAACAAAACAAAACAAAACAAAACAAAAGGAAAGGAAATTGGAAATGTGAAGCTATAGTAGGCGTTTAGGCAGTGGCGTATCTAGGGATCATGGCGCCCGGGGCAAACCGGTTCGGAAACCGTTAAAGGGATTGCTTAACTTCGTCGCAAATCAGGAAAAAAAAAATGTGATTTAGCTCCTGCTGCAAGCATGATTACAAACCTTTAGGTCAGTCAGGAAACGTGTGACTTTTTCAAGTCCACTGCTGATTTCATCTTCAAGATATTTATGATTGAAAATCGAAATTTCATAAGCGTACGGCCGTACGCTTATGGCTTTCAACGGTCGACATAGCTCCCTCTTTCAGATCAGCACAAAACGTACAGCATAATACGTATACTGGCAGCTCTGTGCTGTGAATTGTGGCTGTAAACAGTCGCGCGCCGAAACCAGCATGAATATGGATGACCTACCCCTGCGCAGTCAGTAATTTTTACGGATCTGAGCGTTCAACTACTACCGCGCGCTAGCTAGAGCTTCCGGATTCCCCCTAGCCCTGGCGCCTACCTAGCCTGGCCTGGCCGCACCGACCAGTGTGCACTGCGCTGCAGCTAGCTGCGCTAGCTAGGCATGCAGAGACTTATCGCGCTTGTATCATCACCACTCGTACTCAGCTCCGAGCTCCGGCTCCGTCGCTTTGTTCAAAGCCAAGTGCTAATACTAGTACCCTAGGCAAAGATGCCGCCGAAAAGAACCACGGCATCAGAAAAGAAGAGGAATAGGGCAGCTAGAAGGAAACGCTATGAGAGCCGCCACAAAAAGATATGGTTGACAAATGAGAGTGTTGAAAAGTTGAATGAAATTGCGAGCAATGAAGGGATCACCGTCAGTGAAGCAGCAGACATGGTGATCGATGGCTACATGTAAGTAAACTAACTAACGAATGACGTTAGGTCTAGTCCATGCCTTCAAAATCTCTCCTATCTTTAGAGTATGACAATTTCTTCTGATGTACTTCGTCATGTAGGTCTAGTTGGATTAACTTTTAATTGAAAGTGTAATCTTCATAATCCTGCTAATGCCATTTGTAGCAGTATAGCATGGACATGGTTATTGCCTTTTTGGTTAGATTCTAATTTTCTGAACACGACAGAACAGAAGTGAATTTAGTTTATCTCGCTCGGCCTCGATATCGGGCACGTGGTTGTGACTGACAATAAATTAATATTCATGGCAATGTGTCTGAAATATCTTTTTTTTTTCTTCTTTCTATAAATAAATAAATGAGTCGTCATATATGCTAGCTGAAGGTTGGTAATATTATCTGACTTCGACTGACCCTCCATTTCACTTTACCAAACAAAGTTCTAACTCTATCACAGTGGCCACAGAAGGGGGGGGGGCACTTTTAAAATTATTATTAGACACAGTCTCTATTCACTAATGTGGCAATGATTATGCTTCTTCATATGCTCAAACTCAGTCCTGCCCCCCCCCCTCCACTTTATGAAACACTTCGTGGCTCTTGAATCAGCCATCAATATTCTCATTGTGATTTGCATTGTTATTGTGTCTGACTTATAAGTTCTTGATATTTTGCAAAGATTTTAGATCTAACTTTACCTTGAGAATATGAACACCCTAAATGTGAGATAGAGGTCTGACAGATGGACTCAAACTAAGAAATTTGCAAAATCAATTAATAGAAATGCCTTATCAGTTTTGCGAGACCCTTTGCCTAAATAATTGGTTCCCCTCCCCCTCGTTCATTCCTTTTTGTAATGAACTCTTCTGTTTTCCTCCAGACGTGGCAAGAAGGATCATGTGGAGATGATACGGTAAATTTTCAATTTTTTGCTGTGTATTATAGGGTTTAAAGACTCTAAGGTATGAAATATTGAATAAATTTTTTGTGAAGCGCTTAGATATATGACCTAATAACTCAAATAGATGTATTATGCGCTGCATGAATGCAGAATATCATTATTATTAATTTGCTTCTGATTATATATAATTTTTTAGATGTTAGAAGATACAGTAAGATGTTTACACATTAGCTTTGTTTTGCCAAATATAAACATTTCACTTCAAATATTTTTCTTCCTCTTTATGTCATTGTATAATTTGATTGAAGCTTGACAAATGAAAACCATTCAATCAATCAGCCTTCCATACCTCTGTTTCTGAGGTGCCAGATATGTTTTGGGTTTATTGATCCCTTTTTTGTGACTGTCATTTTTTATAGAGACCAATCTAGTTGAAAGTTGAAACCAAACTTGTGTCAGTTATGTTTTACCCCCCCCCCCCCAAAAAAAAAAAAAAAAGGGGAGGGGGGTTAGAAGGATAGGCATTGGATGTGAAAATTCAATGATATCCATACAGACTTCACTTTATGTTTTGGTTTATAAGACGTCGAAATGAATCATCGGTGAAATCCTCTGTACATGGAGTTAAAACTCTCATGTCTGTGTAAAGACAATGTGTAAAGACAAAAGCTTTTATTTGACCACGGTATTTCCATGACTTTCCATTACTTTTCACATAGAAAGACAGGGAATGGGGAGTAATGAATTTTTGAATTACTGGTTTTGGTTTATAAGACGTCGAAATGAATCATCGGTGAAATCCTCTGTACATGGAGTTAAAACTCTCATGTCTGTGTAAAGACAATGTGTAAAGACAAAAGCTTTTATTTGACCACGGTATTTCCATGACTTTCCATTACTTTTCACATAGAAAGACAGGGAATGGGGAGTAATGAATTTTTGAATTACTGGTACATCTTTGTGTCTTTACATGTATGTATATATATCGTTTATGTTTTTGAACATTAGACCTCTAAGTGCCTCCACACCAGCAGCCTCTGATGCCTCTAGAGTTGGAACCCCTATGTCTGCTGAAAGGTAAGGTGAAATTTGTTCTTCTCTATGAGCTATGTGTATGCTTAGTGCTAGAAGATGCACTCAGATTAGAGTTTAGATACATGTATATTTGGTGATTTTGACATTTCAGTCTGCAGAGCTTCAGAAAAGTAATTTCACTAATTCTGTTTTTATGCCTCCGCCCACCGAAGGTGGGTGCCAGAGGCATTAAGTTTTCGGGTTGTCCATCTGTACGTCCGTCCGTCCCATTTTCGTTCTCGCGATAACTTAAGAACCATTTGATGGATCAACTTCAAGCTTGGCTCATGTATGCATATGGGAAGGACAATGATCTGATTATATTTTTGGGTCACAAGATCAAAGGTCAGAGGTCATTATATACATGAAAAAGGCTCGTTCTCGCAATGATTCAAGAACTGTGGGACGGATCAACTTCAGACATGGCTCATGTATTCATGTGGGATGGATAATGATCTGAGATGATTTAAGAGTCTCAAGGTCAAAGGGCAAATATTATACAGGGCATTATGTACATAGAAATGGTTTGTTCTTGGGATAACTCAACAACCATTTGTCAGATCAAATTCAAACTTGGATCATGTATGCATAGGGGAGGGAAAATTATCTGATTAGATTTTGGGGTCTCGAGGTCAAAGGTCAAAGATGCCCTTGTATACACGAAAATAAGAACAATCCACATGAATGTGCAGTATATTTTCTACATCGCAATGACGAGGCATAAATTTCGAATGAGCGCAGTCAAGGATTCACCTGGTTTTAAGCTATTACTGGACCATGTTGTTTTCTTTTTAATAGATTAGTATGGAATAAACTGTTCTATCACTAATTCAGTTTAGGGGAAAAGAGTAGACTTAATCTCAGTTTTTACATGTATGTGTTGTTTGTTTTAACACTAGACATCCCAAGTCCTCTTCACCAACAGCAACTGTAACTGGAGTTGGAACCCCAGTGTGTGTTGAAAAGTAAGCTTATCACACCATGTTACTTTTTTAATATGCTTTTTCATAATGGAGGCAGTATGTTTTCGGTTTTGGTTTGGTTTGGGGTATGTAGGTCAAATGCCAAAGATCATAGAGGTCAATTTTTGTAATTATAATTTGCAGTCATCAGCATTTTGATGAGAAAGTTGGTAATTACAAGAGTTATAATTTAAGATAAATACATTGAAGTGAATACAAGTGACAGGGTCTGGGATGTGGACTTTTCACCTTTTGCCATATGTTGAATGAGGCAAAGTCTGGCTATATAGATCAATCATAGTCATTGCATGTATTGTATGCTATTTGGCAATTACATGACATGAAGACTCTCAATGTAACTGGCATGACTAAATCATCTATAGTTGTTATAACTAAGCAATGCACTGCTTTTCAGCTTGCCTTTCTTCCACTCGCCCCTTGTCCCCAAGTGTAACAGGTAAGATATGAAAACTATTGAATGTTCTTGTAAATGACTTTTTATATTCTCAAAATTTTCTAAGTTCAGTTATGAACCAATCATAGAAAGGAATGAGGGTTGTGTAAGCCTCGCACTGATAAATAAACAATTTTTCTATGCATGTGTGTCATAAAAAATTCCTGAAAATAAACACTGTTGTGTGTCATAGTTCATGAATGTACAGTGCAATAGATTTATATGAAATGTGAATTGACAAAACTGATTATGGGTAAATAGATATAGATATTTTTATCACATTTATATGTATGCAGGAAACTCCAGGACCATTGGGAACATACAAAGGACCATGGAGACCTCAAGGATTGTGCTGACAGTTCTTCAGCTGTGGAAAGGTGTGTTTTTTATGCCTTTGCGCTCCCCCCGGCCCTCCTTCCCGCCCTAAATGCCCGAACATATGATTGTACTTTATTGTACGATCGAGAGCGCGAAGCGACCAACTGGCAATTTTCTGCATTTTCAACCCTACAAGTACAATTTCTTGCGTACTTTACCTAGGGAATTTTGCAATTGACCACTGCAGTCGAGCCGTTGAGAAGTGCGAAGTTTGTACTTTGATTAACTTTTTTTTTTTCATTCACCCCTTCTACAATTAGGAGTGAAATAAAGTCCTTGAGAAATAGGCCGACATCATTATACATCTTTATTTTTCAAATTTGGAAACCTTGATAAAAGTTATTTAAGAACTACATACCTGGAGCTCGAAATTACGAGATCCTGAAAGAAAATAATTATATGAGAGAGCAAAGGGACTGACATTAAAGGGGGTACCCAATGTTGAAACAATGTTAGCTCATTTAAAAGAGCATGATTTTATTAGCAGAAAATCATCTGCCTAAAGTTTTTTTTAAAGTCGTGTTGCCAAGGAAACCCCCAAATGTGGTAAGATTTCAGGATATTTTTGACCCCTCAGCTGTGACCCAGTTTCAACTGGGTACCCACTTTTACGTCAAAATGACGTCAAAGTGGGTACCTTGTCGCGCACTTCTAGCAAAATGCGCGCAAGGTATAATACATATTGTACAGCCCAGCGCGCAGCACAACTGCAATGCGCGAAGCTGGGTACCCACTTTTACGTCATAGCTCATACTGTAATTTTTTGGTCAACTCTTGACTTTATATGAGAAAATTAGCCAAATGCATTGATTTCGACTGAAAATCATCAAATTTTTAATGTTATTCTTCTTAGAATTCTATTCTCGATCATATATCCAAAAAAAAATTACCATTGTGTAATCACTTTAAGATTTTTATTTTTTATTTTAAACCGTCAAAACTGTTAACTGCTTTTAGATTATGGCAATGGGGCGCATAATCTGGTCATTAAAAGGAGAAGTTTTTGACATTAAAGACATTGGTTAACATTGTTATGATTTTAAAAAAAATCTTGTTTTGTTACTTGAAAATGGGATAAACATAAGGGTTATAGTGTAAAAATACCAGTCTGAAAGTTTCAAAGTATAATATCCACAGGAAGTATTTTTAAATATCAAAAATGTGAACCAATGTTTGAAAAATATACGAGGGTCGGTTGCACAGAAGAGACATAAGGAGTGCACATTTGCATATGACTCAACTTACCGTACTGTGTGTATTGGCGTATCACGCGGCGGGAGGCACATAACGGCATTTTCAAATTCAAGCAAAATGGTCCTCTTAGTGATTGTCTCGTGAGACGAAGGATAATAAAATCGCCATTTGCGTATAACTTACACTTTTTCATTCCAAATTAGGGTTGGTTTCAGGGTTTTTTAGTACAAATACAAGTACTCATACACATGTTTCATCTTAGTTTGAGAATTTTTTAAATCAGCTACTCACAAAGTTAGCCAATGCCTTTAAGTATAAAGTTGTATCGGACCGCGGAAGCTCAAAATTTGTGTTTGTGTGTGTGCCATTTCCTAACTAAATTTATATAGCCTATGGCAGGAAAATGCTGAAAAATGGTCCAATTTCATTCTCTTATTTTGCAGTAATTGGAATTTTTTCACAAAAATCATATTTCTGTCAGTTTCAAGGTTATTATTTTCCAAATCCAGGAAGAAAATTCAGTAGTATTGTGATATAAGAAAAACACCCTACTGGTAAATGGTAGGGTCGGCACACCTTAGTTTATAGGAGTGCCAACCCTATTAAGGTGTGCCAACCCTATTACCAGTATAAGAGGCTAACGACGACTGTTAGAGACAATTCTTCGGACTAGGGTCAACCTAGCGAAAAAAAGTAACTGCCCTCTGAGTTTGAGGCCCTGTCTCTGAGACTCTGACTTTGTCATGTACAACGTAATGAATCAAAATACCGTTGGTGAAGGTAATGGTCAAACTATCACTTCCGAGGTGATTTGGATGTAGCTCTTTCTGAAGTGAAACTGAGGAAAGATAGCGCGTGTAGCCGTGTACAACAAATTAGTTAGATCGCCGAGGAAGTGATAGTTTGTCTCATTGCCTGAACAGACCGGAAGTTGATTTAATGGCATGCTTTATATTCCACACCTGAAAATAAAGAAAATAATATGTTCTTCTCTCTGAGAAGGAATTGTTTTTTTTTTTATTAAAACATCAGTGTTTAAAATGTAGGAAAGTTGACTGCATTTGCGCATTCCTGTTTTTTAGCGCATACATTGTATTTTGTGACAGTGCACAGTGCGTGATTTTCTTGGCCTCAATCGCTCAACAAGTAGTAATCTAATTGTGACTTCACAAAAGAAGCGAAGAGGATGCGATGTCCAAAAATGATGGCAAAAGTTGATAGCACAATCATCGCAGGGGTCACACACTTTTATTTCCCACATACAGGTAGGCCTAGAATATGGATAATGTGTTGTGACTCTGTTGACTGAAGTGATCAGCGAAACCCAACACTGCAAGGTCACGCACTTTTCTTATCGGATGATGATGCTCGTGAAACTACACTTCATCACATGATTCACTTTTGACCAGTCCTACAGCAACATTTTTAATATGTGGAATATAAATCTTAATATGGACAGTAGGAAAAAATAATCTGCTCTGCAATCCTTACGTCTGGTCTGTGCAACCGACCGTTGTATATTTTTCAAACGTTGGTTCACATTTCTAATATTTGAAACTACTTCCTGTGGATATTATACTCTGAAACTTTCAGGCCAAAATGAGATTAAAAAAAAAATTATAACACGGTCTTTAAAGTTACGTTATAACTTATATTAACAATAGAAGGCTGTGCTAATAAGACTAGAGTAAGTAGCTTTAGGACTCGAGTATAAAATTTAACTAGATTAAATTACGTATGACTGCAAAATGCATGGGAAGAGGACACTAGCAGTTCCTTTGGGGTGCCCACCATGTACTGTACAAGTATTTAAAAAGATTTGTTTCCTACATGTATAGCTCTTGTATAGCTCTAGGCAAGATGAACTCGGATGAAGAATTGGATTCCTGCACACTACTCCCAAGTTCTGATGGGCATGGAGAAGGAACTTCTCTTCCAGTACATGGAGGTATGACCTGTTTTGTCAGCTAACATTTTCTGTACAAATTCAGTCATTTGTATTTTAATGAATGGCATCACCTAAGCGCAGCTAAACACTTTCAGTCTTGTGTATAAGAATCGTTTGGCATATAAAACTTCATACGTTTCATTATATCTTACGCCAAAAGCATACCTTTCCTAGTTGTAATAGCTAGCCATCCAGTATCATGTTTGGATTATAAACTTTTTTTGCAGTCATGAAGTTGAAAACAAAAAATGTGCAGTCACATGATGTCAGTTATTCGGTTATTCTAGAATTTGTTTTATTATCTGTTCTGTTGGTTCAACATGATTATGAAAATATGATTATAGCATACTTTTTGCTGGTGTTGCTGTTCATCTAAACTTGTATCACTATGTAAGTTATAAGAATACCAACAAGTAAAGTGACATTGGAAGCTTTATACATTGATTTCGCCAAAGTGTCTTGGTAACTAATTACAACTGAGGAGTAGTAATTGGTTACATACATGTGTAATTTGTATCTTTTTTGTTGTGTCTCATCTATTTTAATTTGTTGAATTGAAGTCAAAATAACTATAAGAATAGATGAAAAATAACTTCTTACTGTACTCACAGTTTTCAAAGTCAATATATCCATAAAGGATGGGTTATGTCTACATGTGTATGCATGTGTAGCTCTCTTTCTTTTCTGAAAATTCTACTAGTATATTAAAGTGCATTAACTGCTTCCTTTCATATATAGAACATGTCAGAATCAAGCAAGAACTTGTTGAGGAGACTAATTCCTTTGCAAGGGCCCATGAACTAGGAGAAGAAATTCAGCTGACAACTCCTGAAGGTATACTTTAAAGCTGGTCTTAATCTTTTACAGCCTAAGATCTGAAATTACTAGAATCTAGTATATATTATAGTATATTGAAGATCATAACTTCCCTCAAAGTGATCAAGCTGGAAGAAAGGTATTATATCAGTTTTTTTGCTAATTCGTGAAATTTATGAGTTAATTTGTGTGTCACAAAAAACAGATCGGAAGATTCGAAATTTCATGCGCCTGTTAGTTTGATGATTCTACAATAGCTCCCTCTGCTGAAAAATAGCGCACAATGCAAGGATTTACATAAGTGTTGCTATATGTATGGTACGTGCGGTGGCCGCTGAGCTAGCTAGTTAGCTGGCTGCGCTGCATATCTGTAGTACTGCCAGTGAGCTTCCAATGTGGCTGACACATTGTCATTTTAATACATTGTAGAACCATTTCTGTCTGACTCTGAGATACAGGTCATAAGTTTAGAATTTTAGAGTATTGTTAATATGTAGTAGTTTTGTTTTCAGTCAAAATTAAAGGAAAAAAAATCAACATCAATGTGAGATATTTCTCATATGGCAAGGGCAGGGCCAGAAATTTCGACTGCGAGCGGTCAAGGGGTTACAGTTATTTACCCCAAAGGTTCGTTAGTCCAAAAATAAAATAAAGTTCTTCAGTCAAAATATGAAAAAAGGTTCATTATTCGAAAAGTTCGTTGATCTGGAAATGAAATAAGGTTCGTTATTCCAAAGGTTCATTGGTCCGAAAATGAAATAAGGTTTATTAGTTTGTTATTTTTCTACTAACGAACCTTATTTCATTTCGGGACTATCGAACTTGCAGTATAACAAACCCTATTTCATTTTCGGACTAACAAACCTTTGGAATAAAGCCACAAATGTTTTGGTTAACAGACCCTTTTTCATTCTCGGACTAACGAACATCTAGGTATCCACAATTAGCGTGTTTTGGAATAACAAACCTTCAGAATTTTGCATGTTATTAGGCTGGGGGTGTTTATTATGTCTGTTAAGTTATTCTCTGAGATACACTGTATTATGTAATGATATCTTTAACATCTTTCATTACAGGTGATGTTATCACCATCAAGCAAGAACCAGAGAATGAAGTGTTCCAGTCACTCGAATGTATAGGAGATGTAAAAGAAGAAACGGACCCATCAACTCAACGTGGTAAGATATGGCGCATGTTATATGTATATGTACAATTTTGTTGTGCAATTTTGCATGTTATATTTTTCCAAACCTGATTAAGGAGTAATGACTGAAAACTGAAAATAAAAGAAAGAAAAAAATGGATAGGTGTATGGTATGAAAGCTGTAGATCTGAGACCATTGTAAGTCTCATTCAAATTTGTTACTTTAGCCTATGCACAACGGGAATTTTTTGAAGCCTTATTTGATGAGCTTTTCTTCTTGAAATTATTAAGACCAGTATTTTTATGCCTCTGTCCACCGTAGGTGGTGCCGGAGGCATTATGTTTTTGGGTCGTCCGTCTGTCCCGTTTTCGTTCTTGTGATAACTTATGAACATGAAATGTTTCTGAGAAGTATAGCTACATGTCTCTGTATTCTGTATTCCGATTTCTTCTGAAGTTTCTCATTGAAAAATTGCACAGATTTGTTTTAAAAGGAACTTATTGTTTGTTTCATGTTTAGTTCTACATTTAACTATTGTCATTCTCTCTCTCTCTCTCTCTTGATCTTATTGGTATTTCCCTTACCCCTTAACATCCCTCATTACGCCGGAACATTTGAAGGCCTCCCGAAGCCCCGAATTTGTTAGATGCTCCCCAGGTGCATATGTGCTAAGTGTGCATCAAAAGCAAGAAATTGGTAACAGTGAAAGGCATGCGCATAACGAAAGGTCAAATTCAATGAAAATGCATGGATGGATATTTAATTGTAGCGGGGCTTCAGGAGGCAATCAAATGTTACTGAACGTGCGGCACCAAACTACGACTAAATGATGGCGCTGTACCTTATGCAAATGAGGCAAATCCGTGTGTGCTACTTGTTCGTCTTGATTTGTCTATGGTATTTCCTCAGGAAACATTTGCTCTTATTTTTTTGTGTTATGAAAATCTTAATATACATTTGCTGGTACTAGTTTTAAAATTATAAAAAACTAAGAGTAAATATTTCCGGAGGAAGCAGCAAGAAGGTCATGAGAGAGAATGAAAATAATTGAATGTCGAACCAAACAGAAAACAAAAAATAGACAAGATTATTGCACAAGACTTAAATGAATATGATTTGTTTGGGCTGGTACTTGGTAAACCTTGCAAATGGGACTCTACAGAGGTGGTGCTGCAGGAATTCCTGTGATTTCTCATTTCTCACAAAGACAAAAGAAAATAAAAAATTGAAGCTCTGAATCCAAAGTAACCTCCGGCATATACTGCCCAGGGATACAATTATACAATTATAATTATGATGAAACTACGTTGCAATAATAATCATAACACATAAAATCAAGATCCTTAACAGTTCTCCACATCACTTGGTCTTTATGTGTTTCCGTTTTTCTCGAAAGGCCACTTTTCTTTTCTAGTTAGAAAAGGACTTGTCTCTTTGGAATTGGAAATGGCATTGTGCACACCAGTCTCGCTGCAACCAGTCCTCTCTCTGAATTGATGTTTAGTTAGAGTAGCCTTCCTGGTTCGAGGATCTCTATTTGGGCCATTTGAACCTGACTAATAGGGTGTTGCAAGAAAGTTGCAATCGATTGCAAGTTGCAATTGATTGTCACTGGCCAATCAAAATCATTGTTGCATGCATGTCTTCTTAAAAGGGCAGACCCTGAGCCAATCAGAATGGTTGTTTCAAAATTAGTAAATATTTGCAATTGATTGCAACCTTCTTGCAACACCCCATTAGAATGGCTTTTTAGCCCATAATGCGCAGAACCATATCAATTTCTCTCATATCCACACAACCCTGTTTGGTTTTCTGGCACTTGATGTGTGAAGACCATCAATGGTTTTTAATTTTATATTCATTTCAGTATTTTCCACAACCATGGATTCTAATTCTCCATTCCAGTTAACACAGGCCTAATGAAATAATAAGACAACAACTTTCTATATACGTTTCCAAAACTTAACTAATATTTTGCTCACCCTCAGGTCTCCTGGCACAGCAGGTGTACTCAATTAACCCAAAGATTTCCATCTGGTCTCACAACAAGACTGGCATACCTCAGTCTTATTGCAAGGCTTACTACATGTATATCAAAGATCATTGGTGAACCCAACCCAATAAAAATATGGTTGGTTGGTTGGTTGTAATTTGGATTTTAAGGCGCTTGTCATTCATAATTTGAATATTTGCGTCCCCAATAACAATACAATATGTTGCATTCAGCTTGGGATTACACTGCTTATTTCAAAAGCAGTGAAAGAAATGTGTCTCTGAATCAATCACTCCTGAGATATTTCAAGGCTTTCTTCACAATGAATAACATGAATAAATATACACCTGTCAAAATTACAGCATTGGAAACCGATTTGTACTGGTTCCAGTAACATTCTTATAGCCCAACATTTGATATTAGCATGTGTCCTCTTGATTTCTTAATGAATCAGTTAAATTGAATACCAAATTTAAGGTACCAGCTGTGTACAAATTAAATCCTCATTCTGAAAGTGTCAAAATAACATTTTGGTCACTTTCTACTCTAGCAATATGAATCATATCAAGTATGAAACAATATTTTGTTACAATGTATATATATATATATATATATATAGGAATCAGAGTTGGTAGTAGAATGCCATAAAAAAATAAAATCATAGATTCCTGTATTTTCCAGATGCCACGCAGACTATTTTTCACTTATATATATATATATATATATATATATATATACATATGTATACACACCTCACAAAAAGTAACTAACCATTTTGTCTTTTGATCAAAGATCAAATATGGTGTGTGGTATCGGAAAACTTTTAACAGAATTTGAAAGAAAACTTAATTCCAAACATTTTGACACTTCATTTGCTGAAATCGAATGAAGAATGTTGGCACAGTGACGATTCATATGCAAATACCCCCAAAATATAAGTTGCAGCAATCCCTATTGATATGGCAGTCTCTACTCACAGAATGGATTTGGTTGTCAACTTCACCTCTTTGTTATCTGACAATTATGGTACAAACAAAAACACAGAGGTGGTCTACAAAATAAATGACAGTCAAAACATGTGCCAATCAAAGTCATTCCAAATGCATGAGGCAATGGTAGTTTAGCAAAGAAAAGTGTCAGTGCTCGAAAGGATGCCTAAGTTGTCTGAAAATTAGAGGTGACATCTTGCCGGAGAGAAAACCTATGCATCCTTTTGAGCGCTGACACTTTTCCTTGCCGGACATCTGTTGCCTCGTTAGTTACTTTTTGTGAGGTGTGTATATGTAATGTAGACGATAAAATAAACAAATTCCATGAGACGTACAGAATTTGTTCAATTATTGTCTACATTTATTCTATTTACTACCATTCCGAAGCAGAACTTTGATTTTCATATTTTTCATATGTGCACTTACACTCGACCAAAAAGGTAAGTCCACCCTATCGCATTTTTTGTATATCTCAAGAAGTATTTTCCTGATTTGGTCATTCAAACAGTAATGAATATGGAATTTTCTTGCAAAGAAAAAGAAAAATAGAGAATGGTATATGTTTGAGTCTGCCAATTAATTGCATTTATGCTGTTAAATCATGGATTATTTGGCAAAAGGTTTATAAAAACTTACACTTTTGTGATTTGTGTCAGCCTCTACCCAAATAACAGGGGAATCGTGCATATTTCCTAACTTTCAAGCACCATTTATTGCATGTCACTCTGTTTTAAAAGTATACATTCATTGATTTGGAAAATATGACTTTATTATCATTATGGCATAGGTGAAGCTTAGATTGGACAAGCTTATCAAAATTCAGCATTTGAAAACATTCAATGTAATAATTATCGAGTAAAAACTTGAAATGCAGCCCCGACTTGGACAGGCTCTCAAAACGCTGCTGAGCTGTGTGAGGTCACAATATGAACATTATTTGCACAAGCAGACGATGTCCCCTAACATCTCACACATTTTCAGTGCCTGTTTTGTCATCTTCTGTTCACCTATTTCTCTTACTTCACTAGTGTCATTCCAAATGTTTAATTTTATTCCCTCTCTCTAAACCTCATGAAAGGTATTATTTTGATGATAAATGCAGGTTTGGAGAAAGAAAGGCGTCAGTTGCTTGTAAACAAAATGAGGTGAGATTGTATTTCAGGTGCATAAGTCTGTTGTATGTTTGGTGTTTCAAGAGGGAAAGAATATCATCCATGCTTTCATTTGGCGGGCATTTCAGTTTAAAATTGTGGTTTCTTTGTCTGATAATTTGCTCAACCAAAAGCTTATAGTTATCAGAATCAGGTTCAATTCCCTTTGTGGTGAGAAATACGGTAATGTTCAAATACACTAAACGCTTTCTAACTTGAAAAATAATTGCATTGTAATTATGTTCATTTGTTATGGGACATTGTCTGCTTGGGCAGGACTTGTGCACTTTATGATGTCATCGAAACATCATTGTTTTCTGGCAACAACATATCCCAGATGCTGGGAGGTGGTTGTATTTGTATTATTTTGTAATCACCCAGTAGGAAGTTGACGTAAAACTTATAGTATTACTGTCTTTATAAGCTTCCAAGTTTCTAATGATATATTTTTTGCCATATTTGTGATTTTCTTTGAATGGGTAGTTTAAATAAGCATCACAATGAATGAAGTATAGTCAACTCTGCATAAGTCGAAGTTGCATAAGTCGAATAATCGCCTAAGTCGAAGGTCTGTACTTGGTCCCATTCCTTTATTTTCTATTGTCTTTGACCCCTTATAAGTTGAATTTTCTCTAAGTCGAAGCATTTTCTTCAGTCCCAAGAAATTCGACTTAGGCAGAGTTGACTGTATTCAGTAATTGATAGGTCCACCATCTGCTTTAATCACTTCACGATACCTCTTCAGCATATACTGTTGATCAGAGTTTTGTTTGCGACATTGATCCAGCTTAGCCCAGGCCCTCTGCAAAATGCACTAGAATTCCTGCAAAGAGATTTTGTCCTTTACCTTCTTGTTGGCTTTCCGCTTGGTGTTATCCCATTCCAGTTTGGTAGACCTCCCGGCGAGGTGTTGGAAGCCGCACATCGTCGTCGTGCCATATGCAGCAGCCATCAGAAATGAGTTTATCATTATGGATGACAATGCTTGGCCTCATGGTGCTCAAGTCATTGATCAGTTAGTAGAGGGAAATAGCATTTAGCGTGTGGAATAGCCTGCAAGATCCCTACACTGAAACCCTATTGAGAACCTACTAGGTTAACATGAACCGGAAAGCCAGCAAGCAGGTGAAGGGCGATACCTGTTTGAAGAAATTTCGGGGCATTTTGCAGAGGGCCTGGGCCAACCTTGATCAAAGTCTCTTACAAACTTTGATCAACAATATGCTGCATGGATGTAACGAGGTGATTGGAGCAGATGGAGGACTTATCAATTATTGAACACTTTATTCATTGTAATGTTTATTAATAGTAAAACATAGAGTAACATGCAATGAATGGTGCTTGAAAGTTCAGAAACATCTTGTTAGTCAATAAGAAGCTCAGGGATGCAAATCACAAAAGTGCAAGACTTTTTCGCACATTTATTTTTTAAAAGAAATTCCTTCTTCTTCCTCTTTCTTCATTACCATTTAATTGACCAAAATTGTTAAAATGATTTTTGAGATATGTGAAAAATGCCAGGGAGGGGGAACTTATTTTTTTGTTGAGTGTATACTCTTTTTACATCCCCAGATGAAGAACTTGACAATGGACATGGCAACAGACAGTTGCATTTGGCAACCTGCAGTGGAGAGAAATCCCATCCATGTTTGCATTGCAGTGAGGGATTTCCTGACACGAAGGCTCTTGCCATTCATCTTGGAACGCATACTGGAGAAAATCTGTATGATTGTGACCATTGTGATAAGAGATTTTCTCAGAGAAGTCATCTGACAGTCCATCTTAGAACACACACAGGAGAAAAGCGGTATCAGTGTTCCTTTTGTCATAAGGGATATATATGTCAAAGTAATCTTGCCCGTCATCTTAAAACACACACTGGAGAAAAGCCTTATCAGTGTTCCTATTGTGATAAGGGTTTTTCTCGGAAAGATGTTCGTACCCTTCATCTTAGAATGCACCCTGGAGAAACATCTTATCACTGTTCCTATTGTGATAAAGGATTTGTTCGAAAAGGCCTTCTTAAACCTCATCTCAGATCACACACTGGAGAAAAACCTTATCAATGTTCCTACTGCAATAAGGAATTTTCTGACAATCACATTCTTTACATTCATCTTAGAACACACACTGGAGAAAAACCTTATCAGTGTTCGTATTGTGATAAGGATTTTTCTAACAAAAGTGTTCTTAACATTCATCTTAGAACACACACTGGAGAAAGGCCTTATCAATGTTCTCATTGTGTCAAGCGATTTCCAACTGGAAGTGATCTCACTAGGCATCTTAGAACACACACTGGGGAAAAGCCCTATCAATGCTCTCATTGTATCAAAGGATTTCCAACTGGAAGTGATCTCACTAGGCATCTTAGAACACACACTGGAGAAAAGCCTTATCACTGTTCCTATTGTGATAAAGGATTTGCTCGAAAAAATTCTCTTACAATTCATCTAAGAACACACACTGGAGAAAAACCTTATCATTGCTCCTATTGTGATAAGGATTTTTCTAACAAAAGCATTCTTAACATTCATCTTAGAACACACACTGGAGAAAAGCCTTTTCACTGTTCCTATTGTGATAAAGGATTTGTTCGAAAAGACCTTCTTACATCTCATCTGAGAACACACACTGGAGAAACACCTTATCAATGTTCTCTTTGCATCAAGCGATTTTCAAGAGGAAGTGATCTTACTAGGCATATTAGAACACACACAGGGGAAAAGCCTTTTCACTGTTCCTATTGTGATAAACGATTTTTTCGAAAAGGCCTTCTTACATCTCATCTGAGAACACACACTGGAGAAAAACCTTATCAGTGTTCTCTTTGTGTCAAGCGATTTCAAAGAGGAAGTGATCTCACTAGGCATATTAGAACACACACAGGGGAAAAGCCTTTTCACTGTTCCTATTGTGATAAAGGATTTGTTCAAAAAGGCCTTCTTACATCTCATCTCAGAACCCACACTGGAGAAAAACCTTATCAATGTCCTTATTGTGTCAAGAGATTTCCAACTGGAAGTGATCTCACTAGGCATATTAGAACACACACTGGAGAAAAGCCTTATCACTGTTCCTATTGTGATAAAGGATTTGCTCGAAAAGGTTCTCTTACAATTCATCTAAGAACACACACTGGAGAAAAACCTTATCAATGTTCCTAATGCAATAAGAAATTTTCTGACAAAAGTGCTCTTAATGTTCATCTTAGAAGATATACTGGAGAATAGCTGTAACGATGTTCCTTTTGTGAGAAGGGATATTCATGTAAAAGTGATCTCACTAAGCATTTTAGAAAAAACATGCATATTGTAGATAACCCATATAAATATTCCTCAGTATGTGATGTACTTCCTCAGTAATGCCTTGAATTTAATTACGCAGCTAGTCGTACATTTGAATTCATGGGATGTCCTTGGTGGAAAAACCTTAGTGTGAATCAAAGGAACAGTCGGTCAGTGCTTTTGAATTATCACTGAATAATCCAATGTAAAAGGAATGATATCATCAACGAATTTTTTGACAATCAAAAATGACTTCAGAAAATATTCTGACATGTATGATGTATAGTCATTTTAATGTTCAGTTTACCAATAATATATGTTTATGATTGCTTTTGAATTATTTTTTTTTTCTCCAAATGTTGACTTGTTTTTGTTATTCTAATATTTTCTTGTTTAAATTGTTTATTTTTTAACTTCTTATTATGTTATGTTATTTTGTATATGTGATGCACAATCATACCTCAAAGTCGTCCTGTATATTTCCTTTAATTTACTAACCTTTAGTGTTTAACTAACCCTTGGTGCAGCATTTATTCAGATGGTTATAGGAAACTAGAATACAGTAATTGACAAATGAAGAATGGTCATTAATGGTGGTTCAAGTGGGGGGGGGGGGGGGGTAGTTGGAGAAGGTTAGTGCTGAGTAAGCCATCGATTTGATTACTGCTGTAGTGTAAGGATGTGTAAGGTTCGTCCTCTCCGTCATGTACAAAATGTAGTTAGTACATGATTTGAAGCCTTTGGATGGGTGATATGCTGGTGATACACTTAGCAAGGGCGCCAATGGAAGCACCAGGTCAAAGTGGTGCAGACTGCAGGCTGCGGTAACGCCGACCAGCCCTGTCTATAGCATGCCGGAAAGTCAGCAAATTGCCACCACCAGTTGAAAAGATAATGGAATTGCACATGGGAAAGTTTAATGAACATTTTTAAGGCTAGAAATTTGCTCATGCAGCATGTAAACGTCATGATTTTTCAGAGGTGCTTAAATTTCAATCTTAAGTGAACCTAGCATCTGAAAGACTAGATACTTTGTCTCAAAAGCAAAATAAAAGAAGGAAAGCTAAAGAGAGAAGTAATATATTAATAATGATAATAATAATGATTAATGATAACAATTAAAATAGCAAAAATTATGTTGATAAGTCTTGATTACCATCAGTTGGGAAGATAATTGAATCACACATGGGAAAGTTCTAAGAATATGCAGTTGTGCATGTTACAGTCGATAGTAATCAGATTTTTTTATTAATACTTCAAAAATCCTCAGATATACTGACAGCTATTTTACAGATCTTAACGCCTTCTTAATGTAATGTCATAATTGAAAAAGGTTTTCAGGTGATTTACAGTGTTTGATGTAGCTCGTATATAGTAGCAACCAAGAGGAAATGATGTTTAACTTTTTCATCCCAATATTTCTATTTTCATGTATCAAAAATTATTGGGTGTGGCAGTGCAATTGTTTATTTAATTCTATATTATGTCAACTTCATCATTTCATGTACATGTATAAGTAAGGGGGAGTCTTGGGATGGGCGAGCATTCATATATTTTTTCTTCTTTTTTATCCCTACTTCATTTTACGAGTATGATGTGAGATAGGTGAGAGCTGAACGAGAGGTTTGAATGTAAGTTGTTGTATGTGTATTTTATATTTTGTTTATTTGAGCAAGAGAGTGATGTATAGGGAGTGTGGTTATGATTCAGAACGTGAAAGAGTTTAGCAAGTGAGTGCATAAGTAATGCACAGTGCCGGTCGGTGTTCACTGGCTTCGCCCTTTCACTGTTCTGCAAAGAGTAATGGATTTGGTTCACCAATTCCAATGTTCTAGTTGATTGTTGTGGTGGTAAGCTCAGTCAGTGATTCCTGGCTGGCACTGTGCATCAAATTTGACTGCTTGCTCATCCTTGGACTCACTCTTACTTCATGTCACCTGTTCTTGTTTTTTTTTGTCTTTTTAAATTTAGACATCCATTAAAATGCAACTCCGGCGTTCATATACCTCCCATCAGTGGTGTTTGAATGGTTTCCACTTGCTCATCATTTTGCATGTTAATACATATTCTGCCATAGTACACTCTGTTGTAAATAATGAGAGTGTATCCATGTCCGTTAACACACTTATCAATAGGAAAGGATTGTGTGTAATGCATCTTATTTGAATAAAAGATTGATTATTTCTTTCTGTTGTACGAAGGATGTAAATATATATGCACTCAGATGGGCATGGGCATAATTGAAAAGTGCGAATTCATTAAATACAAGACCAAATTTTGAACAAAAATATTCTATGTGTATACACTATTACAATTGCATTTTATATTTGTGTAGTGTTTTAAGCTTTGTAAAGACATGTATGATTCAGTTTTTTTGTTACTGCAAAACATTTTGTAAAATAAACCTTGAATTGAAGTTATTGAACTGAACTGAAATGAATTGAATTGAATTGAAATGTCTTTTTTGATCTTTTAAGGGAATTATTTTTACAAATTTAGTAAACTTTAGTTACATATACTCTATTAGAGTAAAATACTGAACCTGTCTCCTGTGACCAACAAGGGCCCATGGCTGAGTTTAGATATACAGACAGATAGATAGATAGATAGATATATTTTTTTTTAAAGGGAGAGAGATAGGGAGAGGGAGAAAGAGAAAGAGAGAGAAACAGGAAAAAGAAATGGGCACAGATCAGTTCAGTACTGCGCAGGTGACAGTATGGCATTTGAGATATCAAAAGAGGTGCACAGGAACAATGCCTTCTCTTTCAAGGAAACTTCATGCCTTGTGAAATAATCGAATACAATTTCTAAAGGGGAAAGATCATTTGCAAATGATGTTACAATTTTCACTTTTCTTGAAATTTTCACTTTATATTTTCTGAGACTTGGATAGGACAAAAATTTAAAAAAGGATGGAAGGATGCCTTCACTGTACACCTTGCCCAGTCAATATAGATTTTTCTTTTCATCGATTGGAGCATCCAGCCTTACATACTTGCCGGTTTTTTAATTTCTTTTGAAAATTACCAAACATTATTTCACTTCTCTTTAACCTTTATATATACATATATATATATATATATAAAAGGGTTGGAAATCTGTCTGTCGGTCAATTGGATTCGGTCACGCCTAACAGCTGGCCCGCCTCTGTGGTCTAGTGGTAAGGCATTGGCGTTCTAAGCCAGTGACCCGGGTTCGATTCCCGGCGGAGGCATTTTTCAACCCTTGATTCAAAATGGATGACAGCTCTGAGGAACATTGAGGGAGCTACGCAATTATTATTCTCCCATTTTCATTTCTTTCAGTACATATATATATATATGTATTCTGAATATCATTATTGACAATCTATTATAACCTATTGACAGTTTAATTGCATGTATTTTAATGTATATGTCCAACATAATTAAAATTTAAAATTTTTGCATTCTCCTTTGCTTTAGCATGTTTAGAGTACCTACTGTGGACAGAGTGTGGACAGTGTCCTTTCATCCATTTTGAAATCACATTTGATTTCCTCATTCCCTTTCTTTATCCCTTTTTAACGCAATATTTAAGGGGAGGAGTCATCATTCATTGGGGGTATTATGAAGTCCCCTGATTGTCAGCAAGACTGTTTTCTTCATCAAGTTGTTGGCAGTCAAAAATGGTAATTACCCAAAATACAAAAACTTGCATTCTTGCTCTAATAATAACTGTGTACATATTTCAGTTTTAATCCGTAGGACTTTGAGATATCCCCTCTCCCTTTTTTTCAGGGGCCGCTCATAGACTTGCTAAACCATAAAAACCCATGGGCTCCAGAGGCGGAGCAGCCTCCCACAAATTTGGCTTAAAAAAGAAAAAAAAACACACACACACACACGCACACACGCACAGACTATATAAATTGTCAATTTCTCAAGTTCATAGGCTTGCATAACCATAAAACGCCAGTTACAGTTCATTATTCCAAAGGTTCGTTATTCCAAAAGTTCATTATTCCTAAGTTTCGTTATTCCGAAGGTTCGTTAATCCGAAAGTGAAATAAGGTTTGTAAGTAATTTTCAGACTAACGAACCTTATTTCATTTTCGGACTATCGAGCCTTCAGAATAACTAATCTTATTTCATTTTCAGATTAACGAGCCTTATCTCACTTTCTGATTAACGAACCTTTGGAATAACAAACCTTATTTTATTCTTGAACTAACGATTGAACCTTCAAAATAACGGCACAAATGTTTGGATTAACGAACCCTTTTTCATTTTCGGGCTAACAAACATTTGAACAGTATACGCAATTTGCATGTTTCGGAATAACGAACATCACCCAAAACACCTGCACCCTCTAGAAAAACAATGGGGTATATGAGACCCCAAATTTTGTTTCCTGTTCGTAGTTAGCCTCTTATTCGGGTAGGTCAGCTCAAGTGAGGAGAGCCGACCCAACCCAAATAAGAGGCTAACGAACGGGAGACAGAATTTTTGGTCAAGGGGTATATACCCTCAAACCCCCTCCTCCGGCCCCCCCCCCCCGATTTATGCCATCCATTGCATAAAACCCCCAAGAGTTTTAGGAAGCGCCACTCCCTTGAACCCCCACAGTCCCCGAACTACACCTGTTTGGGTGTCAGCTCCCCCCCCCCCCTCTCTCAAGGCAAAATTAGAAGGAAACAAAAAACAAAAAATTTGCGCAGACCCTTCTTTTTTTTTGGCGGGGGGGTACTGTAATCTAGTACAAGTCGTCATGATCATGTGGTTTTGTGGCTGGGCAGCTAGCAGACTATTCGCTAGCTAGCTGAAGCCGCGCGTCGAGCGAGAGTACTAAGCGGTAAGTTGCACGCCCCTTTTGACTTTAAAATGTGCGCTAATAGTTGAAATACTGAGGTAAATGTGATATGTATGTAGTTCAAAATAGCTAATGAAGTGATATTGTGAATTCAAGTTATAAATCTGTGAGTGCAATGTGTAAGAATAGATCAAACTCCGCTCCTTTTCGGCGTTGTCATGGCTTGTGATCCCGCCGATGCGATGGGATAGCGTTGCTGCCTGGTTGCTGCATTGGCCGACGCTATGCGGGACCCGCTGGCCATGGCCACGTAGTTTCCTCCACGTTCAGTCTGACGCGCTGGATGTGTGTTGTGAGGTGTGTTGTGAGGTGTGCATGTACAGTGCGGGGTTCCCCCTGGCCCCGTAATGTGACTCCACGTAGGAAACCAACATTTGATGATGCTGATGTACCACAATGTAAATCGACTCACAGACATTCCTCATGCCAACCTATTGCGGGTAACAACATCACACCGTGGACATTGACAACAATTCCAAATCCCCTGTGCAAGCACTCTAGTCTACCAGGCAGAAGTCATTTTTCCCCGGACTCTAGATCTAGTATCTATAAGACTTTGGAACTCGCTTCCTGGAGATCTTGTGAAAGTACCTCTGCCATCTCCTTTAGGCAGGAGGTACAGGAAATCCAGCTCCGGTAAAAGGGGTTACCGTTGTTTTTAGCTGCACATAGACCTAGTTATCGTGTAGTCTTTTTATGTGGCACTGTACATACACTGCACCGGCCAGCCAAACCTGGGCTGCGTTTCACGAAACCGTCATAAGTGTAACTTCTCGGACATCCCGTTGAAACGCGTGTTGTAAAATTAACTCGTGTTTCAATGGGATGTCCATGAACTTAGGCTTATGACGGTTTCGTGAAACGCAGCCCAGTACGAGAATACACCAGATAGTGGACTGCATGTCTGTACTCGTCTAGAAGAAGAAGAAGAAGAAGAAGAAGAAGAAGAAGAACGTACTTGTGCATTGTCTTGCCACGCTAGTCATGCTACATGTAGTGTGTCCTAATCTGGTACAGGTCCCCCGAGGGGGGGGGGGGGGGGTCACTTCCATTGAAGAGTAGACAGCATCCGCGAGAATCGTCCTTAAAAAAACACCCGAAACGAGGATTCAAGGGAAGGCCGCTAGGACACCCTAAACACGGATATTGTGCAGATGTCCCAGAGGATATTCCCATTTTCATATCTTGAGAGTGTTAGTGGGGTCCATTGAAAGTTTGGAGCCGTTTTTATCTCCAGATAATTCACTTTCTCATTATGTCTTACACAGGCGTTATAGGATTTTCCGTTCACGGGTCTTGTTACAGTCGGTCTCGCAGTCGGTGCAAATTACATACCCTTTTCGCGTTTTAGATTATCATGATTTTGGGGGCTTTTTTTCATTTTTGGGCATTTTGACACTCTATTTGTGTTCCGCGCGTTCCGCGCCTACCCCTGAAAAAATACCCCGTTTCCGCGTTTTTTTTTCTTGCGGATGCTGTCCACTCTTCAGTGGTATACTCATTTTATTGGCGCATGATGATATTTTCTATTTGATTTTTATTTCCCCCTAATTACAGGGTCCATTGTAGAGGTTGATATCCAGGGTGTATCAGCTTTCCTTTGAACAGTCATGTCGAGGGTAAGTGAAACTTATCCAATTTCATCTGCTCAGTAGTACTTAATTGATCAGAAAGTTTTAACAAGCTCTAAATTGTATTTCATATGCACCCATGTTATTCTTGTTTAGTTTTTGCTGTTGCCATGATGCGCATGGTAAAATTTGTCATACCCCGCTTTCAGATGAGAGAGTTCTCGTATTGATATACGACGTATGGATATAGGACGTTTTTTTGCGTCTGAATGCTCTTATATTGATGCATCGTTTCAATATACCACATATATTGAAACGATGGTTTGGGCATCATTTCGTACGATTATCCTATATCCATACGATGTAAATTCATGTCTGAATGCTCTCATATCCGTTCGTCATATAAGTAAGTGGGACTTATTCGCAACCCGCGCTTAGGGCCCGACTTCTACTTTAGATGAGTCCAGCACAACGCAAAATAAACACGAAGCGAAAGCCCGCATGAAGTTCGTACTGCGCAAGGGGGAGACTCGTAAATATTCATGAGCTTCCCACGAAAGTTCGACTGAGCGCAAGGTCTGAATGCTCCTGTACGATTCTTGGACAATGGGGCGTTGCGTCTGAAAGGTCTCATATCGATACGTCGTATGAATATATGATAAGTTGGTGTGTCTGAAAGCGGGGATAGTTACATGTTTGCATGATATCTTGACATGCTAAATTGCTGATCTTACAATGTTTTGAAATTGAGCTACAAAGAAGATTAAACCTTTTGCATCATTTACAAAGTTGTTTATTATTGTACAGTGACTACAGAGAATTTTGTTTCACTGTTAATCAAGAATGTAGTATGACTGAGAAATCTTTTCGTTCACAATTGCAGACCACAAAGGGGGTTAACATTCCTGGCCAATGGAATCTAAACCATATTATCTTTCATTTGTGTGATATGGAAATTGAGATGAAAAAAAAAAGCTTCACAGAATCTTAGTATCTTGCTATTTAACATCTAAAAGCAAAGATATTTGACAAATAGTTTTTGAAAGCTAGCCAAAAATGTACATATCCTTTAAACAGAGACAAAGTCATGGGTTTGTATCTATGCTGCAAATATTTTAATATGCCTCATCCAGGGTTCTAACTAGAAAAAAAATCCACACACGGTTCCCACTCTGCGCAAAGCGTGGAAGTTTCAGAAGTTTTACGGAATAACACCTAAAGTTAGGTGTGGCGACAGTAGGATGAAAAATACTTCTTGATAAGCAGGAGTTGTCTACTAATGACATAAAAATAAAAATACATTGCCAAAAAGCAAACAATCTGTGACATTTATCATTATTGTTACGAATATATACTCCAATATTTTTTTACCCTTGTTGCCACGCATGGTGCAGCAATTTCACGCATGGTTCTTGTCAGAAACCCTTTACGCATGGTATTGGAACCATGGGTGTTATGTACTGGTGAGAACCATGGCCTCATCCTGTAGTACCTCTGTAATAAAAAATAGTTCAGAAATGTTCACATTTATGTAATTTATATGTACAGCTGTTGAAAGATACTATTGTTTTTTTAAGACCTCTGCATCATATGTCAAAAACATATGTCCAAATGCATCCAGACTATCTGGTACTTGAACATATACATGTAGATTCAATTTAAAGAGTTGTACCGGTATGTGTATGCTTACATCTTGTCAAATTGATTTAATGAAAGTTCACAAATTTCTAAAATCAAACTTCCATTTTCAGAAGTGAATGATAATAATAACAATAATAATAATAATAATAATAATAATAATTATAATAATAATAATAGTAATAATAATAATAAGTAATAATTATTAATAATAATAATAATAATAAAGCTGTAATAATAATGATAATAATATCAACTTACAACGTAAGTAGTATGAATGCATTTATTTTTAATTGTCTTTAATTTTTATCATTTCCTTCTCTCTTTTCGTGTTTAGGAGATGAAAGCAGTCCGTTGTCCAACGGACCAGCTCTCCCTGACAAACAAAGCAGTTGTATCAGACCGAGATTCCTTTGCACGGGTTGAGTAAGTACTTTCCTATTTGGTTTGAAAATTGATGTGTAAAAACTAAAGTTATTATATAGAGATAGAGATAGAGATTGAAGTATATTATGATGGGAAACTTTGTTGGCTATTAAACATGTGTTATCTGTCTTTAAAAGTAACATGTAAAAATAAAAGCAGTTCAAGTGAGGAAAGAGAAATTTTAGGGGCTTGCTTTTGATTTAAAAATGACATTAAGATAAAGAAGAAAAAATTGTAAGGAAGAATTGTATCTTATGACTCCAAGATAACGGTGTAGGCTACATACATGTAATCCTTTGTAAGATAATGGCTATGTTGCACTTAACTTGAATTTATAAATATGTAGACACTCTTCCACTGTCATTTCTTTTTGTAATATCTGCTAGTTAACCCATTGCATACTATTAACCAGGCATGTATAACTCAGCCTGGGGTACATAGAAAATGCATGGCATAGTAAAATCATATCGTGTTAAAGATGTTAAGAAAACTGTTGTAGTGGCCTGCCAAAATTAGACATAATTTCAGTTTATTTGTATTATTCTTTTTATTTGCATGTATGCAATTTTGAAGCAGAGACCAGGAAACAAATGATAGATTTATCACTATACATGTAATTACACAGTACATGAGCTGGACTGCCTAACCTGGTAAATGTGATTTTTATTGTGGTTGATCATGTGTTCTTTGATAGACTACACACTACACTCCAAGAAGTTTGTGACTCTGTTGTAAATGGATACAGTATATACACTCTCTTTTTTTATACTGTTGCTTAATTGACCTGAAATATGTATATATTTTCCCCACAGCTATGTTCAAGTGCAAGCAATTCAAGGTCCGAGCTATGTGTTTACCATCATAGCACATCCAGATATTAAGGTTGGAGAAATGGGATTTAGTCTTCCCCAGGTAAGAGATTATTTATTTTCAGTGAACTCTGCTGTTTTGTATAATGCTTTTCATGGTGGAAAAACTTCATTGTTGATGAAGTTTTATTGTTTATTGTGAGTTCAATTATTTTGTTTTGTTTGTTTCCCCCTTTTTTGTTATTGGGGGGGGGGGGGGGGGGGTGTTCAGATTTTGTGGAAGAAATTACGTGTATAATTATGAGATATGTGTATAAGAGTAGGCCAAATGAAAGTGTATTGACCACTGTTGACTAATTTGTTTGTTCAAAAGGGCAAATCCAGTTTTACTTTCACTCACAGATGCCGTGTCTTAAATTATTTGCTAAATGTGAATATTTTCTATGACATTTACTAACGATTATATTGACACTTGTCTTCTAGAACAAAGGCCAAGTGATAATGAACCCTGAAACTGACGTTTTTAACATGAGGAGAAGGCTTGCATTTTATCCCCTTTTTTTTACAAATGATATGGAGTTATTTTCAACACAAGTTTTTTTTTTTTTTTTTGTGAGTGTGTGTGTGTGTGTGTGTGTGTGTGTTAAGTTGTTTAATCCATATACTACGGAGGCTCAAAACCTGTTAAATCATACATTGATGTTTGAACCCCCCTGTTTTCTTCTTACAGTATATGAGTATATTTCACGCCAGAGGGAAAAAAAAGATCAAAACAAAACAACCTCCCCCCCCCCCCCCCCCTCCCTCATCTACCTAAGTCATGATAATATCAATAACATAAATACCCAGTGAGCAGAAAGAAAACAGAAAAGAAAGAGGAAGAAAGATAAGAAACAAGAAAACCAGGTGGGACAAAAAAAGGAATGAGTTGTACTTGGCCTTGAAGTGATGTAATAAGTTGGCATTACATGCCTTCAAAAATCAAAACAGAAATTTATAAACTTACCATAACCATTTAATTTAATCGCAAAAAATGTATCGATTCCTGGAACTAAACATGAAATTGAGTGTATCTCATTTTCCTTTTTTGTGGTCTTTCATCTGTAAGTTAAGTAAGCACTTTAAATCACTATGTACATGTATTCTAGGCACTTTATTATATGTTGAAAAGAATGTTGAAATATGGATAGGGAGTGGGGTGAATGCAGAGTGAATGCAGATTGCACAGGAAAAATTCCTTAAATAAAAAAATAAAGGATTTCACATAATTCTCAAGTTTTTTGTTGTTCTCAATCTTTGACACATAAAAACAAGAGTGATTTTGTTTTATTTTATTCATATTTATTTATTTATTTATTTATTTATTTATGTATTCATTTATTCATTTATTTATTTATTTATTTATTAGTTGGTTTTTTGGGGGGGTTTTTTTTGGGGGGGGAGGGGGAATACTATGTTTTGAAAATTACTTGTGAGGAGGGTATAGTCCTTAGATTGCAATCCCAGATTTTTTCGGTAATTACATTTTTGTGGATACAATGTATGTACCTGCTTCATGTACATAGACCTGTGTCCTGCAATTGTATGTAAGTATAAGATGCCCCCCAGTGCTGTGTACAATCCGTCTGCATTTTAAATACTAGTATGTTTTGTATGATACATATTTTCTATTCTCTTCAGCCCAAGTTATTTTGGGCTGTGTATTCAAATTGTTATTTTGTTTTGTTTGTTGTTTTCTAAATCTGTTTAACCTAATGTTTATAAAAGTTGGATTATTAGGTAGAACTTTGAAAAAAAAAGTATTGAAATGCCAAGATCCACAACTTTGAAATATGCCGTCTTTTTTATAAGTACAATAAAAAACTCCTCCTTTTGTCATAATCTTGAATTAGCAAGTGCTGCATTGGCTTGCACGTGTCGGTGAACCAATTGGATATAATTTAAGTTTGTTATGACGCATTTTCCATAAACTCTAGCCTGACTTTACCTCAATGTAGGCTTTGTACCAATAGGTTAGATCTTCCACCTTGAATACATATACATTCCTAAGTAGGATTTACATGTATTTGGGGGCAGTCAGCCTGTGATTTGCCTGAGCTGAATGTCCATTAGGGTTGATGAGATATTAATTATGCTAATTGATTTGAACTCCCATGAAGAGGATTGCTTCTTTACACCTGTGTTTTAGTGTTAATGTACATGTAGTATAGGTCAGTAACGGGAACACTGTCATAATATCAGTGTCAATTATTCCAGAGGGGGTGGGGTACCAGAAGTAATGTTAATGATAATAATAATATTCCGTTCTTTTATAGCTGATATCACATTATGCTCAGGGGGGTGTTTCATGAAGAGTTTTGTCAGTGATTTCCACCGACAACTGTTACAAGCTACTGAAAATCCTTGCATCTGATTGGCCTAGAGCAAATTAGTCGGTGAAAATCACTGACAAGACTCTTCATGAAATGCTCCCCTGATGTCTCTTAGTTTTACTTAAAATGTAATGCTATCAAAATCTTCCTACATGGACATGTACCTAAAACTCAGTAACCTTTACGTATTTACCCTTTAATTCATACACCCTGTATATCATATCACCACACAGCTGTACATGAATGTACAGTGACGCTGCTCTTTTTTTGCAGTATTTTGTACTTTTTCAAGGGATAATACTGCAGGTTTCCAGCAAAAAAAAACTGTTTCTCCTGAACCTAAAAATAGTTACTGTATAGTTCTACAGCTGTAAAATAGGATTATTCATAATACATGTACGTCTTTCTTGTTTCCAGACCAAAAAATACTGCAAAAGCTTGATAAAAGGTTGGCATCTCTGTATGTATTTTACACATGCATATTTGTTGATCTTCATGTACATGTAGCTGAGATACCTGTAAAAGAGCATATCTCTGTCGTGCAAGTATCATTTCCAAGTAGCTGAAAAAGCTGCATTCTTTGCCTCTGCACACACATGATAAATAACATGTTTTCTTCGCCTCAGAATAGCCTGTTCTGCAATTTACATGTGCATGTGCACTGTACATTATCAAAAATCAATTTCCAAATTTACATTAGTATGATCACGCATCCATGCTCCATGATGTTTCTAGCTCTGTGGGAGAAATCACGAGGCTGTCAGCCAGCTAGTCACTTTGCCTCCAGTGACTTAGGATGAAATTAAATTGAAATTGGGAGAGTGCCTGACTTGGTAACCAGGCATGTTGGTCTGGCATCATGGTGTAGAGAGTGATTTTTTTTTTTTTTAAAGGAACATGACATTAATCCTTTCCGTACCACAAATAACTTTTTCTTCATATCTGCAAAAGTTTTGTCAGATGTGCATTAATCGTTTTAGTCAATACACATAGAAAGGGATGAATGAAATGAGACTTGAAATGCCTGAGAGACTAGGGGACTTGAATATTTCAAGGGTTAGTCTCCTATCCAGGTGTAGTTTTTTTTTTTTTTCAATTGACATTATGTGGAAAACCTTTCTGGTAGGGTGAAATTTGAGGAGTGTCAGAAGTGGTAGCTAGCATATTGGTGGAATACTGATAGATGTACACATGTACAATCCATACAATACGTGTAGCGTGGTACCTTCGCTATACAGGTTAATTGTTAATACATTTTTCATGTAATAAAATGATAAAAATGATGATGATGGTGATGATGATGATGATGATGATGATGGTAATAACAATAGTGATAATAATAGTAATTTTGTAATGTTAATAATGATAATGGTGATGATGATGGTGATGATGATGGTAATAATAATAGTGATAATAATAGTAATTTTGTAATGATGATAATGATAATGGTGATGATGATGATGGTGATGATGATGATGATGATGATAATAATGATACAAAAGAGGGCTGCAAGACTGATTTTGAATTGTAATATGTACACCTCTTCTAATGAATTATTTACTCGTTTAAAATGGATGCCCTTTAAGAAAAGAGTTGAATATTTCAGATGTATATTTGTTTTCAAGTGCCTTCATAATCTATCAGCAGAATGTTTCCAAAATATATTTAAAGAAATCTCAAAAGTTCATAACATTAACACTAGACAGAGTGCTAATCATGATTTAGTTATTGGTAAATGTCGTACAGAATATTACAAGAGTGCTTTATGTTATGATGGTTCATTGCTATGGAACAATTTACCCCAAGGTATCAAGCAGATAAGTAATTTGAATACTTTCAAACTTTTTCTAAAAAAACATTATCTCAATCTTTAGTAATCCTGCCTGACCATATATAATAATGCCTGCAGTACCGTCTCTCTTCTCTTATATTCTTTACTCTTTTATCTCTGTGCTCTTTTCCTTCTTCCTTCTTCTGTTTCTCAAGCAATTGTTCATTTATTTTTTTACTATTACTTCTGTTAGATTTGAGTATAGTTTCTATGTTTGTAATAATTTATTCTAGTATTTTCTATGGCTGTTTTATACTATGCAGTTGTTTGAATTTTAATTGTACATATTTGTATTGTTTTTTATCCAGGGCCCCATGGAAGATCAACTTTTGTTGAATGGGCCACCCTGGTGAAATATGAATAAATAAATAAAAAAAATAAATAAATAAATAAGGGTGTCTATAAAACAAAGATCTAAGACCTAATAGCAACAACAATATTGATGATGATGATGATGATAATGATAATTGGTGTATATACATGTAGTGCTTTTTTCACTTTTTTTCAGAGGACACAGGTAAAAGGAGTATTGATTAATGCTCTGAGCTACAAAACGGTGATGCAATAGCAAATAACACTCTTAAAATCAGCACTACGTGTACATACATGAAATCCACCATTTTTAATAAAGGAAAGTTCAGGGTTAATTTTGTCTTTAATGTGGAGCCCCATACAGAGCATTTTAATGTAAATCTTTCATTTATAAGGTTTTTGGAGGAGGATATTGATGACATTTTTTACATTTGTATGTAGGCCTATTTGCTTTACCGTGTGTCTCAAAAAAAACGTAACACTTTTGAAATGGTTGCCAAATTGAGCATATGTAATTTTATGAAGAAATGTCGATATGTATAGAAAGCTGAAGGACCAACCTTTCATATGATATGAAAAATTGGAAAAAAAATCATGCTTCAATGAACAGTGTTCACTTAAGTTAGAGGTATGAAAATGTGCCTGCGCAGGATTTTTCCTTCCAATTTTGGACAGGTAAGTTACTTGTAGCTTACAAAATAAGGTCGATATGAGATATTCATGATCGATGGATCAACAGGATATTTGAATACCTTGAATACCATTCCTTTTTCTCTGTTATTTATCAATCCCGAAACACCACCACCGCCCACCCCCCCCCCCCCCCCCGCACACACACGCACACACACTTCCACTCCCATCTTATTGTATCATTGATCTGGTAGATGTGAACGGGATTAAGGATGAATGAGAATTGGCTAAATTGAAATATTCCAAATCATAATTAACATTACGCAACCCACTGTCCTCCCCCTCCCACCACACACACACACACACACACACACACACACATACAACCTTCTTCCTATCCTCTCACCTACTCCTTCCTTTTTTATCACTTTTCTTCTGAAAGTTTGGTGGATCATTTTTTTTCCATTAATAATCAAATTATTAACCAGTCACTCATTTTGATCAATGAAATCAATCGATAAATCACTGAAACATTAATTCCATCAAGCAATTGCTCAAACCAATTATCACACGCACACAAACTACACACACACACGCACGTACACACACACCCACGCGCGCGCGCACACACACACACACACACACACATTAGGGCAGACATGACAAAAACAAGTTAAATCTTTTTTTTTAAAGATGTTCATGTTTCTTTTATTTTTTTTCTTATTTACAACTGCTTTGTTCATCTTAAAATGAAAGATATGACAAAAGTAATCAGTTCATAGTCCACATGGCTATCTTTTCTTCTTGACTGAATATCACGGCTTTCAAAGTACCGATTGAGTAAGGGTACCGGCATGGGTGGTGTTTGGGGATTGATAAATGACAGAGAGAAAGGACTGGTATTCAAAACATCCTTTTAACTCTTAATCCATCGATCATGAATATCTCATATCAAATTTATTTTGTATGCTATACCTGTCCAAAATTGGAAGGAAAAATCCTGCGCAGGCCCATTTTCATACCTCTAACTTAAGTGAACCCTGTTCATCGAAGCATGATTTTTTTTCAATTTTTTCATTTCATATGAAAGGTTGGTCGTTTAGCTTTCCATACATATTGACATTTTTTCATGAAATAATATATGCTCAATTTGGCAACCATTTCAAAAGTGTTACGTTTTTTTTTGAGACACACGGTATACATGTATAAACCATTTCAACCCCTAGTGTAGTTGGTTTGTTTGATAATGATACACTATTAAAGAGGTACACACATCAAGTAGTTGACTGGTCCTGGTGTGCCTGTACAGGTGATTTTACATTACTGTATGAACATGTACACTTGATAGATGTAAAATTAAGAGCCTTGATCAAAGACTACCATGTAAGCCCAAAGATGCATGGATGAAATTATAATTGGGATGGATTTATTGGGCTGTGTGTATACATAGGAGGCAGTGTTATGAAGACCTAGTAGGGAAAGTGCATCATCTATTATATGGAAGTCTGGGCTCATAATTACAGCATGGCCATGGAAAATGCCCATAGGCTGCGTTGCCCTTAGTGTACACTATTTGTTTTTTCTTCCAATCCCAGTTTTTAGTAATTGTTTTAAATGCATTGATTGTTTATTCATTTGGGTTAGAAAAAAAGTAACAGATAAATTACATATGTGTGAATAAGTTAACATTATGAGGGCATATTACTGTACTGCATATTGTAATTTGATGTTAATACATGTTCATGTTGAAAGTCTTGGGAATTGACTATTTATTAATTATTTTCAGTATACATGTAGACTGCACTTTACATTAAGCACCAATCAAATTTCTTGAGAACACATATTGGTCTATTTTTATACACTGTACTAATTTTGTTATTAGTTTCTTTTGTGTTTTAAATCAATTAAGAGGTAGCATGGCAATATGTACTTCATGTCCTCATATTTTGTTTTTGTTTTTATTTCTTTATGTAGCGAAAATGGGCTAGAATATCAATAGACCAACCCATCCAAGGTAAGTTTTTAACTGACACAATAAAGGCTTGTTTGGATATATGCCAAGGGTGTTTTTTTTTAATTTCACGGTAGATAAATAAATGGCAGAAGAGGATGAATGATGTAGCAAGGTTCCATGTGTGTTCCTTTGTGTAAAAAAGGGTGCATAGGAAATCCCCATGGTTTTTTGACAGGGTTTACTGTGGCATATGTGAAATCAGCCTTTACTATGAAATCAGTATTGAAATGCTAGCAGCTCATTGCTGTAAACACAATCTTTTTTAATGAGTCGCAAAAATATGTACATACATGTAAATTGAATGGGATGTACATCATATCTATTTATAGAGATGTCAAATGGATGATGAGGGTGAACATGGAGAGTGGACTAAAAGAGAAGGGTACGTGTAAAATGGGATAGAGGACAAAAGAGACAGAGAGAGAGAGAGAATCGAAAATTGAAATGAAGTTGATAACAGGAGAGAGGAGAGGGTAGATACTAGATAGATTTAGGATCGGCAGTAGAAAACAGGCAAAAGAGATGCATGCACATGTCTCACTGAAGTAGAAAGCTGTAAAGGCAAAGGAAGAGGAGACAGAGAGAGGGAGAGAGAAAGAGAGATAGGGAGACTGCATCTAACTTATGAGGCCTCGGTGCTAAAGTACACAAGATGAGACTTTGTGGCTGGGTAATATTACCCTCTTGGGTGCAGTTGTAACATTATCAGGTGATATCTCACTTTCGCACAGTGCATTTCCAGGATTAAGAACTAGTTAGCCCCTAAATCACATTAAGATCCACTGTACTGTCAAAAAGCTGAAATGTAATAAATAACTGTCAGCATCTCATTTGGATATGAACATGTTTTATGTTCACATGTACAAGTATGTGTGGTACATTGTACCAGAATATATAGTTTTGGGATATACCTGGAATAAATCAGTACTGCTCAAGGCAAGGAGATACATGTATCCAAGTCTTAATCTTCTTTTAAATAATTAATTGTAGCTGAAACTGACATTATACAAGTACTTCTAAGCTTCGTCAACGTTTTGTTGCCAACTGGGCATCTGAACTGTGTGACGTGTACTGAATGTGTGATAGCAGTTTGAATTTTGGTTAAATGGTTTGTGATCACTTTCCTTTATATGCTACAATATATGAGCAAAGCTGTTTGTGTTATCCCTTCACTACCTTCACTATGTGTATTGGACTCTTACTGGGTTTTCTGTGATGCATCCATAGGGAATGTATCAGGCTTTCCCGTGGGTTGCTTGTGTGCATCTTCTATGTAAAGACTTATTCAGTAGCACCTGCCTTAATTATTTTCTATCTAGGTGATCAATTTATTTGTAGCCTGAGGGTGGTCTTAGATCATCATCACCTTCATAAATGGATTTTTCTTTGTTTCATGGGATTTTTTTTCTTCTGTTTATCATTAATGACATGGCACATGGCTAACCTTTACATGGCTAACCTTTACATTGTCTCCTGTGTATCCCTTGATACATAATATCATCACAATCACATTCTATCCAGGAATTCTATTTTTTCTGTGATGAGGAACACTGCTATGTATATGCAGGGCCTGTTACAGTAGGATATTTGCTTAGCTCTGTTAAAATGTTTTGGTTTTGAGCAAACCTCATCATTTCTGGACTGCTTGGAATGATATGACATCACTCAGGCATGTTTATATGGCATATTCTGGTACAGGGTACCCTGTACCGGTAACTACTTTAGAGTTCTTGCATAGAAGCACCCCACCCTCTCCTTCAAAAAAAAAATATATATATAAAAACATGTACAACTAGAATGAAATGTATACAATTTAGATAATTGATAATTAGTATAGTAGGTCTAATGATTAGTAATGTGGCATTTGGATGAGAATCTAGGATTTTAAGCAGATATTGTAATTTTACTACAGTGCTGTTACTTTGTATGAATTCCTCTAAATGTATTCACTTTATTGTTGACATTTAAGATACATTGAAAGTGAAAACACTTTCCACTCCTTCTGCATGTGAGTGTCCAACCCTCCTTCCTGTTAGTAGATTTGGTGATGACCTTTTCTACTGCACCTCTGGCAATCTTTCCATTATCTTGTGATGTGTTCTCACTCAAGGTGGTCTATCAGAGCTGTGACACAGGGTGGGGCCTTCATCAGCTCTAGCTTGAAGAATAGCCCGCTATCTCGGGATCTTGGGTATTAGCCCGAGCTCAGATGAAGCATGCAATCGCGTCTATATCAGCTCGAGCTCTGTATATTGCAATCTAGCTCGAGCTATAGCCCGATGTTGGTGCATGTGCATGATGGGAGCAATAAACCAGCACTTGAAATTTGAACTGATGAGGATGCGTCCAAAATAGCCTGTTTTTTTGCAGATTAGTGGGCTATTCTGCAAATAAGTCCAAGATTTGGTTGGCTTACTTTTCAAGCGAAATAGTGGGATTATTCCATCTTCATCAGAGAATTCTCCCTACTGCAAATATGAGATTCAACAGTAGAGGGAGACATTTTCAGCATACCACACAGGTCAGTTACACATACAGATACGAATCCAGTACCGACCATTGCCGATGATTTGACAAGATTTCTTCCGGCTTCCATAGAAAATGTAACCAGTTTTATAACAAATCCCTTATTTGACCAAAATATATTCCGGTTTCATTAAATCTCCTGATAATTTCAATAGATCTATGCAGGCAGCATCAGAATTTGTTGCTTGCATTTTCTAGGCTAAAAAAAATATAATTTTCATGGGACTGGTTAAGACTCAACCCATTATGTTTACATTGGAAACCGGAAATGCCTTTGTCTGCGCTGTGCGTGGGAAATATTGTCCTCTACTGTTGAATATCATATTTGCAGTAGGGAGAATTAACTCTCTATTCTCTGATTGGGCTAATGCATGGGATCAGAATAGTGGGCTGTTTTTCAAGCTCGGGCAGATGAAGACATACCTATTGCATCCTTCATCCTTGAGTTGAGATAACACTACACCCTGTGCATGCATGCATGCATGCTTGGTAATGCTCAGAGGAGTTCTTTGTTTTTGCCCAATTTCACAGCATTTTTGTAGGGTTCCTACTCATGTCAGTTAAATGTTAATGCGCAAATTTGTGTCCTGAGTGAGAGCATCATGCTATTATTACATGTTGACACCTTGGGATGAACTGTTGAAGTTTGTTCATGATGCAAATTTATACCCTGATCCAGATGGGAGCGGTAACCATATCAGATCCAAATAAAGAATAGAAATGCCTGTTTGGTATCACCCAGGTAAACACAGTACTAAACATCCAGGTCATAAAGATGTTAATTCCATTTTTCCTTGCTCTGTTCACATCTTCTGTAGATATCGACTTCTGAGTCACAAAATCTAGTCAAACGAAATAGTTTAATGGTGCTCATTGTCATTGTATGTAGTCTCTGTGGCCTTCAGGGTAGTATGATAATACCCACAGCTGATGTCTTGATGAGCAAGAAATATGATTGGATGTCAAGTTGGACCTTATTTGTATTATATTTTGCATTTCACTTTTCTCAAATACAAAGTGGCAATTGCAAATAGTTACAATATAGAGCATGTTTAAAAATCTTTTGTTGTTGTATTATGTTTTACATTTATGCTCATCTTTAATCTATTCTTGAGAACAGAACATAATATTGTGGCACCTGCCTACTAAAAGCAGTATTCTCAGCCTTTCTCTTGCTTGCTGCACATGCCTCTCGATATGAGAAAATTTAACTTTGCTCAGGCAAAAGGTGCATTATCAGTTTTCCCTTTACATGTCTGCCCCTCAATGTACGAGGAGAATGTGAACAGAGCCTTGTCTTGCTTGTCCCATTCAATTCATTCTCACTTGGCTGCTGATCTGTAAAAGTAGATTGTACCCTGTAGAGCTGATAGCTTTGTGTGCATAATGTGCCATTTTTAGTGTCTTAAGCTGTGTAATAGATTGCTAAGCCTTTATACTTGTACAAACATGTGCATGTTAGTCAGTTCACACTGCCTGATATTTATTTTTTGATCTTAAGCCATATTTCCTTTTCATCACACATATGTACACTTGGTAGACATTAGGCGTGCACTATTACAATGAAAATTTATGTATTAACACTGCAATAAATTTTGTTGATATAAATTATAATGGAAATTCATATTGTTCCAGTACCTTGCACATTTTCGGAAATACATTTTTAAATCTGATATTTTATTTATCCAGGTATGAGAAACTAAAGTTTTCTAGCAAAAGAAAACAACAACAAGAAAATTTATCTATTTCTTTAAAGTGGATTAAGTATCTTTTTTATTGCTATGCACATGTGCATTGTTGTGCTCTTTAAATTATGTACATCATACATGGACATGTTCATTTTCATCTCATAGAATTTTGAAAAAAGCCTTCAGCATACTGCATGACTAAAAATGTGCAATATATGTATGTGCATGTGGATGCTTCCCCCCCGTGTATGTTGATATAACCTTGCCTGAGGCTCATTGAAATTTAATGTCTCGAGAGGGGCAGTCATGTTCTTGAGGTAGCATCACACTAATACAGAATGAAATTTGAATCCTAAATTGTTTACCGGAAGACCAGCATAAGGGCCTACCCTTTGGGGAGTGCTACATGTATAACATGAATTTGCTGATTAATATTACTTGGAGGCACACCTTGGACAACATAAAATAGGGAGGAACATGTACTGAAGAGCGATAGAAGATGCAGTTTATGGTAGCATGCAGTGGATGTTCTTTAGGAAAAATTAAACTTTGTACCATTAATATTTAGAAGGTCCATGATTTAAATTATGTTCACGGGTTGGATTGTTTACTGAGATGACGGCAGTAATGGTGATGATTATGGTGGTGATGTTGGTGATTATGATGATTGAATGGCATCCCTGATGAGAGCTGTAAATGAGATTATAGTGGTTATTTGAATCATAACAATACTGATTTGATGCAGAGAGAAACATTTTCAGTTGCAAAGAAAAAAGAAAGAATTTTTGTTTTCACTGTATCTTAATTGTTTTCTTTCCAGCTGCACCCTATAGGTTTGATCCAAACTGTCAGTATTTGAGTGCTATCACACTGGAAGTTGACTTCTTGCAGAAGAAAAAGTAAGAAATTGCTGATGAAAAATCCAGAATTCAATTTAGCAACAATTTCATTATTTTTTTTGTTGTCATATACAGAATGTATACTTAAATTCGTCAAAATTATGCAGACTGTTTGACTAGCTGGATAGTTAACTTTTGGCTAAAAGTGCCTTTATCGAGGGCTGCACAATGTAACAAACAGTGCTTTCCATTTATGTCAAACAGCCTTCATAGTTTTTATAATTCACAGTACAAGACAACCCAGTCTTGTGTGGGAGTTGGGCACCCAGTTACATGGTTGTCTTGATGTTAAGACGATTTGGTAACAAATTGATACAAGCAGGTACATTGTATGTAGTCTTTGTAATAATACATGTACTAGTACAGATTTCTAAAGAGTTTCATATCATCGGTGGGGCGACAAAACCTCATATCTCAAAAAAATCAAATGTTCAGGAAGTGAAAAAACATGGCTACCAAAGCATTGTAAGCAATGGGATTGCCTTTCCTTTGGTATGCCGTGGTGGCTTCGTTTTTGTTGTAAGAGAGCTTGGATTTGGACAGGACATTACTTGACTGATAATCTGGAGTTTAATACAAAAAAGTAATTTTCACTAATTTGAGATACAAGGTCACCCCACCAATGATATTGTGTTCCAAGCATACTATTTTTTACTTCTGCTTATCAAAATGACTAAACTGTATTGCTTTATGATCATGCAGAGTACTGTACACTGTTGCATACAAGTGCACAAAGTTCAAGCGTAAAACAGTATATCATGGCACCCACACAATAAATGTACAGCTGTATATTTCTTTTTAACATTCTGACTGATTTTGGTTACAATGACACCTCAATAAACATGCATATACATGTATGTTAGAAGTATGTACAGGTCACTGTATGATCATTAAGAATACATTTTTGTCATTTCAGTGAGCCAAAGTAAAAGGCCACCATAGTGTTTTTTTTTTTGGGGGGGGGGTATTTTATTTCTAAAAATATTTTCAGGGGGAGGGGAGAGGGGGTGTTTGTTTGACTTAACATTAAAAAGAATAAAAGAATTTGTCAGTTCATATCAATTTTTCCATTGCATTGCATAGTAGTTTTTGATGGTATTCCATAGCCATAGATTAGATTTTTATGCCATATTAATTTTTGTTATTACAGCATTACAAATGAAGCTTTTGACTCTGACAAGATGGCACAAGATTTCTTAGCTGCATTTGACCGTGTGGCATTCACAGTGGAACAACAGCTGGTCTGCTCCTTCTATAACAAGAAGTTGATGGGACTAGTAGTAAAGTCTGTGGAAAGTAAGTAGACTGTAGATACAGTATTAGTAGATAGATAGATAGATAGATAGATAGAAAGAAAGAAAGAAAGAAAGAAAGAAAGAAAGAAAGAAAGAAAGAAAAAAAGAAAAAAGAAAAAAGAGAAAGAAAGACAGAAAGATAGAGAAAAAGAAGAAAGAAAGAAAGGGAGAAAGAAGAAAGAAAGAAGAAAGAAAGAAAAAGATTGAAAGAAAGAGAGAGAGAGAGAGAGAAGGGAAGGGAGAGAGGGAGAGAAAAGGAGAGCATGATAAAGGATGAGGATGAAAGTAAGAATTGTAAAATGAAAAGAAATGAAATAGAGACCAATAAAGATGGCATACAGAAAATACAATAATCATGACAAAGTAAAGGTTTAACAGGTTCTTAAACTTTATCAAGTACCTTAAAGGTAGGAGATCCCTTTTGCAAATTCTTTGAAAATCCATACAACTTGGCAGGAGTTTGGATATGCCCTTCTGATACTGTTTATTTAATCTTACGGTCATGCAAAAATGAAAATCTCCCTACCATTCTTGTATCAGCAAGTTGGATCAGCTCACCGGCAGAAGCAAAGCCAGCTAGCTAGCTAGCTAGCTAGCTCAGCCGTTTGCAGCTCGGCCGTGCGCAGCTCGCAGCCACCACACGTACCGCATAATAGCAGCGCTGTACTGTATGTAAAAACATGAATCCTTTCGTTGTGCGCCCTTGAAAAAAAATCCACTGAAATTTTTGGTCGGAAAGATATACAGAGTTATCAAAAATCTTAATTATTTAGTAGATTAGCCATGTACAATCCATTTTCCTTTCACAGAAGTTTTTAGTAATCATTCTCTTATAACTGAACACATATTCACACATCTTAATATTTTAGAGATGCAAATGGGATCTCCTACCTTTAACAATTAAGTAGTGAGCAAACTATTCATAAACTTAGTCTGCAAACGCTGCATTATATCTTGATTCAAGAGTAATGCTCCTTACAAGTTTTATATCAAAGCAAAGAACAGTTGCAGTATGAGACCTGTGTAAGATTCTAAAGCTCATCTGAGGCTTACCCTGAAGTAAGCTTATGGCTTATAAATAGTCTTTGCCTGTTTTGCTGACACTTCTAATTTAGGAAATTTTTACATTTTGTATTTTTGGTAGATATTTTTGGTTGATAATGCCTCCGTTTTTACATTCACCCATATTGATAATTTTGCTTTTTCTGTTTACTTCTTCAGTCCTTGATCCAGCCATTCTAAAGGGAGGAAAGCCTTCAGCTAAAAGACACAAGGTATTTATTGGAGAAAATTGTGAAATTACATTTGTGAGAGTATTATGTAAAAATAGAAGTGTAGTTCTGTGGATATTCAGTCATGAGTCACCATTGTCATGAGACTTGGAATCACTGCCATGTTCATGTTTATCTTAGACAAGTCATTTTTATCAAGTTATCACTGTTTCAGCCCAGGTGTAGTAAATGGAGACCTGGAACACATTCCTGGAAATGCATTGTGAGAAACAACAGTGTACACTTTGACAAGGACATACAAGTATAGTGGCAACTCATTATGAAGAGCTCCGATACATAACAAGATTCCTGACATATAATGCGGTAATCTTTCGAATCCCAGTTCTTTATGTTCTTTTAAAATTTTACGCTGATATAAGAGATTCCTGGTATGACGAGGCGATATTCATAGTCCCAAGGTCCTTGTTATAGTGAGTTTCCACTAGGTATTTGTAGGGTGACGCAACATTTGCTCCCTCAAGAATTGCTTCCTGTCTTAATATCTCCGAAGACATAGAGTTAGGGTTAGGGTTGTGATAGGGGTTTTTGTTCTGAATGAGTGAAGATAAGGATGAAGCTTAGTGTTAGGTTTAGGGTTAGGTTTTATATCAAATGGCTTAACGTGCAGATTTTCCATGAGAGCAGTTGTCGTCGGAGCAAATGTCATGGAACCATTTGTGGGGAAGGTCGGTACTGTTAGTATGGCTCGTCAAGTGATGGTCATCACTGTATTAGTATGAAGTCTCTTGTTAATGTTCTGTGAACCCATTGCCCAAAGGGACAGGGCTGTTCCTGTATTAAGCCTATTTGGAATGAGAGAAATCAGTGGTTAAATGTTCTCTTTATTATCATGCAGGAAGTTAGAATCGGTGTCCTGACTCAGAACACGCAGGTCACATTTGAGAAAGCTGAGGGATCTGCCCTTAACCTCATCGGCAGATCAAAGGGGTAAGCCCATTTATGTTTATCACTGAGTCATAATGATGTACTGAATGTGAACCCTCACAGATGAAATGATGAAACATAGGAATAAGAAAGTATTAGTGTATATGAAAAATGAAAAATGCAGAATGTTTCATGATTGAAAATGACAGGGTTTTCAGGTGGTACCAATAAAAAAAGGAGCAGTCTCTCCATTGGATATCTTTGTGGCCTCCACTTGGGGATGCTCTAGTCATTCTCTGCAAATATGATGAGAGCATATTAAATGAAACTTTGAATTAAAAAGCTCTTAAAAAGAAATTACAGTTTTTTAGGGAGCTCACAACCATAAGAGTTCATATTCCTTTGAAATAATGAATGGTGCAATCCTGAAAACTTTACAAGTTTTCTTAGTATGCGAAACCACAACTGCACCTAAGAAATGTGTGTTGTCACTGAAATTGCCGTTGTCGAACTTAGAGATAGAAGTCACACTTTTACGTCCTCATTTTTTAACAGTCATAATTCTCTCCCTGTTCCCTTTTAATGGTTCTAGCTGGCATAGTACATAAGCCTCACTGCTTATTGTATGCTGTGAAATATTCACTTTTTGCAAAGAAATAGATATTTGTTATTCAAAGCAATGTTGTTTGAACTGCCAATATATGTTTGATTTTGATTTTTGTTTTGATTTTGCAATTTTGACAGACAATCAGCAAGTCAGTCAATCATCAATCCTGACTGGGATTTCAAGAAGATGGGAATTGGTGGCTTAGACAAGGTAAGCACAGCGGAGAGAAGTATATGTATTGCACATATGTGTTCCTGCAGCCCTTACAATAGGTATTAAGTGTATCAGTCTGTCTTAGGTGTCTTAGTTGACTTAGGTGTAGGAGTTACGTAGAGAGGTGGAATCTGTGTCAAGTTTTTAGAGGATTGAGGTGACCTCTCCCTTTGATTTTGTTGTTCAAGCAGTGCAATGTCATTGAGATGAAATGTGAACTGAGAGAAGCTTCTGTTCGGAGTGGTAGATATGGATGTTTGATGGTTTCAGTATTAGTTTTCTTCCTCTTTCTGCTTTTCCATAGGAATTTTCAGATATCTTCAGAAGAGCATTTGCCTCCAGGGTATTTCCACAAGAATTTGTGGAGCAGATTGGTAAGTTTCAGGTGTCACTTTCAATCACTTACTTGTATATTATAATGTATGAACAATATACTTTCAACCTAGAATTGTGATTCTGTTAGGGGTGATATAGAAAATTCAGTCATTTTTTTTTAGTTTGGATGATATAAGGTCAGGTATGTGATCATGAACTGATGATCTCACTGTGATTTATGTCAAATATAAATGTTTATGAGTATGACATATTCTTCAGTGTTGTAGTCATATGCCCATTCAAAGTGATATTATCCTGAATTTAAATATATCATCTATAACAGTGTATGAGAAGTCACTTTAACAATATCTTGATTTATTCAATGTTTCCTTGACTGCCCACCAACAGATACCAACAGATTTAATGGGTGTTCAGGAATATGTAGTATATTATTTTCTTCACCTTTTTTTTTATCTCACAGGTGCTCAGCATGTGAAAGGTATATTGCTCTATGGACCACCAGGTAAGAGAGCCCATTCAGTGTCATTTCCTAGATCAACAGTATGTGTAATAATGTAAAAAGAGAAACAAATACATGTGGCTTACATATGGAGAGACATTGTAGTGTTGACTTGGTCACAATTTCAAATTTATGACAGATTTGTGTAACGACCCCATTGAGCTCCAAGGTTCTAAACTTTCATTTTAAGATTCTGTACTTGCATTAAATCACTTTCTTGTTTTCATAGTTAATACACAATAATGCAATCTCTGAAGATGCAAAGGTTGTGGGTTCAGTGCTTGACAAGAAACTAGTGTCCTTTGCCAAGACATTGATCTACATATGCTACTATCCTCCCTTGTGTTAAATGTGCACCAGTTTGAAGAATTCCTTGAAAGCTTGTGCCCCAAATCTGTTAGTGTTGCCAGAACTGAGGGGTAATATTGGAGCAGCTTGAGCACTTTGCATAGTGGATATGACTGCTATATATTTAAGCAATATTGTTAGCTTACTTGTATTTATTTGGGTCACAATTTGTTGACACTATTTAGGTACTGGTAAGACTCTAATGGCTAGAACAATTGGAAAGATGTTGAACTCCAGGGAACCTCAGATTGTCAATGGTCCAGAGATCCTCAACAAGTTTGTTGGAGAGTCAGAGGCCAACATCAGAAAGCTTTTTGCAGCTGCAGAAGAGGAACAAAAGAAAGTGAGTTATCTTCTCGATATATTCTATTTAGCATACTATTCATGTAAGATGCGAGATAGATCTACAAATTCATGATTTAAGCAGATTTTGTCATTGTAGAATAAGGCATGGCTCACTGCAATGCGTGGTTGATCAATGGAAAATTATTTCTTTTTCTTGCTATAAAACATATTATATCACTAAACCAGAAGAATGTGATGAATACGAAAAGGACCTTATTTGAATCCTGCTTTTGATGTTGAAGTTGTGGTTATAGTGTTATCTTGACTTGTGTTATCTGAATCATATACATTATGCTATAACTGCTTTTCTTTTGTTTCTTTTGTAGATGGGGAATAACAGTGGTTTACATATAATCATCTTTGATGAAATTGATGCCATCTGTAAGCAGAGAGGCTCGATGGTAAGAACGCTTTTATTCCATCTCTGTCATCACCATAGCTTGTATGACATATCAAGAATTTGCCACAGCTTTGGAGTATGTTATTTGGATAATTGTATTTTTTGCAAAACAGAGTATGTTTACTTACCGTATTAATATTTACTGAAAACTTTGATGCCATTTATAGTAACTTCTAAAGTTATTTTCCCCCATGCAGTCATTGATAGCTCAATCTATACTCAAGTATATATTGACAGGTAAAACTACGCTACAACATTGCTTGGGGGGGGGGTTACAATTATGTGTAATTTTGTCAACTTTAAAAATAAAAAAAATCATCCCATTTTCTCATATATTATGGGATATGATATTTATGATATTCCTGTTGGAATACTACATGTATTTCTTCTTTTCCTTAGACCGGAAGCACTGGTGTACATGATACTGTAGTCAACCAACTTCTTTCCAAGATTGATGGTGTAGAACAGCTCAATAATGTTCTTCTCATTGGTAAGATGCTCATTCCTGTATGCAATTCATTATTTACATACTGTGACAGAGAAGAAAGATAAGGAGGGAGATTAGCAGAGGAGAATGGAAATAAGATGGGATTTGCACACAAACATTTAATATCATTTTTACATCTAAATTACAATGCCTGTTAATCAGTTTACCTTTCATTAATCAAGACAAAATACAGGCTCACTAATTTTATGAAATGATATAATTCACATGAGAAAAAAATGAAGTACACCTACAGTGTGAACTCCCCTATATATTGTTTGCCTGGCATTGTGTGGGTTAAAGAAAAAGGGATATGAAGAAAATAAAATAGTTGTTATAAAACCCTGCATACAGAAACAAAGTTGGTATTGGGTTCCATCAGTGCCTTATTTTATGTATACAAGTATGTGTGTGTCCGCTAGTCTGCTCGCAAGTTGCTTTTATGGTTATTGAAAATGTATTTGAACTTGCAGTATGTCTCAATTTTTCAAGCTCATGTTTTTCACATTCCCCAATTGATTTCATTGTACACAGGTATGACAAACAGGAAAGATCTGATAGACGAGGCTCTGCTCAGGCCTGGAAGATTGGAAGTACAGATGGAGATTGGTGAGTGATGACACGTCTCTTTGGGACAGAATAGAAAGGGATTTATTTAGGTCACATAATGATCTAATGACATACTCCATGAAATTATGCATTTATCCTTTTCATACTGGGAGTTGGGGCACCCCAGGACCTCTCCTGGTGTCCCCCAACTTCATTTTGTATGGTCCAGTAATCTAGGGCATTCTAGACTTGGTGATGTAATTATAGTCCTTTGTTATGGGCTGTGACGTAACTGATGTCATAAATTAAGCATAACTGGTGCATGTATACCATTATGACATAATAGTATACGTGCACCAGTTCCACACACAGTTCGGAGGTCTAAATGGCAGTATAAATGCACTGAGGGACCTAACTTTAGGAGCTCCAAATTCAGGCTGCAGTATGGAAAGGGTATATTGAATTGAATGGTTTACTTGGATTTTTTTTTTTTAAGGCATTTTGAAAAACATTCACAGTAGCAGTCAGTGACTGGTTTGCTTGGAAAAAAGAATGTAAACTAACAGTACAAATGAAATATACAAAGCAATGCCACAGTGAAATGTTGGATTGTAAAGGATTATCATAATTATTACGTTATTAAAATATTGAAACAGATAAACAGATTTTATTGATAAAATATGAAAACAAATGCCAGTAAAACTGAAGATATCCCTAAGAATACTCATAGTGCAGTGTATGAAAGCTTTCTTCAGTTTTTCAGTCAGTTGGTGTAAGGGTCGCTGACACATTGTTAATTACATTCCTCCTTGTTTACAGATTCTGGCCCAGATATAGCTCTTAAGTATTCTTGTAAATTTCATCTATCTTGTAATTTACAAGCTTACTGCACCTGTTTGTGTAAATTTCATACCTGTCTGTGTGAATTACACACCAAGCATGTCCTGTGTAATATACATGAAATATACAACCCGTCAATCAAAAGTATCTCAGATCAGAGTGGGTAATGACCTCCTTCTCTTGTTCTCTTTCTCTCTCAAATCAACAAAGTTTGTTGACTCTGTAATACCTCCTTATGTAATGCACAAGTATTAGCTGGAGCAAAATGAAAAAAAAAAAAAAAAAAAAATCATAGCAGCAAAACTGAAGAAAGGGAAAAGGCAGATTGTCTTATAACACCTTGAAATGAGAGAGATAGAGAGAGATAAAGAGTACCAGTACCTACCTAGTTTCTATTGCCATTGAGTTACCTGAAGTTTTGTCTGAGGCTTGTTATTTAAATAAAAAACCTCCCTCTACCTGTTGAAAATGTATTATGATAATGATTCTGTCTTGCCTCTTGCCCAGCGGACAGACAGTATTGTGATTATGTACGCTCATTCATGCTTCTTTTAGACCACGGCAGAAGGTTAAAATCATGGTGGAGTAAATGGGTTTTTTTTAAAAAAACCCTTCTTTGTGAATATGGGCCATTGTTCATATGATAGTTTTGTGTACTTCCAGAGAGCTTTGATAATCATCAACTTGCTTTGCTCCTGCGACCATTGTCAGTAGCCTGTATTACTGATATTAGATGGAAATTTCAGACAATTTTGCAATTCATATTTCATTTCCATATATTCAGTGGTTGTCAATTGAAATGTATGCTTTCATTTTTCACCAGGCCTTCCAAATGAGGATGGGCGCATCCAAATTTTGGAGATCTATCTTGCCAAGATGAGAGAAAATAAGAAGCTGTGTAAAGATGTGAATGTGAAGGAGCTTGCTACGTTGACCAAGAATTACAGTGGTGCTGAGATTGCAGGGTTGGTTAGGGCAGCCCAGTCCATGGCTATGAATAGCCTCATAACAGTAAGTATAGAATTCTATATGCTTGTTACACAGAGTCCAAGATTATGATGGTATTATTTTTTTTTTTGTAGCAGTGTGAAAAGTTATGTTAGAAGAGGGTTCAAGGATAACCCTTTGAAATTAAGAATGTAAGTCCCATTGACAGGAATCATTGTTCAGCCTGTTGGATACGATTTGATTTTTGTATAATACCCTTTTTTTCATAACTCTAGCCTGAGTTATCTTGGGCTTAGTATTCAATCAAACATGCAATGACAAATTAAATGGTGATGGACACTCTAGCACTCTACAGGGTTGGTCATTTGAAAAGTTGTACACTTGGCTTACATGCATTTTAATGCAAAATTTATTAGCCTTTTTTGCATGCATTTTCTCTGCTGCTTTTTACATTTCTTCTTCTACTCCTCCTCCTCCTCCTCCTTCTTTTCTTTTCCTTCCCTTCCTTTTCTTGTCTTTTATTTTCCTCTAATACATTAAATGTAAGGTATTATGTTTCAATTCAATCTGTTTTTATTTACATGGGATCAAATAAAAATGTGAATATGTCATATAGAAATAATCTGTCTTGGGGTTTCTTTGATGATGTTTTCCTTTCGGCTCCGTTTCTGTGCTTTGATGTGCATGAAGATAATGGATGAGTATGAGAAGAGCAAGTTAAAATGTTCTGATATCTTGTCTTATGTTTTTTCTAGGCATCGTCAAAAGTTGAGGTGGACTATGATAAAGCCGAGAAGATGCAGGTTTCTAGGGAGCACTTCATGCATGCCATGACTACAGACATCAAACCAGTCAGTCACTGCTTCCTCTCTTCAATATCTGTTTATTATTTATTTTTGTAAAACTTATATCACAAAGGATTAAACAACAAATATTCAAGGGACTTATCCACTGAAATGAAAATTGAATTATTTATAGAGCTTGTATTTGTGAAATTAGTGGGAGAAAAACAGTATAAAGAAAGAAACTCTTAACATGGCATTATTTAAGTTAACGGTTAAGGAGCATGAAGAAATTGAGGAAGAACACAGCGCCCTCCTTGCCGAAACCAAGTGTGTTCATTGTGTAACTTCTTTTATGCAAGTAAACATGTTTTGACCATTTCTATTGAGGGTGTATTCAGTCTTGCAATTTTTCATTACAGAATTATTAGACTTTATCTTTTAGTAACATAGAACCCATCATGTACAGAGCAAATTAGATATACCTAGCAATTTGTATTTTGGTGGTTGTTTTCCTTATATATTATTTGTCTGTCATTTAAGCTCATTTTTAGACATTTACTACCTTGTTACAAAATATTTGGTTTGCAGATTAAAATTGAAATTAATGTATGCATGTATTGACCACATGGTTTGAAGTATGTATTCTTAACATCTTACTTCTACTTCTCTTATAGGCCTTTGGTGTGAGCAGTGAAAACTTTGACAAGTTCATCCTGAATGGCATCATCAACTGGGGAGAACCTGTTGAGAGAGTATTAGCTGATGGAGAGCTAGTGGTCAAACAAACCAAGGCCAGTGACCGGGTACCGCTGGCCAGTTTACTAATGGCAGGTAAGTACAGTTGTCTAGCTCTGTAGTTGCTTTCTTCTAAAGTTCCATGGTTTAACTAACCCCATTATTCTGTTTAATTGTTTTGCTTGCAAATAGCTATGCGTTATTAGTTTTGATTTTACTTTTACCAGTTGAGCATGATTAGATTTCAGTATAACACCTATCTTCCATATAATCTTCAGTATAACCCCATCTTGAGTTATCTCAGGCTTTGTGTTCAGCGGGTTAACTTCTCAGTGTTTGCTATCAGTGAAGTTTGTTCCTGTGATAACCTTTTTTTGTTTTGCAAAGAGATTGAGTTTCAATGTTGGTCACCTCTAAACAGGGAAAAGCATTAGTTCATAGGTATTGAAGCATGTATTCCCAATCTTAGGAGCATGGTTGTATACTTAAAAGTAATTGGGTTAAATTTAGGTTTTGTGAGCTCATGTCCAAGCTTCTTTTTATGCTGATATTGAATTGTCCAAATTCCTTTCTTGTATGTTATGGAGACCATCAATGTATATGAAAATAACAGTATTATAAAATACTCTTGTCACCCTTAGCTGAGCTCAACTCCAAACTGTTTTATTAATATTTCCCGGCAATAGGAAGAAGTGGAAGTGGAAAGACAGCACTAGCAGCTAAGCTCGCATTAGAGTCTGGTTTCCCCTTCATCAAGATCTGTTCACCTGAAGACATGGTGGGATTCTCAGAGTCGGCGAAATGTCAGGCAATCCGGAAGGTAAAGTTAACATTCATGTGATACATGTGTGTTTATTGGGCTTGTGTATTAGATGCTGGTGTATACGCAAGTCAAGATCAGGGCCCTGTTTCATAAAACTTGTTTTCAACAGGTTTAACAAGTTTAACAAGTTTAACAAGTTGCAGTAACTCTTATAAGCTACTGAAATTCTTACATCTGACTGATTGAGAGCAAATTTGTCATGGGAATGTGGCAGTTGTTAATGAAATGGGGCCCTGTTCACCAGAAGGTATGGTAGGATTCTTGGGATTTGGCAATATTGTCAGCCAATCAGGAAGGTGAGTGAACCTTCATGCAGTAGATTTTTGTGTTGGAGTCTGGTTTATCCTTCATCAAGATCTGTTCACCTGATGATGGCTGGATTCTTAGAGTTGGCAAAATGTTGATCAGTCAGGAAGGTAAGATTAGAAGTTCACCTTCTCCATGCTGTAAGTCCATTGTATCAGTACATTTATTGATGATGTATATACAATATATGGGTATGTCAGTGGAAAGGTAAGGTAAAAATCATATCCACAAGAAAGCTGGTTGTATGTCTTGTCACTTTATTATATCTCTTAATACTGCATCATCCCGAACATGCTGCTGCAGTGCTCTGCACTTGTTTACTTTAATATCCTTCACAGATCTTTGAGGATGCCTACAAATCTCAGGTCAGCTGTGTGGTGGTCGATGACATCGAGAGACTTCTGGGTAAGTTACCTCTCCTCTTTCCCCTAAAAGTCAGTAAATGAAGAATATTTGCAAGGTTTATGGAGCAGGCTAGTAATTGTTTCTCTGTTTGCGACTTTTATATAATGGATTTTTGGATCCTAATCAAATGATTGCCTGAGAGCCGGTCACATGACATACATGTACATCAGTTTTACTGTCAAGTTGATCATGCATTTCTTACTAGCAATTGTGCATTAGGAATGTAAATTGCACATGTGTGTCAATGTGATCACTAATTTTAAATTGAGCCGCACGTATCAATTGAAGCAGAGCACTTGTATGTTTATATATATATATTATACAGGAGTGTCCTAGGTTTTTTGTACATGTAGGTGTATGCAGTATAGTGTACTAAACAAAAGAGAAAGGGTAGGGTAGCACATGAATGGTTAGAATTAGATGGTTCAGAGATATGCTGTTTTGGGACATTAAGTCCATACATGGAACCTTTGAATTGATGTATATTTTCTTCAACTATCCACCATATTTTAATTTCCATCAAATAATGTTTACACATTCTTTTTTCCCTTTTCAGATTATGTTCCCATTGGACCTCGCTTCTCAAATCTAGTATTACAAGCTTTGCTAGTACTCCTGAAGAAAGCACCTCCAAAGGTAAAGAAAGATTTCCATACTGATTTCTCCAGCTGATTGTTCTCATTTCAAGCACCGTAAATAATTGCTCAAATGTAGAAGAGAAGGGAAAAGGAATGCAAAGTTGACCTTACTCTCTGGGGACATATGATATGATTAAAAGCAGCACAAGATAATGCAAGGATATTGATCAGTATTATTTATAGTGTAGTGGTTACATATAATGATGTAAATTGAAAGTTTTGTTTTTTTTCTGAAAGGAATAGAGCCTAAGCAGTTTCCATCTTGACATCTTATTGATTAACCACCAATGTCCAGAGTACGTAAATGACTGCCTGGTTCGTTGTCCTCAGCTCCGCAATACTCACTCACCATCTTCTGTCTAGCTTACTCACACCTTTCAAAGAGTATGCTGGTGAAATGTCTTTCCCCTCAGTTGTTGCAAAATTGTGGAACCAACTGCCTGCTATGATGAAGACAGCCTCATTTGTTGACCAGTTCAAGAAATTTCTCAAGTCCTATCTATTCTGCTAGAGAACGATGGATTGTATTGGCTTAACCGGTCTATTGGAAGTGATAGATTATAGTTTAAGTTTCCCAAACAAGTGGAGTGATGTGTGCAGCGCTTTGTAACTGCAAGGAAAAGGCGCTACATCAAATATCATATGGATTGGATAGGATGGATTGCGTCTTTGCTTGAAATTTGTGGGGTTTTTTTTAACCATACAGGGTCGCAAGCTGCTCATCATTGGTACCACCAGCACCCATGAGGTACTGGAAGAGATGAAGATGACAGAGATCTTTAATACCCACATCAGAGTACAAAGTCTAACCACAAGTGAACATATCGTCAAAGTCTTGGAGGTAAGAGACCACCATCAGAAGTCTACCTTTTCCCATGCTGTGGAGTCTGTGTGTCGCATTAGTGTAGAAATGTCCTTGCAAGATGCTAATGCGTGAATAGGCGTGGCGTTCTCTCGTAAATGGGAGAAAGAAGAAATTTACCCTAAAAAGCTCCATTATTTCTTCTAAACCTATCCAGAAGGAAATAAAGTGTCACATCTGGATAAGAAGAGCTTTAAAATGCATCATAATTTCCTGAGAACAATACATTTAGGGGCATTTTTGCACTGCCACGATGAATTGTAAACGTGAATACACATTTGGTTTCTTTATTATCCTTTTCAAAAGGGCATTACCTCTTAAATGCAGTTTTGCACTTTGAGGGAGATGGCATTTACAGCTAATGGTATTGTATTGGAAAAGGCATTCCTGTAAAACATTTATTGAATATTATATCGGGCTCTATGGCTCTATCTTTAGTTGAAAGATAGTATGTATTGCTTTGTAGAAAATTTTGCATTTTATGTAAATTTTTTTCTTGAAAAAAAAAAAGAGAAAAAGTTACAACACCTATGTTTTTTGCCATACCTCTCATGTATCATTTTTTACATAGATGTGATTATTATTTGTTGCTATGTCAGGAGCTGCAAGCATTCACCCCAGAGGAGAGGGAGCGAATCAGGGCCAAAACCCAGGGTAAATCCCTTCTAATAGGAATCAAGAAACTCTTGGTCCTGTTGGAGATTGTGAGACAGACAGAGCCAACTTACCGAGTCCCCAAGTTCCTTGCTTTGATGGAAGAAGAAGGAGGGTACGTACTAGAATCACTAGAGACTTGTTCACATTTATATTTTAAAATATTTAAGCGTAAAACCCCTGTGGTAAACCTCCATGTTTTTTTTTTTTTTTTTTTTTTTTTTTTAATACAAATTTATGGGGTATGGGGGGCAAAATAAAATTTACCAAGGCAAGAGGCATACTTTTTGCCTCCTGGCGGCAAACGGGTGTGGACCAGTCAAATTCTTATAAAGTTAGCGCAAAAATATGATGTCACAACTTTGTCTGCACAACTTTGGCAAAAATCCCTTTTATTTGGAGTTGACACGTTAATGCACATCTCATTATCATAAGTGAAGTGGCACGTTTTATCGTGTCATATGTGAACACTAAAGAAAAAAATGTGTGGGGTTCTGCTGAATATCTGAATGAGCCTCAATAGTTTGTAATCATCTAATGAATATCACAAGGGTTGTGCTTCATGGGATATCACAGACCACTGTTATAATAAACTACTATGACAAGGAACATGTAATTGTACTTGTAATTCTATGTTTTCTCGTAATACGTAGCAATTTTTAGAAATCATGCATTGTATGTAACTTAAATCTTGTACATGTCCAACATGTGAGCAGTTGGGAAGTTGGGAAATAGATGTTCGCTTTCTTCTCATGTTAAATGTATTTTTTCATCTCAATATTTTTTTCATCTCTGTTTTCATCTGCCTTTAGGTTGGAGATGTCATAAAGGTTCATATCAGTAGAGGTTTAACCTGTCTGCATGTACAGTCAATTAAGAAAGAAAGACTTCCAGAAAGAGAACTCAGCTGAGATGGAAAGAGATTGTATGACTGGAATATCAAATTAGGCATCATATAGGCAGCAGAAAGACCTATAAAGGAGTATAGTAGAACTGAGTAGAGCTGCTTGGTAGGAGTTGTATGTTTATTCTCTGAAAGGAGCTGTTTATTCCAAGATCTAACAGCATGTTGATATATGAGAGAATAAGAGAACTTTGTTATTCAATATTGACATGTGTAATGCAGTACATGTAGAACTGTATCATCGGTATTTAAAAACAATGAAAATTATTCACATGATTGGATCATTTATGTCGTAGACGGATGTCATTAAATCTTTTTTAAAAAGCGGTAATATTTAAGTAATTTAGTATATTCAGGAGAAACTGAAATGTTCAAATAGATGTGCATCTCCAACATTTGTTGATCTGTTGAAGGCATTATTTTATATCTATCAGTCTTTCTTTCATCTGTTACAGGATATTTCATTCCCTTCTTAGATGAAATTCATTGGAACAAAAAGATTTTTTTTTTTTGGGGGGGGGGGGGGGGGGTGAAATTTGATGAAAATACCTAAATCTTGCCTCATATGGTTTACTAATCATAGAAAATTGAACTCTAATCAAGAGGAATTCTAACTTATTCATGTACTGATTGGCAAATGAAATTCTTTCTGTGATAGTCTAGCCAGTATTGCATTGCTATAGATATAAGCCAGATTGGAAATAGTTAGAAATCAATTCTGAAAGAGGACATTCTCAGCCTTTCAAATGATGTATAACTCATTAGCATTGGATGATCCTAACCCATTTTACAAAGAGAAGAATGTTCACTACCATAAAATGTTAGTTTTGAGAAATAAGGGATTAAAGTCTTTTGAAGCACTCTGACTCTCCCACTATTGTGCAAAGTTGACAAAAAGAAGATTAGGACTCAATAGAGTTTTCATGAAAGGAGTCATCAAATTACCCCCCAAAGTTGGCATACTAGTTAAGCACATCCTGTTCATTGTTTTGGACAAGTGTCAATCAAAGCAAGAGCCGTTTGAAATTTAGGGGAGATCAAAGTGAGAGAAATATTTTGGGTCTTCAGAAAGAAGAAGTAATTACAATGTAATCCGCAAAAGACAAAAAAGTAGGTCTAATAAAAACTGTCAAAAACAGCACTTTAGGATAGAGTGGTGCATCCAAATTTTACAGTACATAGAAAAAAGTATACTCTTTCAGAAAATACCGGAAACTGAAATTTGACCATTCTGACCAAAAACACTTTTGATGAGCTCCAACTGAAAATCACACAGTGTGACTTTTTGGTGGTCACCGTAAAATGATAACTCAAGTCCTTTACCCCTTTCTTTATTTCTGGAGAAATATTATGTGCTTAATTCAGCTTATGGGTAATAACTCTTTGTATATGATACCACTTTTCCTTTTTATCAAGTATATGTGTTCAATCTTATAATGTGTGGATTGTCAGTACCATGTAAAGAGTATTTCTTAGAAGAAAACAACAGTGACATAGAACAGACATACACATGTGTCATGTCTGTAGCAGTATCGGATGTTATGATACTGATTTTGTATAGATTATATTCTAATGAAAACTAGAAAACCTACAGGTATGCTATCTATTTATACTTACATTTATACAGCAATAGAATGCGAGAAAATACTGTCTTGTGTACATGTATGTATGTATGTGAATCATTCTTTGTGTGATATTATTGCAAATATAATATATCTCTTAAAATCTGAATCTAGAAAGCATTCCAAAATACATCGATACCAAGACATGCAGCATTTAATATCTGAAGAAATAATATGAGGTGGTGGTGGAGAGTTCTTAAGACAGTTACGGATAATGTATTCAGTGACTTTGGACTATCAACTTGATTACCAGTGTATGCAGCATACATGTACATAAAGACATGATTTACCTCAAATCATTCACAGTTACCACAAAAACACTCTTCCTTTTTTAGTTTCATTTATATCAATCTTTATGTATATAACAGTCCTGCTTGAATATGGTCTATGTGAGAATTCACGTATGAGATTTCTAGAAATTCTTAGGCAAGATAACTCCCTCCATTTCTTGTAAAATAAGTAACCTTCTTGTAGTTTGTGAATTTGTGCTTGATTATTACAGTTTTTAAGAATAAAATGTATTTGATTTGAACAATATTATGCATGTAAATGTGACCTTTATAATTATACAAAGTTGATGTGCTTAGCGAGAATTATCTCTATAACATGGAGTATAACATTCCAAAAGATTGTTGTATACTGAGAGTATGAAATCTTATTTCTATTTCGTCCCTCCTCGTGGAGTCTTGTAGACTTAATTCATTTTCTACTAAAATTTTTTCTCATTTGATGTCTACATGTGTACTACTAGTTCAATATTGGTGGTGGAAAAAAAAGGATATCGTTACTTTATGAGATATTAAATTGTGAAGAATTTCTTTTTGTACTATTTTTAGTCTATTTGAAATATTACACGTAAATCTGATGGATTGAACAAAGTGTATGTAACCTTTTCTTTTCAATTAAAAAATTACATATGTACTATTTCAGAATAAGCAATCAAAATGAGATAGACAGCGTCGAAATTCTTCATCATTTTTTCCAAAGTTTAGTGTTGAAATATGTTTATTCTTACATTCATTTAAAAAAAAATGCAGCCATCTTGTAATTTTATTGAAAGGAAACTACCTATGCACTTAATACCTGATTTTTAAAAATCTCTCTCTCTCTCCCTACCCACTTTTAACCTGTAAAGCAAAATGAGATGATAATGAACATATTAGCTAGGTCATTCATGCTGAACTTTTAGTGTGCTGCAGAAAAAAATCCATCAGTAAATGATACCATTGTGCATGCAAAAGAATGGACAATTGGTGGGGGAAAATGGCAGTTGTACAATAGCCCCTATGTATGTATCAGTGTGTTTAACCCACTGAGCACCATTTGATTTCAGTATAACACACATTTTCCATAGATCCTAGCCCGAGTTATCTCAGGCTCAGTATACAATGGGTTAAAGATACAAACATTTGAAATGCAGTACATGTATCTTATCATTTCATTTTGCAGTGGCAGTTTCTTACTGCAGTTAACTGAATCTGTTGAAAACCAGGCTTAAAAGATATTGGCATGATGTATAGAGAGAAATCTCATCTATTAATATTTATATATTTGACTTCCATTCTATGTGACATACAGATAATTGTGTAATTTGGGTGCAGTATACTGGTTAATTTGAAATTAAGAGCTCATTCCTGGCCCTGTAGGTTTACGAGAGCATGTAGAAGGTAACAAAATGTACAATCAGAATCAAGAAACTCCCTTTATTTGTACACAAACATACTCTGACATAAAATATTAGGAACAGAAGAAAGGGAGTACATGTATGTTACATCATGGCATAAGCAATCTAGTCCATGATGATTTGTATGTTTCATATCATTTCTTGTTATACTCTGTCTGTAATGTTCTGATTGAGCTACGTACCACATAGAAGTTTCCTTTTCTACCAAGTGCAATATTGCTCAATATGTCGATTGTAGAGAGGAGATTAAATGTGCATCCTATAGAAACTTAACCAGCTGCAGCACTGTTTGATTTATTTCTCTCTTTTTTTTTCTCACTTTTTTTAATAGAAATATTTTCTGCATATGCCTACTATCACTGTAATTATTATTGCAATAAATACAATTTCCTCAACTCTCTCGTCTGAAAGCGGGGTATGTCCTGTGAATCTCGCGCTCGTCTTCAAAGAAACTGGAGGAATATAAACCTTTAGGATAAAAGAAGTACAAAATATATCTCTGATATAAAGTTATTTATAATGGGGGGGGGGGGGGGGAGGGACACTAAGTAATTAAATTTCAAATGTTCAGGTTTCAATGTATATATACATACTTGGGCCTTATGATGTTTTTCATTAGTTACAGAATTTACAAAGAAATACTAAAACCTGAAATACACCCCATGCATCAAAGCACAATACAGTACAATAACAGTGAATAGGAAGCAGAGTATTTGTTCTGGACATAAGTACAGTGGAAACTCATTATAAAGAGCTACAGTAATAAGATTCCTTATATAACAAAGTAATTTTGGTCCAGGTATTTATATTCTAATTTTTTCCCCTGATATGAGAAGATTTCTGATAATGGGATCATTTTTATGGTCCCAAGCCCTCATTGTGAGTTTCCACTGTGTAGGCTTTCATAATATCTGCAGGGCAATTTCAATGTCATTGTGTATCACCTATTGAAATGTACAAATACATGCATTATACAAAGAGGTATTGCATATGACATAATCATTTTCATTACATCTTGACTTCCCTTGCCTATTCATGTACATATTAATTAAAACCTGATGAAAAACATTTTTATTTTGCACTTCAAAAATGACATGTATACTAAGGGCCTACAAGTATTCATCTTGATATGATCAACCAGGGGCGGTGTTACAGGGGGCAGGGGAGTGACCCCCCCCCCCCCATGATTTTCTAAAAAGAAAAAAGAGGTGAAAATTTAAAAAAAATAAGAGGAAGAAAGAAAGAAGAAAGAGTATGGGAAAAGAGCATGCAACTATATTATACCCCTATTTTTTTCATTTAAAATGTAAATAAACTCACCTATGGGTCATCACCCCCCCCCCCCCCCCCCCCCCCCCCCCCCCCATCAAAATAACCTTGTGCTGCCTGGATCAACAAAATGTTTAAAAGTAGGCTTGAAGGGTGATTCACAAAGATTAAATCAATTTTAGAGTTAGGAGTGATTTTAAGCAGGGACTGATGTAATATGCCTTTGTACAGTGTAAAATTGATTCATGATATCCTGTTTCGTCATATCAATTTTAAGTTACTCAAAAATGATTGGATCAATTCTAAAATCAATTTTAACTCTTTAAATGTAAAACACTTAATGAGAAACTTCATTACTCCCTCATATGAATTAGGCCCGGCAGACAGTTAATGAGCAATTTAATTTCTCCCCATATCTTTTGATAAGTGAGAATGAAAGCTACAACACGAAGTGTATAGGTGTGTAGGCAAACATTTTTTTACGTGTCATCATTGTGAAAGTCTCTTTGTTTACGACCTACCACTACACCCACTGCTACTCCGCGGCGCCACAGAGGCGGCGCCGCCAGCAAACGCATTAAAGTAACAGGTGCGCCAATGGCAGTGAGTAGTGCAACGGGTGTGCACAGTATACCAGACTACCACCACTTTACCGTTCCGTTACATGTATGCGCTACCGGTACGTATACGTATTGTTTTTGTCCCATGTTGGTTTGTCCAAACGAACAACTCTAGCGCGTTTTTCGAAAGAACATTAACAGTCGGCGAAATAGTCTGCAAATTGTGTTTTCTATTTGACATTTTTTTGTGGTACTAGACGAATCTGCATGTGAACGTGTTTAATTGGTAAGATCATGTAATTATCATATTAATTGTGTATGATATCTTGATTCATATTTCATAGTAGATCGGAGCTCGAGTCTCATTTCAAATTTCATCCACCCACTCAGCTGCCGAAGCACTGAACAGTTAATGTGTTTCTGTATGGTTATGGCTCAGTGATCACATTAGAATCTGACACTTGCAGAATTAAGTCCCACAAATTCAAGTTTGTGTCATCATTTTGTACCAAGTGTTATTCATTTTAGAGCAGAAAATTACTGAAATAAATAACAACGGCAGCATAATCGTAACATGTCGGGCCCCACCTTCTACTGTAAAGTAAAATGGGGCTGATGTGATGGTGACGCCCCTGCACATATGCCAATTAATTAGGGCAAGTAAAAACAAATTATTAGTTTCTCATCCTAACTTCTTGAAAAAAGGAGGGCCATATCCACTCACACTTGATGCTTCGGTTAGGTATCGTGGTTTAGGAAACCACTCGTTCATTTGACACACGCACTTGTGTACAAAGAGAATGGAGGTGGAAATAGGAAACCAATGCATGTGACTGAATAAAGCGCTGCTGTACAAAGTCAACGGTGGTTTCCTATTTTGCTGTACAAAGTCAACGGTGGTTTCCTATTTCACGATAATGCCAAAAGGAGGATGAGGGCACTTTTTTTTCACACGATGGATTTAAAAATGGCTGATCCACTGCACAATGCTATTCGGGTAGTCTAATTTCCAGTCGTTTTCAAGTACGGTATGATGTGTAGGCTGTGCGAGGTTCAACAGCTGGAGACAGCGAAAATCAATCGAAATTTCGTCTTTTTTATTGTTTTTTTTTTTTTAAATGAAAGAATTCTTTTGATGCGGCGGCAAAAAACGATGCGGGTGGGGAAGAGAAACTAATGATTTTTTTTACTTGGCCTTATACGTCTGTAAATTATATTACGATCATGATCGATTATGACCTCTGAGACCGAGTACTCGTCTTGAAAAACAATTCTGAAATATAAATATTGCATGTGTTTTTAATACCGGTATGTTAAATGATCATGGCTTTTTAATGATATAAGGAAACGATACTGATTAGTTTATAATCGTCTTTAAAAATCTCTAATTATTACTTGTGTTTACTGTCCCACCAAACAGGATTTGAATCAGTGGGGCTGATCAGCCCAGCCCCACTGACCAACATGGATACTGTGCTTATCAGCCCTACTGCCCTTCAGGGTTCTCACTAGAAAAAAATCCACACACGGTTCCCACTCTGCGCAAAGCGTGGAAGTTTGGGAAGTTTTATGGAATAACACCTAAAGTTAGGTGTGGCGGCAGTATATGCTAGAGTAAAAGGATGAAAAATTCTTCTTGGTAAAGCAGGAGTTGTCTACTAATGGCATAAAAGTAAAAATACATTGTCAAAAAGCAAAACAATCCGTGACATTTATCATTATTGTTAGGAATATATACTCCAATATTTTTTTAACCTTGTTGCCACGCATGGTGCAGCAATTTCACACATGTTCTTCCTTGTCTGAAACCCTTTACGCATGGTATTGGAACCATGGGTGTTATGTACTGGCGAGAACCATGCTGCCCTTTATTGATCATATACATGTAGGCCTACATGTATTCACCCCACTTAGCAGAGCCGTAAACACAAGTACATATATATATATATATATATAGTACTGTGCTCATCAATCATCTTCCCTCCTGCTGTATTAATCATATTCAATTCCCCGCTCGTGGGGCTGTAAACACGAGTAAACAGTGCATTTTCAAGACAGTTATACAATGTTAAGAATCACCTCTATATGAAATGAAGTCATTATTGATTAACTAAGAATAAATGTTTGGGGAAATCAGCCCCATATTCAAACTATTGGCGGTGGGGCCTGAAACACAATATTGCCATAATGGCACTATCATGAATTATATACAGTAGGGCTGTTTGGTTGAACACACTTTGTCTTCTTTCCACCTGCATGCACAGTGCTAACAAAGTTAAAATTCACTCGCAAATGAATGAGAGGCTTTAAATAACCCTGCACTGAGTCTGTTTGGGGGCACTGCCACTGGCTGATAATAGGCTAGTAGTACACAGTGTTTGTGAGCTCATGTGAGCTTCAGATGAGCAAGACCACTGATCAAGAAAATTTAAAAATTTTCCTTTATCATGGTGATTCAGATCAAGTTGAAGGAGTGGTGTATGAAATAATTCATTATCCTACAGTGCAAAATGCAAATATTTTTCTAATGGTCAAATTCATGTTTGTTGTGGTGATTTACATCTTCAACAACAGAGATGGACCACAGCAGAAACATATACAGCCCAACATTATGAATCCTTCCTTTGTAGTTCAGTTTCAACTGTTCTGGGAAAAATCTAGAGTGTTGTTTCTTTAGAGATGAATACTGATAAAAAGCAGTCTCATATTACATGCTCATGAGATGGGATAAAGAGTGTTTAATAGTGCCCAGCTTCCTTTTTTTTTGTCAACTGTTTTCATTGTTTTGTTTTGTTGTCCATATATGGATGAATATATCGCTTCTCTGCTTTTGGCTATGTGTAGTATCATGTGTAGCTTAGTATTTGTTTTGTTTACATGCAATGCAAAAGGGAAAAATATATGCATAACATGAGACAAACATTTAATAGATAACATATGAAAGTCATTAACAGTAACCATAGAATTGTTGAAGAATTGTCTTCAAACATGAATTTGCCACAACATGAACATACAATTCTGTCTTATCAAATCAGGAAAGCAGAAGTATTGTTGAAAATAGTTCTACTTTTTCTAAGTGGTTGAAATTCAGTGTAATTCCTCAGAAAATATATTTTGAAGTAGGAAAAAAAGCACACTTTTTAGGTGTGATTCTGAATTTATGTATCAATACAAACTGTAAAAAAATCTAGTACAGACTGAAAATAAGAACTTAGCATGATAAGATATGTACACATGGTTCTCTGCAGTACATAACACCCATGGTTCCAATACCATGCGTACAGGATTTCAGACAAGGAAGAGCAATGTGTGAAATTGCTGCACCATGCGTGGCGACAAGGGTAAAAAAATATTGGAGTATATATTCCTAACATTAATGATAAATGCCACAGATTTTTTGTTTTTTGGCAATGCATTTGTGCTTTTATGCCATTAGTAGACAACTCCTGCTCACCAAGAAGTAGTTTTCATCCTTTTGCTATAGCATATACTACCACAACACCTAAGTTTATACAGGGTGTTATTCCTTGACACTTTTGAAATGTCCTTGCTTTGTGCAGAGGGGGAACCGTGTGTGGATTATTTTCTAGTGAGAACCCTGTATGTATGTAGTATATGCCAAGCAATATTATACATCTCAAAAGTTCTACATGGAGATGATGATGATGATGATGATGATGATAATGATGAGCTTTTTATGTAATGTGTAGTACTACTTACCAATATGCTTATCTCCTGGGTAATCGTCATGTTTTTTTCTAAATAAAAGAAAACTTGTGTCTAAACATATTTGTGCAGGCTTGCAAATCAGTTCTTCATTCCCGTCTGCTGATTCACAACAATGATTCCAATTGCATCATCAGCAGCAACACTTCTGAAGGCCACTGGGCCATGCCTTTGTGGGAATCTCTTTTCATATCAACCTAAATACCATACTCACAATAATCAAAACATGTTTAGGTCCAGTACCACCAGTGATTTAACTATTGAATATAAGCTGGCTGTCTGATCAATAGAACATTTTTTTTTTTAAATTAAAAATTAAAAAAGTAAGTAAAACTGCATATAAAGAGAATTTTGTTAAATAGATATATGAAAGTAAGTGCAGGTGAATTTTTTCAAATATGAACTTACTTTCATGGTGTTATATAATTCTGATATTAGTATTAAACTACCTGTATGTAATAAATTAAATGTGGAAAACTTTGAAGCATGGAGACCACAATTTGCAAAGGGAAAAGAACCCGTTTCTACTCTTCTGGGTGGCTGGTCCCAAGGGAAAAGAACCCGTTTCTACTTTTCTGGGTGGCTGGTCCCGGTATTAAGAAATAATTTGTTTACTGTAAGAAGGAGAGAGAGAGAGAGAGAGATGAAGAGCGAGGAGGAGGAGAGTCCTGAAGGAGAAAGAGAATTAGGGAGAGAAAGAAGGAGTCTGCATGACCTTTTCTATATGATATTAGTGCATTCAAGAGCTATGTAAAAGCAAAAGAATGTACAACTGGAACAGGGTTGACTTTTTAAAAAGTCGGATTCAAAATGACCATATTACCGGTAATCAAATGAAGCAACATGAATTTTTCAGATGTTGATCTTATTGATACTATCACCACCCTTATATGAAATTCACCTGTGGAAATAGAATACAATAGAAATATGCAATGAAAGATTGAAAGACTCGGTTAGTATCCTCTGAATGGTGAATGCAGACACTGCCTATGTACTTTGATTGCTCAGCCTATACCAAGGTTGTGGGATAAATAGATAAGTTGGTTAATGAATTCTAATCTAGACCCCTGCTTCAGTAATCTTACATATATATAGATCCCTGGAAGATATTGACTTCTTCTTAATATGCTTGCATTTGCCCAGTGCATGCATTGTTTACTTTATAGCCAAACATCGTTCACAAGCAAACTGTTCTGTTTGTATTAGGTGAATATATGGTATGGTGGATAGATAGATAATAATATTTGTTTTAATCAACCAGTGGCACACCTAGGATTTCATTTTTTTTGGGGGGGGGGGGAGGAGGGTGGTTATGAGCAAGCAAAGCATGCTCCCTAGAGGGGATGGTGCTCCTTCTCTTCCTACATTCTCACCTTTTCTCTTCCTGCTCAGACTTTTTATGGTGATATAGTGATGGTTGCAGGATCTGATGAAACTTTTCCAATGTCATTTCACTGTAGATACAATACTTTTTTTTTTTTTTTTTTTTACTGAATTGGGTACCTAAAAAAAAAACATTAATGCCCGTGTTTGTGGAGAAGTCAGTGAACAAACTTTTTGTTTTTGTCTCAGGAAAAAAAAAATCTTTAAATGTTTGAATTATATTTCAGAGGCATTGATGAATTATGACACAGAAAAATTACTCATTTTAGTCAAGTGATTTTTTTCCAAAGTGAAAACAACAAATAAGTAGAATGAAAAAAAGTAATAATATCAGAATACATGGTATAAGAATTTATTTTATTAATACATAGAGCAGTTAATATTATTTTTAGAAAAGAAAGAAATGTAAAGAGCATTATAAAGGGCGTATTTTGCTTTTCACAGAAGGTGATGTAATCCTCCTTGGGAGAAAGGAAGAAATGTTTGGATGTGATAAAGGTTACCATGGAGCTTAGGAATGAAAAGTAGTGATGTAAGCTGTTGCCATGGTAAAAGGCCACTCTACGGACTAGGTGTAGTATTGAATGTTTCACCAGAATGCTCTGAAATTATAATTGCACCTCTAGTGTCCTCCACTTCACTCTGTATTTAGCTACAGGTGTGTCTTATTCTTGCTGGTTATAATCCAATTTGCCACTTTAAAACCTTTGAGAGACTTGGCAATCAGTTACTGCATATTTTCAGTGACTTTTTCCTATATTTGAAAAAAAAGAATGAATAATTAAGTAAAGAACTCATATACTTTGAAACACCCTTTGTAACACAGAAATTTCCCTGGCCTGTTGTGATTGCACAGGTTTTAAATTTTGTAACATGTTACTGTTATGTTGTTTTTCAGTGATTTGGAGCATACAAGAATACATGTACTTTTGGTCTCCCTGCTGTTCACTTGTGGCATTAGGAAAAGTAAGGGGTATACAGTGTAGAAAACACCCTTGACCTGAATTTCATATTTTCTTTAATTTTTTTTTTAAATTTCATTTGTATGCAAAAGGCTAGGGGACATGTTTTTGTGATTGATATTTTATCTTTGCATTGTTACTGTTATTGTTGGGGAATTTGTCTTACTCTGATATCAGTCAAGGAGAGCATTCTATGCTCCTTGCAAGCAAGTCTTTTGCTTTATCCTTTTATTTTTCATTCACAAATAAGTTTTGATGGGCTGAACTTCTTAATGGATCTGTTCAAAGTGAGCATTGTGCATATATAATACATGTACATGTACATTATGCTTGTAGCTTGCTGATTTTTTTTTTTTTTTTTTTTTTTTTTTTACATGTAACTGCAGTTTAGGAAGTTTTGAATATAGATAGATCATACCAGATTTGGTGCTACTCACAGCTCCTGTAAGAATTTAAGATATTTAAATACTAATAATGATAATAGTGATGATGATGATGATAATAATGATAATAATAATGATAATAATTTATAATGATGATAATAATAATAATGATAATAATGATAATAACAATAATAATAATAATGATAATAATAATAATAATAATAATAATAATAATAATAATAATGATAATAATAATAATAATAATAATAATGATAATAATAATAATAATAATAATAATAATAATAATGATAATAATAATTATAATAATAATGATAATAATGACAGTGATGATAAAGAAGGAGAAGAAGAAGGGAGAGGAGGAAAAGGAGGAGGAGGAGAAGAAGAAGAAGAAGAAGAAGAAGAATAGGAATGTTTTGTTATAATGAATACAAGACTTTATGAGAAAGATGTATTCCAGATTTTTTTTAGTCCCATGTTCATTCACTGAGTTCCAAAGTACATGTACCTTGCATCCTTATCATCTCATGGAGCAAACAATCTAATATTTACCTATTCGATCAGATCCGAAGACTACCAGAGAATGTATATTTACCTGTACTGCATGAGTGCAAAGTACATTTGTCTGTACTTACTGCTTTCTGTGACTGCCAATCAAACACTTATGCTTTACATTGTAAATGGAATTATCAATACTGGGCAATGCACACAGTAGAGCTATAAAGTTATTAGATATAAACACAAATGAGTGTTTGTAATTAATGGTCATTGCTCTGTTTTATATATTCTGCATTTCCTCTCTACTCACCCAATGTTTGGATTTGGTTCTGTATGTCTTTCGATTACAAAGCTTTTTTATATGCACTGTTTTTCCACATGTACGTGTAGGTTGCATGAATTTGTAATTCTTTTCTGCCTGTACATGTTATTTCAAATGTATATGTATAAATACTCCAGATCCTGCCTTTGGGTTTCATGCACCTTCTCTTGATATCTTTTGTTTTGGATTATGGGGGGATTTGCCGTAAGTAGACAGTAGCTCTTTATCTTGAAAAGAAGCCATACTAGGTAATAATAGCTTTGCACCAGTAGGGGGCAACATGTACACATCATGTGGACTGCGTACTTTAGTAGGCATGCGTGACCTTGAGTGTGTCTCACTCCCTGGTAGATGTTGAAACAGGGTTAATATACCACTCAACTTCTACCTTTGCCCCTATACCTTTGAGACTGATAGGGTGATAGCTTCATTTGCTCGAGGTGGAACTGAATAGTTTTAAGAACAGATAACATTCTTTTCAGAGGATATCTTGCTCACATAAGTTGTGAAGTGTTAACAGTGAATTGATCACCTCAACCAGTAGCTGTAGGAATCTCCCCTGAATAATACAGACTTGTTGAAAGCCAGTGAAAAAAGGTAAAAATCATACATGAAGTTGGCGAGGGATAGAAATCTCTGCCCTTTAATTTTGTAAGCTATACAGTTTGTAGGTTGCTGTGGTAAAGCTTGAGACATGTATATTAAAATGGAATTATTGCTTTTAGTGTACTTGCTATATTCTTAAGCTTATATGGTTTTACGATAGTTTAATGTTTTACTTGTGTTTCATTGTGTTAATGTACACATGGTTCTCGCCAGTACATAACACCCATGGTTCCAATACCATGCGTAAAGGGTTTCAGACAAGGAAGAACCATGTGTGAAATTGGTGCACCATGCGTGGCAAGAAGGGTAAAAAAAATATTGAAGTATATATTCCTAACAATAATGATAAATGTCACAGATTGTTTTGCTTTTTGGCAATGTATTTTTACTTTTATGCCATTAGTAGACAACTCCTGCTTACCAAGTAGTATTTTTCATCCTTTTACTATAGCATATACTGCCGCCACACCTAACTTTAGGTGTTATTCCTATCCCATTCCCTCACAACGATCACAGCGCTTCATTGTGCTTGGCAAATAAATAGAACTTTCATTGGTTATACATATTTATATGACACCTAGATAGATCCCTGTCATTTGATTGGTTGTTTGATATTCATCATTTGTCCCATTGCACTATGACGTCATCAACCGTGCAAAAGTGGCTCCATTTACCGTGTAATTTTGGATCCATACGATTTGCTCCATTGCACGCTGGCCAAGAGCCCGGCACACTACGTACGTAAAACGCTTGCGTTTGCAATGTGTACCACGAACAGCGCGCTAGCGTATAGCGCTATTGATTTATTGCGATTTGATCTATTTTTAGGTGTCATATAAAACAAATAATGAATGTTTTTTCATTCGTGCAATGGACAGAATATTTCATTCGGTGAAAGATGAAATTATTGATCCATTCAACTCGGCTGCGCCTCGTTGAATGGATCATTTCATCTTTCACCTCATGAAATACATGTATTCTGTCCATTGCACTCATAAACATTCATTATCTGTATAATATTGTATGATGCACTGTGTAATGCATGTCAGTGTTGTTGGGATTTTTATGTCACTGACCTAAGATAAAAAGTTTTTTTTTTTGCCTCACTTTTCAACTTCAGGGTAAAAAAAAATGCACAGATCTGAGATGTAGTTTAGCTAGTATCTCGCTACTGGCCAGCTAAAATCCAAGAAATCTAATGAATAGGTTTTCAGGCCCTACCAAAACTGCAACCTTTAAAATCCTGTCAATGAGAAGAAACTCTGTTCAGTTAGTTCAGTTCATATGCATATTCGCTGGATGGCTTTGCATTTGTTATGCAGATGTCATAGAAACTAAAACAATGTTTTCATATACTGTAATTATGGTTTCGATACTGGTATATTGATTTATGATACTAGAACAAAACATTGATCTGATCAAAACCTCTTAGAAATATGACTGGCGAGACTCTTATTGTTCCATAACATTTCCTTACTTCACCTATCAATAGGATATGAAAGTATTATCTGAACAGATTGAATGACATTTCATTGTATCTGTGCTGTTTGAGTATTGAGTAATGCATCTTCAGATCACTATCATTATTCATAAATTTAGTTTCTGTATACACTGTTGTCATTTGCATTCATGTGCAATCAATCACATGTTCTTCTTTTATACAGGTGTAATATATTCACAGTTATTCAATGAATGGAAAGTTCTACATTGTGAAACTATTATCTGCGTGTTTGTGGCGTTCGGCTTTTGTTATTGATCTTCTTTCCTTCTGTGTCTTTTTGCATTTACAGATTTGTGATCAACACCAAGTGATATCAACCGACGAGATTCCATCATGGGAAGCTTGAGGATAACCTACACCAACCTCCTGGACCACAAAGGGGACTTTGGCCAGTGTGTGGAAGTTGTCAATCAAAAAATCGATGATTTCCCAAAGAGCTTTTTCAATAACACCAAGGCCATTGGTTTGACGCTGAACCGTAATAAGCTATCAACACTGCCAAGCCAACTTGAAAGATTCAAAAAGCTAGAGAGACTAGACCTGTCCAACAATGAGTTTGAGAAGTTCCCAGAGGTCATTGGAGATCTTGAGAATCTTCGATATCTCAACATGAGTAAGAACAAGCTCACATCCCTGCCAAGGGATATCATTTACCTAAGGAAATTAGAAGAGATTGTGCTAGATGATAACTTGTTTGAGGTATTCCCAGAATTTCTGTTTCAGAGTTCAGTTGAGGATGTAGCCATGAGAAAAAACAGGCTGAAGTGTTTGCCTCCAGGAATCAAGGGCATGACCAATCTTAAGAGCTTGGTGGTGAATGGCAATCAACTGACTACTCTCCCCGAAGAGCTTGCAGAAATGCCAAAGTTGATAGAAGTGTTTGCATCTTCAAACAATATCAAGGGATTGCCAGAGAACTTCTGCACAAAGGCCAAGTCACTGAAAAAGCTGGTCCTGCAGCAGAATCCTCTAGTGTACCCATCAGCTGTTTCTGCAGGGAAAGGAATAGCTGCAATGAGAGATTACGAAAAGAAGCATCCCAGACCTGACATTCCAGAAGATGTTGAGGAGCCAAAAGAGGACATACAGAATGATGTGACAGAAGGCCAACCGGAGGAGGTGAATGGTGGTTCAGATGAGATCATCCCTTCAAATGGAGTGACTGAGGAAGAGTCAGAGACCACCGAAATGGATGCAGATGTTCCTGTAGAGCAACCAGAAAATGATGTTGAGGAACAAGCGGAAGAAGATGAACTCCTTGAATCAGATAGGGTTGAGGTTGAGCAAGAAGAGCAGACAGCTGAAGGGGATGGTGACTCCGTTGTTTCAGAGGAGGTAGATGAAGCAGCAGAACAGGCTGTGTCAGAAGAACCTGTGGCATACACTGCACAGGAATCTACAGAAGACACAAGGCAAGAGCCAGATGATGATGAATCTCAGGAAGATGAAGATACAACACAAGATGCTGTGAGATCAGGGGAGGAACAAATGGGAGAAGTGGTTCAGGGGACCACTGCCGATGCAGCTGAGGACTCTCAGGAGAGCTCAAATGGCGCAGAAGAAAGCGGTGACCAAGATGGCACAGCATCACAATCTTCAGAGGAACAGCCTTCAGCAGAAGACAGCAGCCCTGCTGAGATGGCAAATGGTGATGAGTATCAACAAGCTGAGGAACAGCCGGAAGACAGCCCTGCAGAGGTGAGGGATGGTGATACAGGTGAAGTTTCGCCCTCTGTTGCAGAGAGTCCAGCGACTGCATCATCAAAAGAAGGGGATGGGGATTCTCAACAATTCAATGAAAGGCTCATCTGAAATGGTAAAAAATGAAACTTAAATCTTGATTGACTTGATAGCCATGACTTCATTTTTTGCCAAACTTTAAGTCAGGATTTAGTTTACCGGTATAGATTTTTTCTCTCCTTTTATTTTTTTTGGTAGCCATACTTGCATGTTGAGACTGCTCTAAGCAAAAGTTTGGACTTCTCTGTTTGATTATATGCATCACAAGTCATACCCTTGTATGTACTTATTTTCATTGTAACATATTGGATATGTAAGAACAGTGACAATCAATTTGCAAACATGTTTGCTGCAGGAGATATTAAATGAGGCCCACATGTAAATGTAGCAGAGGGTATAGAAAGTGTACTAATAGAATTTGCCAGCAAACTACATATACTTTTGTCTTCTTCATCAACATAAATTTTGATGAATGAATAGTGATTTTTGTGTGTGACTGTGTGAGAAAATTATATCAATATGAATATATTTGTAGTATGTTATCAAGTGATTAGTTTGTAATATTAAATGTCACCTTGAAAATTTAATAGATAATAGTGCCTCAGACACACAGTGTACATGTAAATGTGAATCATGGACCCAACATATATCAAGCCTATGTGTATATAGTAGAGTAGGGGAAATCACTTTAATTTAACTGTTCACTTACAAAGTTTTTCATTACTGAATCATATTTTCATTACCAAAAAATGTATGTAGATGTACCAAAACAATACTCTTGGTTGTAGTTTTGAAAATTTGCCCTATTGTATTTTTATATAGACCTGAAAACACTTCACCACTGCCTCTTTTAATCA
>CM057153.1:7864063-8024063 GCA_029962745.1 Echinometra lucunter
TTCACCTGTGGAAATAGAATACAATAGAAATATGCAATGAAAGATTGAAAGACTCAGTTAGTATCCTCTGAATAGTGAATGCAAACACTGCCTATGTACTTTGATTGCTCAGCCTATACCAAGGTTGTGGGATAAATAGATAAGTTGGTTAATGAATTCTAATCTAGACCCCTGTTTCAGTAATCTTACATATATATAGATCCCTGGAAGATATTGACTTCTTCTTACGCTTGCATTGCCCAATGCATGCATTGTTTACTTTATAGCCAAACATCGTTCACAAGCAAACTGTTCTGTTTGTATTAGGTGAATATATGGTATGGTGGATAGATAGATAATCATATTTGTTTTAATCAACCAGTGGCATACGTAGGATTTCATTTTCTTTTGGGGGGGGGGGTGGTTATGAGCAAGCAAAGCGCACTCCCTAGAGGGGATGGTGCTCCTTCTCTTCCTACATTCTCACCTTTTCTCTTCCTGCTCAGACTTTTTATGGTGATATAGTGATGGTTGCGGGATCTGATGAAACTTTTCCAATGTCATTTCACTGTAGATACAATACTTTTTTTTTTTTTTTACTGAATTGGGTACCTAAAAAAAAAACATTAATACTCGCGTTTGTGGAGAAGTCAGTGAACAAACTTTTTGTTTTTGTCTCAGGAAAAAAAAAATCTTTAAATGTTTGAATTATATTTCAGAGGCATTGATGAATTATGACACAGAAAAATTACTCATTTTAGTCAAGTGATTTTTTTCCAAAGTGAAAACAACAAATAAGTAAAATGAAAAAAAGTAATAATATCAGAATACATGGTATAAGAATTTATTTTATTAATACATAGAGCAGTTAATATTATTTTTAGAAAAGAAAGAAATGTAAAGAGCATTATAAAGGGCGTATTTTGCTTTTCACAGAAGGTGATGTAATCCTCCTTGGGAGAAAAGAAGAAATGTTTGGATGTGATAAAGGTTACCATGGAGCTTAGGAATGAAAAGTAGTGATGTAAGCTGTTGCCATGGTAAAAGGCCACTCTACGAACTAGGTGTAGTATTGAATGTTTCACCAGAATGCTCTGAAATTATAATTGCACCTCTAGTGTCCTCCACTTCACTCTGTATTTAGCTACAGGTGTGTCTTATTCTTGCTGGTTATAATCCAATTTGCCACTTTAAAACCTTTGAGAGACTTGGCAATCAGTTACTGCATATTTTCAGTGACTTTTTCCTACATTTGAAAAAAAAAGAATGAATAATTAAGTAAAGAACTCATATCCTTTGAAACACCCTTTGTAACACAGAAATTTCCCTGGCCTGTTGTGATTGCACAGGTTTTAAATTTTGTAACATGTTACTGTTATGTTGTTTTTCAGTGATTTGGAGCATATAAGAATACATGTACTTTTGGTCTCCCTGCTGTTCACTTGTGGCATTAGGAAAAGTAAGGGGTATACAGTGTAGAAAACATTAACAACCCTTGACCTGAATTTCATATTTTCTTTGATTTTTTCTTTAAAATTTCATTTGTATGCAAAAGGCTAGGGGACATGTTTTTGTGATTGATATTTTATCTTTGCCATTGTTACTGTTATTGTTAGGGAATTTGCCTTACTCTGATATCAGTCGAGGAGAGCATTTTATGCTCCTTGCAAGCAAGTCTTTTGCTTTATCCTTTTATTTTTCATTCACAAATAAGTTTTGATGGGCTGAAGTTCTCAATGGATCTGTTCAAAGTGAGCATTGTGCATATATAATACATGTACATGTACATTATGCTTGTAGCTTGCTGAGTTTGCTGTACATGTAACTGCAGTTTAGAAAGTCTTGAATATAGATAGATCATGCCATATTTGGTGCTACTCACAGCTGCTCTAAGAATTTAAGATATCTAAATACTAATAATGATAATAGTGATGATGATGATAATAATAATAATAATAATAATAATAATAATAATAATAATAATAATAATAATAATAATAATAATTAATAATAATAATAATGATAATTATTAATAATAATACTAACTAATAATAATAATAATATTATTAATAATAATAATGATAATAATAATAATAATAATAATAATAATAATAATAATAATAATAATAATAATAATAATAATAATAATAATAATAATAAATAATAATAATAATGACAGTGATGATAAAGAAGGAGAAGAAGAAGGAGGAGGAGGAGGAGGAGGAGGAGGAGGAGAAGAAGAAGAATAGGAATGTTTTGTTATAATAAATACAAGACTTTATGAGAAAGATGTATTCAAGATTTTTTTTAGTCCTATGTTCATTCACTGAGTTCCAAAGTACATGTACCTTGCATCCTTATCATCTCATGGAGCAAACAATCTAATATTTACCTATTCGATCAGATCCGAAGACTACCAGAGAATGCATATTTACCTGTACTACATGAGTGCAAAGTACATTTGTCTGTACTTACTGCTTTCCATGACTGCCAATCAAACACATTGTAAATGAAATTATCAATACTGGGTAATGCACACAGTACAGCTATAAAATTATTAGATATAAACACAAATGAGTGTTTGTAATTAATGGTCATTGCTCTGTTTTATATATTCTGCATTTCCTCTCTACTGACCCAATATTTGGATTTGGTTCTGTATGTCTGTCGATTACAAAGCTTTTTTATATGCACTTTTTTTTCCACATGTACGTGTAGGTTGCATGGATTTGTAATTCTTTTCTGCCTGTACGTTTTATTTCAAATGCATATGTATAAATACTCCAGATCCTGCCTTTGGGTTTCATGCACCTTCTCTTGATATCTTTTGTTTTGGATTATGGGGGGATTTGCCGTAAGTAGACAGTAGCTCTTTATCTTGAAAAGAAGCCTTACTAGGTAATAATAGCTTTGCACCAGTAGGGGGCAACATGTACACATAATGTGGACTGTGTACTTTAGTAGGCATGCGTGACCTTGAGTGTGTCTCACTCCCTGGTAGATGTTGAAACAGGGTTAATATACCACTCAACTTCTACCTTTGCCCCTATACCTTTGAGACTGATAGGGTGATAGCTTCATTTGCTCGAAGTGGAACCGAATAGTTTTAAGAACAGATAACATTCTTTTCAGAGGATATCTTGCTCACATAAGTTGTGAAGTGTTAACAGTGAATTCATCACCTCAACCAGTAGCTGTAGGAATCTCCCCTGAATAATACAGACTTGTTGAAAGCCAGTGAAAAAGGTAAAAATCATACATGAAGTTGGTGAGGGATAGAAATCTCTGCCCTTTAATTTTGTAAGCTATACAGTTTGTAGGTGCTGTGGTAAAGCTTGAAACATGTATATTAAAATGGAATTATTGCTTTTAGTGTACTTGCTATATATTCTTAAGCTTATATGGTTTTACGATAGTTTAATGTTTTACTTGTGTTTCATTGTGTCAATGTACATGTACTCAGTGACAAAAAGAAAGTTAGCATGAAACTGGTTAAAGGCATTGGCTAACTTTGTGAGTAGCTGATTTTAAAAATTCTCAAACTAAGATGAAACATGTGTATGAGTACTTGTATTTGTACTCAAAAACCCTGAAACCAACCATAATTTGGAATGAAAAGGTTTAAGTTAGACGCAAACGGCGATTTTATTATCCTTCGTCTCACGAGACAATCACTAAGAGGGCCACTTTGCTTGAATTTGAAAATGCTGTTAGGTGCCTCCCACCGCATGATACGCCAATACACACAGTACGGTAGGGTGAGTCATACGCGCATGCGCACTCCTTATGTCTATTCTGTGCAACTGACCCTCGAATATTTTTCAATCATTTGTTCACATTTTTGATATTTAAAAATACTTCCTGTGGATATTATACTTTGAAACTTTCAGACTGGTATTTTTACACTATAACCCTTATGTTTATCCCATTTTCAAGTAACAAAACAAGATTTTTTAAAAATCATAACAATGTTAACCAATGTCTTTAAATATAGCCTCATATCGTCGCCTTGCATAGAAAGATACAGGTGTGAGACCATGTGATATATTCCATTCATGATTTCCAGTGAATTTTAGTGTAAATATCTGAAAGGAATATAGTCCATATGTACTGCCCTATCCCATCCCCTCACAACGATCATGATCACAGCGCTTCGCTGTGCTTAGCAAATAAATAGAACTCTCATTGGTTTTACACATATATGAGGCACTGTGTAATGCATGTCAATGTTATTGGGATTTTTATGTCACTGACCTAAGATAAAAAGTGGGTTTTTTTGCCTCACTTTTCAACTTCAGGGTAAAAAAAAAAGCACAGATCTGAGATGTATTTTAGCTAGTATCTCTCTACTGGCCAGCTAAAATCCAAGAAATCTAATGAATAGGTTTTCAGGCCCTACCAAAACTGCAACCTTTAAAATCCTGTCAATGAGAAGAAACTCTGTTCAGTTAGTTCAGTTCATATGCATATTCGCTGGATGGCTTTGCATTTGTTATGCAGATGTCATAGAAACTAAAACAATGTTTTCATATACTGTAATTATGGTTTCGATACTGGTATTTTGATTTATGATACTAGAACAAAATATTGATCTGACCAAAACCTCTTAGAAATATGATTGGCGAGACTCTTATTGTTCCATAACATTTCCTTACTTCACCTATCAGTGGGATATGAAAGTATTATCTGAACAGATTGAACAGATATGTATGTGATTAGCTATTCTCTGAATGACAATTCATTGTATCTGTGCTGTTTGATTATTGAGCAATGCATCTTCAGATCACTATCATTATTCATAACTTTAGTTTCTGTATACACTGTTGTCATATGCATTCATGTGCAATCAATCACACATTCTTCTTTTATACAGGTGTAATACATTCACAGTTAGTCAAAGAATGGAAAGTTCTACATTGTGAAACTATTATCTGCGTGTTTGTGGCGTTTGGCTTTTGTTATTGATCTTCTTTCCTTCTGTGTCTTTTTGCATTTACAGATTTGTGATCAACACCAAGTGATATCAACCGACGAGATTCCATCATGGGAAGCTTGAGGATAACCTACACCAATCTCCTGGACCACAAAGGGGACTTTGGCCAGTGTGTGGAAGTTGTCAATCAAAAAATCGACGATTTCCCAAAGAGCTTTTTCAATAACACCAAGGCCATTGGTTTGACGCTGAACCGTAATAAGCTATCAACACTGCCAAGCCAACTTGAAAGATTCAAAAAGCTAGAGAGACTAGACCTGTCCAACAATGAGTTTGAGAAGTTCCCAGAGGTCATTGGAGATCTTGAGAATCTTCGATATCTCAACATGAGTAAGAACAAGCTCACATCCCTGCCAAGGGATATCATTTACCTAAGGAAATTAGAAGAGATTGTGCTTGATGATAACTTGTTTGAGGTATTCCCAGAATTTCTGTTTCAGAGTTCAGTTGAGGATGTAGCCATGAGAAAAAATAGGCTGAAGTGTTTGCCTCCAGGAATCAAGGGCATGGCCAATCTTAAGAGCTTGGTGGTGAATGGCAATCAACTGATTACTCTCCCTGAAGAGCTTGCAGAAATGCCAAAGTTGATAGAAGTGTTTGCGTCATCAAACAATATCAAGGGATTGCCAGAGAACTTCTGCACAAAGGCCAAGTCACTGAAAAAGCTGGTCCTGCAGCAGAATCCTCTAGTGTACCCATCAGCTGTTTCTGCAGGGAAAGGAATAGCTGCAATGAGAGATTACGAAAAGAAGCATCCCAGACCTGACATTCCAGAAGATGTTGAGGAGCCAAAAGAGGACATACAGAATGATGTGACAGAAGGCCAACCGGAGGAGGAACCCGAGGTGAATGGAGGTTCAGATGAGATCATCCCTTCAAATGGAGTGACTGAGGAAGAGTCAGAGACCACAGCTGAAATGGATGCAGATGTTCCTGCAGAGCAACCAGAAAGTGATGTTGAGGAACAAGCGGAAGAAGATGAACTCCCTGAATCAGATAGGGTTGAGGTTGAGCAAGAAGAGCAGACAGCTGAAGGGGATGGTGACTCCGTTGTTTCAGAGGAGGTAGATGAAGTAGCAGAACAGGCTGTGTCAGAAGAACCTGTGGCATACACTGCACAGGAATCTACAGAAGACACAAGGCAAGAGCCAGATGATGATGAATCTCAGGAAGATGAGGATACAACGCAAGATGCTGTGAGATCAGGGGAGGAACAAATGGGAGAAGAGGTTCAGGGGACCACTGCCGATGCAGCTGAGGATTCTCAGGAGAGCTCAAATGGTGAAGAAGAAAGGGGTGACCAAGATGGCACAGCATCACAATCCTCAGAGGAACAGTCTTCAGCAGAAGACAACAGCCCTGCTGAGATGGCAAATGGTGATGAGTATCAACAAGCTGAGGAACAGCCTGAAGACAGCCCTGCAGAGGTGAGGGATGGTGATACAGGTGAAGTTTCGCCCTCTGTTGCAGAGAGTCCAGCGACTGCATCATCAAAAGAAGGGGATGGGGATTCTCAACAATTCAATGAAAGGCTCATCTGAAATGGTAACAAATGAAACTTAAATCTTGATTGACTTTATAGCCATGACTTCATTTTTTGCCAAACTTTAAGCCAGGATTTAGTTTACTGGTATAGATTTTTTCTCTCTTTTTATTTTTTTTGGTAGCCATACTTGCATGTTTAGACTGCTCTAAGCAAAAGTTTGGACTTCTCTGTTTGATTATATGCAACATAAGTCATACCCTTGTAAGTACTTATTTTCATTGTAACATATTGAATATGTAAGAACAGTGACAATCAATTTGCAAACATGTTTGCTGCAGGATATATTAAATGAGGCCCACATGTAGATGTAGCAGAGGGTATAGAAAATGTACTAACAGAATTTGCCCAGCAGACTACATATACTTTTGTCTTCATCAATATAAATTTTGATGAATGAATAGTGATTTTTGTGTGTGACTGTGTGAGAAAAATATATCAATATGAATATATTTGTAGTATGTTATCAAGTGATTAATTTGTAATATTAAATGTCACCTTGAAAATTTAATAGATAATAGTGCCTCAGACACACAGTGTACATGTAAATGTGAATCATGGACCCAACATATATCAAGCCTATGTGTACATAGTAGAGTAGGGGAAATCACTTTACTTTAAAGTTACAAAGTTATTCATTACTGAATCATATTTTTATGACCAAAAAATGTATTTAGATGTACCAAAACAATACTGGTGGTTGCAGTTTTGAAAATTTGCCCTATTGTATTTTTGTATAGACCTGAAAACACTTCACCACTGCCTCTTTTAATCAACTATTTGTAATGCCAGAAAATGGCCTTTACTTAACAAAGAAGAGGAAGAAAAAGAAGAAGTTAAAAGGGAGTGTATTAGAAGGAGAAGAAGAGGGAAAAGAAAGAAGGAGTAGGAGGAGGAAATGGAGGAAAGAAAGAGACTGGTTTGCAAATAATCACATGAGCAGTTTTGCCTCAGTGGTTTTAAATACTTCATTTTCCTGATGAAGCACTATGTAACAAAATGCTGCAAACTTTTCGCCATGATGATTATGAATATGACTTTGACAGACGTAGAGAATAACACTGCACATTATCTTCAAAATATACAATGTATAAGAACTTTGGAAGGTAAGAAGGATACTTTTAATTACAATTCACTCCCAGGTAATGTATGAGACTAGAGTGTCCATGTAGCATTGAAGAATTCTGTATTACATCCTATTGCCAAAAAAAAAGGGGGAGGGGGAATTCAGCCTAACTTTTTTTAAGAGCACTGTGGTCATACATATATATATGTGATTAAAGAGACCGTCTTGCAGAGTACTTTTATACATAGAATGAGCATGTCTTTGAATATTGATTTTGTGTTCAGGACACTTGAGAATTAGTATGATTTCAACCTTCTGTCTAAAAGCTTTTAATGAATATGTTCCATTTTGCCATGTGAGCATATATTATTGGTAGCAGACTATCACTAAGAAGGGTAGTACATAAAAATAGGGAGAGAATTAAATGAGCGGGTTGTGGATTGTGGACAGATGGAAAACATGAAGGAGAGAAAAATATCACTTAGGGTTAGGAAATAGCTGAGAAAAGGAACTGGGCTCGTTATCTAGATGGGTAATGTGGAAGCAGCTGCCTCAAAGAAAAATAGAGCTGAATATTAATCAGAGATATGCAGGCTATCTCAATCTTCCTACTCCCATGCCCTGGAAGACAAATTGAATTGTCCAGTAGACAGAGAATACGGCATAGGATGGTTGATATTTATTAATGCATGGACATGCAGTCTGGTCTACAAATGTATTTAGTTGAAGGATACTTTTCATTCAAAGAGGTTTTATGATCTACTTCTTTTGAATCGTTTTGATCTCTGTTACTAGTAGAGTGGGAATACATGCATGATTGCTTGTATTGAGACACATTTTCTCAGCACTTGTTAAATATCCTAATTGATTCACAGGCCATTAGGTGCCAAAGACTTGCAAAGACTTGTTCACATACATGTACATGTAATACATGCAGGGGCAAACCATAAAAAAAAAAAGTATTTAAAAAAGCATACTGTGGGTTTCCATTATGTAGGACCTTCGTTGTGTCATTCCTAGCCACTTGCCATGACTTTAGTACAAGGCATTTTTTGTCCTTTCACAAGGTTAACTTTTGCACATCTGAACGAGCCTTCATACACATGTACACGTGCATGTAGTTTCCCACGCCAGTTGATGCTATGGAAATTGCATGTATGACAGCTTTTGAATTTGAAAGCGATGAAATATAATGACACCCTAGTGCATTGTTGCCAGGTAAGCAAGTAATATCACTAGGTATGCAAGTAATAATGCTGATAAATATGGCTCAATTAACTTTAATAAAATGGCAATATGTAGCTTGTTATGAACAGGTTAGAAAACATACATAGGATTTAATATGTAGAAGAAAGAAGGCGTAAAAATCAAGTAGTGTATACGTCTTGTATACAAAAACTAGTTTCCAGTATAACTTGGAAGTGAGTGTTTATTCAGCAGGGGCGTATCCAGGGATTCCAGGCCCCTTCCCCTTTTGAAGCCGAGGACACTTTTTTTTCTCTCTCTCTCTCTCTTTTTTTTTTTTTTTTTTTTTTTTTGCTTATCAGCGAATTTGGGGGGTAAAATAGACACCTGAAAAAAGCCAATCCCCCCCCCCCCTTGAAAAATTCTGGATCCAGCACTTATTCAGTTTATGTTCATTTGATGATGAGAATACTAATATTGATTTGTATTTTTCAAGCTATAAATGCGTTACATGTACATGTATGTCTACAATGTACATGTTCACTGTGAAAATTGCTTTGTGCCATATTGACTTGACAATCAGTAAAAGTTGGTGGGTTTTTTTTTGCATCATGAAGGCCTTTAAATCATGTGCTTTAATCTTCATGTTTATATAATGGCATCTGGATTAGATTGATATCTACATGACGTATATGATGTGCAAAATGTGTCGGATAATTCATGGTGTCCTTCGTAAGCAGTTCATAATCACATCTGACTTCATTAAGGTATTTTATTTGCCATGTGACAAAAAAAGTCTTGAAATTTTTCTACATTCTACATTCCACTGTTATTAAGGCATTGTGGTGGCCTTTGCATGTAAACAAATTTATTTCCAGATTTCTTTTTTTTTTCCAGTGGGGGGTAAAAGTTTGTCCATTCAGAAACACCATTAAATGACCTACACTGTATTGTGTTGTGTTTAGTCTTTTATTAATCTACATGTAGATGAAACAAGTTTAGTGTATTAGTTAGCTGCTACTGATATTTAAATAGGGCTTGTCTCTTCCTTTTTCTCTCTCGTTTGGTTACTTTTAAGTGGTAGGAGTTTCCTTTTCTAACTTACTAAACAAGGAAAAAGTTCAGTGAGTACGAAATGTAATTGTGGTTTGTGGTTGTAATATAGTCTCACTAGCTTTTACACGATGCTGAAAATGTACACTGTGAATACTTTCACTGAGGAAATACGGTACAGAACAATTTTCTGGAAAGAGACATATTTACTGCTTTGAAGGCACCGGTGTATAGATTTATGCTACATGTATTTAGGTTTCAATTTGTCTTTCACATTATCTGGTTCAAGTGTACAAGCATATAAAGTGCATATTAGAATTGATAGAAAGTGCCTCTACAATCACCTTTCAATCTTGAAAACCTTGACAGTTTTCTGATTCATTGATTCACTGTCACAAATTTGCAAGTTGACAAAGTTGCAAACAGAGTGGTCTTACAGGAGCAATAGAATCATCACTATATTATGGTAGTGTGATGTTTGCAATGTGTTTAAAGATGTACATGTATTATGTAAACCACTCACTTACTTTTGATCTTGACATGGACATACAGTACTTGTAGTAGATATTTGCCTGAAACTTGAAAATGCTGCTGTGATAAAGTCTGAAAGAAAAACAACAACCACTTTGGAACAAATAAGAATAAGGGTAATAGATTGTACAACAATAATTTCTTGTTAAATTGTCAAAACTTCACCAGTGTACATTGATGTAACATATATACAGAACTGGAAAAGAAGAAGGTATTTTACTTAAGTTACCATTACCTTGGGAGCGAGTTGGCTCAGTCGGTAAAGCGTCTGCCTTTCGAACCAAAAGACCGTGGGTTCGAGTCCAGCCAAGGCAGATGACTGAAGCCTACGTTGTGTGTTATCGTGCCCCTCCCCTGTTTCATAGACGCAGGCTATGCTACAGTGGAAAACACTCCGTCCCTCGGATAGTCCCGTGTAAAGGAGAGTCACCACCTTTGCACGTTAAAGATCCCACTGCACTATTCTTATAAGAGTAGGGGGAAACCCCGGTGTATGTGGTCCACCTGCACCCCCAATCAGTGATATCGGGAGGAGAGACCTGAGGGTTGCAGTGATTCTGTTCGCTTTTCCCCTCCCAGGCACAGGTGATGCCAAACCATTAATAATCATTTATGCGAATTTCAGCTGTGGTATTGCATATTGAGAAACTACAAGTCAAGGAACACCCATCTACATGTACACATGCAACATGTGTATGTATGTGTATGATTTGTTTGTGGGAGAAATATCAAGGTTGCAGAAAAACCATTGGCTTTTCAAAAGAAATATTGCTTTTGATGCAGAACAAAAAAGGGTAAAAGTTACTGCGGAAAGCATGGAACAGCAGAACTGAGAAAGGTCAAATCAATGCATCAACACATGCCCCTAATGCACTTGTGAATAATCATGAAACACAGTTAATCTATTTGGGGAATTTTCTTTAGAAAATGCTGCACAGAATTATTTATACTCAACAATTAATTAGTTTTTTCTTTTCATTGTACAGTATCTGCAATCAAGTGTATTACTTTCTTTCTTTCTTTGTTCGTTTTTGCCTTTTGAGACAGGAGGCTGTTCAAAGTTCAGCTATTGTCTGTTTTCGAGCATGACTTGTAGAATAGAAACAGGATCAACTACTTGAATGGAGACACCTATAAGGGGGCGAGGTGTCTGAGAACTCGAAACATTCATGAAAGGGAAATACAAATAATATCCACCCCAGAATTTCCTGACCTTTTTCCGCAGAAAATACACAGTACTATATTTTCTCATCAAATGTGGGTCAACAAAGATACATATGTTTTTGTTTCAAAAAATGTTTTGGAATAAATAATTGTTAGGACATAAAGTATAGAATTTGAAAATATTTTCTGGTAGCCATCTTAAACTTTTATGACATTTGAAATGCAAAATAAAGACTAATACATGTAGAGCTTTATATTCAGCAAGTGTTATTGAAAATACATGTACATATATAAAATGTATTTCACTTGCTAAATGTGCATTTTTTTCTTTAACCCATTCGTGACAAGAATTATTTAGAGCCTAATTTGATCAGCTTTTATTCTTCAAATTGGCAACACCAACATCTTTATTTTATTGCTACATTTTTCTTATAAAACGTCATGTATCTGAAATGAATATAGATTGACAGAAATTAGGATTAGAAGTCAAAAAGTTGCCAATTTGCAGGGGAAAACAGTGATTTTAAACCTTCTATCACATTGCCAATTTAAGGATTTTAATGCTTATTTTCCTTTAAAAAATTTTCAGCATCAAACAATGAATATTGACGCAACCAAAATGGGCACAGTTTGTGTAGAATTTTTTGCTCTTTCTGTTCATGTATTTGGTATGATTTATGGAGCTCTGCATCAAAAGTTATTAGACCAAACCACAAAATGTGGACCCTCAGTCACGAATGGGTTAATGTGATTTGCTTTTCAAATTGAGTTATCTTGTAATTTGTTATCTATGCAAAAGATGTGTGCATCCTGGATGTGAAATTCTGAAGATGTTTTTTTTTAAGGATAAATGGGAGATAAAGAGGAGATGGAATCTTGCAAGTTATGATGTGTATGTGTATATCCTACACAGTCCTGATTTTTGGATGCTACCATATCGTGTAATAGATGTAACTGTTAGAGACTAACCAAATTTGAAAGGAATGTAAGCAGTGATAGCCTTGATGTAAACATATCTCCTTTACACTCTATATTGTCTAGTTTGAAGCCAAAAGGATGTCATTGGTATCTTAACCCGTTGACAACTGAATTCTCTTATTCCCATTGGCCTTATACAGGGACCTCTTGGTTCCACTAGCCAATAGGTTAAAGAATATGATTAAATGCCATTCTGGCCTGCAATAGCAAATATATTTGATCTGATTTTCACCATTCCTTATATTAAATACTTGATGCATGTTAGTTTACAAAATTAACAGATAAGTTCAATGTTGTTGTTAAATCATGTCTTTATTTCATCAAAGGAACACATGTGAACATTCATGACCAGGTCCATGTTCCCATACCAAAATCATGGCAGATAAAAAAGGAACAAATCCTGTAAGAAAATGATGGCATGACCATATGTCAATTAATGTTGTTTTACAGCTGCGGATTCAGGATTTGAAAATAGAGGGGGTGCATACGACAAGTTATAGCCGTATAAACGTGTATGTTCAATGCGTGATTCTCACAAAATAGAGGGGGCGCGCGCCTCTTGCACCCCCGCCTGGATCCGCCACTGCTTTTATGTTTCTTCTGAAGAGTTTTACATCGGTTAAGTAAATATAAATATTTTTTGAAAATTTATGACATGTATTCTTGAATTTCCCATTATGTATGATAGTTACTATTTGTATATGTTTGTATCATACAAAGCTTTTTAATTTTGTGTAAAGAAATCTAATTTGGTTTTAGAAATGATTTGCTTGCTGTTTTAATGATTATCTGTGTTCTGTTTTGTGTGTATAATTGAATTATATGATGCTGTTAAAGGCGCATTTAGAGATCAATGTTTATTTTCAGATTTGATCGTATGCTTTCAAACTACATACACGCAGAGAAGGATCCAGGGGAGGGGGCTGAATCGACCGTGGCTCCCCCTTTTGAAACCGAGGACCTTATTTTTTTCTCTTTTTTTTGCATGTCAGCAAATTTTTTGGGTAAAACAGACACCTGAAAAAGTTGATCCCCCCCCCCCCTTTTTTGAAAATTTTTGGATCCGGCACTGCTATGTAGACATTCTTTCTTGGAAGAACTACTCTATGTGTGAATATTTGCAATATAAATACATGTATTGCTTGTATAGTGCAGCTAGTTGCCTTACATGTAGTGTTTCAAATGCTAGCATTCTTTTGTGATATTTCACGTTTGCTTGTATAGAATTACATTTCTCATATCTCAAACTCATTGGCTTTTAACAGCAGATGGTAGCAAACTGTATTGAATGTATTGCACACTGTATTCAATTAGTATGTGTTTTCCATCCATAAAAGGGCCTTCTATCACAACAAAGTTTACATGCGTAACATCCGACAAGAGTTACTCTCTACACTAAAAGTCATATTCACTATTTTTGACCTATAATTCTGTATGCTAACAAAATACCCAGACTACAAAGGCTATTCGAGCGATAGAATAAAACATACAAACGACAAATTGGACCTTTTAATGAAAAGAGTGGATGTAAGGGAATTCATTTCTTCTAAAATTTACAATTATTTTCATGCATATTTTGATATTACATGTTTTTTTTTAAACCTTTCACCATGAAATGGTAACTTTTAGACTTTAATCCTCTCTTGTGAGATATTAACATTTTGAATGATTCAGCTAAACATTATCATTGTCGGAGTCAGGACAACATTTTTAGTAAGTATAAGCACCGTTTCAGTTAGTTGTTCACAAACACTTTGTCAAAGTGATATTGACAATACATGTAACCTCAGAGAAAGGTTTATGAATAGGTGCATAAATTTTAAATCCAGTTCGGAAAATAACAGATACTGAGATAATAACTTGAATGTGTGTAGCAGTTATTACGATTATATGTCCACATGTGGTGAATGTGATATCCAATTATAGAGTAATGTATGTACAGTAATCATGGATGTAAATCAAGTCAAATCAAATCATGTAAAACTTGAAAATTGTCGTTTGCACTATGATGGAGTTAAATGGAGAAGAGAGTAGCTATTGTTGCAAGAGGAAAATAGATTTTTCAATTAAAATCTAGGAAGTGTTCATAACATGCAATAAATTGCGACTGCAACTGCTGTAACAGACTTAATTTGACCGCGTTTTATTGCTCCACCCTGAGTAACGAGTGTGATAGAAATTGGGACAATGCTGATAGGAGTAACAGAGAGAAGGGAGATAGAGTGAGAGAGATGAGAGAGAGAGAGAGAGAGAGAGAGAGAGTGGGGGGGGAGGGGGCAGCAGAGAGGGGAAAGAAAGGGAAGGGGTAAGAGAGGAGGGTTGGAGAAAAAGAGCAAATGGAAGCTATACAACAGAGAGAGAAAGAGAGAGAGCAAGAGAAGCAGAGAGACTGAGAGGAGGCGGGCGGGGGGGGGGGGGGGGGGGGGGGGGGGGGGAGTCACTGGGAGAGAGACAGAAGTGATGAAAAATGTGGAAAGATATGCATTGTGCATGTCAAAGGAGATTGAGAGACCTGGGGGGTGTTTCATAAAGCTGTTCATAAGTTACCAACGACTTTACGAACGACTGGTGATACCTGCTTATGCTACATTTAAATGAATGAGAATCTGATTAGCACCCAAGAACATGTTCCAGTCGTTCTTAAAGTCGTTCGTAACTTGCGAACAGCTTTATGAAACGCCCCCCTGGTAGAACATAAAGAGAGTAGAGACAGAAGAGACAGAAGAGGTGAACAGTAATCTTTAAATAAGGAACATTGTGATTATTGGTATTTCAATTAAACTTAATATACAATGTACATGTATGTGTGGTATACACAAATAATGAAACACAATGACAAGCCAACTTGAAAATTGCATTTTTTATAGAAATGGTACATTTAATTTGAAATTGTACATAGGAGTCCAATTCATTCACTTTTTTGTTTTGTCAATATAGGCCTCCTCACACATCAAATATATCATTGGTACAAGTATTCAGTACAAACATACAATGTCTGATTGTACATAAAACCGCAAACTGCAAGATCAGTTGATGTACCACCCTTGATACCCACGCCATTTACAAATTAAAACTTGTCTTGAATCTCACTTTAAAATGTCTTGGAAGAAAACATCCACAATTATGAGATCTAGTTGGGGAAGTAGTAAAATGAATGGCTTGGAGGGAAAAACTTTCAAATGAAGTTACAATAAAGGTAATACACTGTATTTGCTAGTAAAATACAAGAATGGAACTTCTTTACGATAGTGGTATGTCTCATGACGGGAGTTCTAATTATTCATCACTAAATTTACAGCTGAGAATGGGTTCATGACATATACATGTATGACAACATTTAAGTACATTTAATGACAAAAGAATCACAAATTGAAGAGAACTTGAAGAAATTCTTTTGTCCACTAGAAGAAATTAGAAAGCATGGATCACTCTCATACCTCAAACAGATCAGAAAGTCATTGGTTTGTGAATAATAATGGCAATGAGTCTAATCTTTTCCATCGAAATGACATAATGCTCTTCCTTCTAATTAGTGTTGATTTGAATTCGATATTCTCATAATGAAAGATATATTGAAAGCTTCAGAAGAATGAAATTTTCATTTTGCATTCATTGCATTCATAACATTTCTTTCATGCATTATTATCCAAAATATACCTTAAGGGGAAATATATGCAAAACAGGACATTATCTCATTGTAAATCTACTCAAGAGAAAATAAACTTAAGAAGACATGTTTACATGTGTTTACAATTTGCTTCTGACATGGCACTGACATCATCAAAACATGTGAAAAAAAAAAACATGGCGAGTCCTTCACAAAGTCCAAGAAGATGCAAACAGCTGCAATGAAACAAAAACATCTTGCATTTGACCTTTGAAATCTACTAAATGTACAATGAGAAGTACATGAAGCAAGAATCATAGCACGAGTTGTCTAAGTGAAGAGTAAAATACAGATATACAACAAATTTCGCATAGTTGGATTGAGCACATTAAAAAGAAATGATTTGTTAAAAACAATGGTAAGGGCATGTACATGTAAGTCCACTTCCTTTCAGAAGAATTTGAATAGTGCTCAATTGCTTCTCGCAATACAATATTTTGGAAAACATATATGCAATGAAACATCACATGGGCACAGTGTCACAAAAAGACTGACAACATTTTTTATCACAATTTGTGCATTTCTTCCTGAAAATTTGATATAATTACAACAAATATCTAATACTGCTGAGGAGGGACAGATGCAAATTACATTAAATCCATTGCATAATATTTCAAATTTAAATTCTTTAAAAAAAATTCATTTCTTTTTAAATCAGCCACTATAAAGCTACTTTATGAAATGGGTGGATTCATGTTCTGTTTCCATGGATATCAATAGGTCAGACTAATGATTATGGGAAAAAAATATAGTAATGAATAAAATACAAAAATATAAACATGTATAGAATTCAACGTGAGGTATTTGCAGTGGTAATAGTGTATACCAGAAAGTACAAAATGCAATACTAGTGTCCTCATTACACAAATATTTTATAGAGGGGAGAGGAATAATAAGCAAACAGAAATAATCAATTGAATGTTCTTATTCTTTCCCAATGCATGCCATGGCAATCATTTAGAACATACTTTAAATGATAATGGTTACACACAAACTATGGAATAAGAAGCAGTTAGGGAAAGTTGAAAACAAATCAATAAATCATCAAATTCCCAATCAAAATCCTGGCAAGCAAAATTACATTGAAAAATTTGACCTGGACATTTTTCTCCAACCCTGCACTTTCATAACAAACAAATAATAATAATAGTAATGTTCAGTTCTTTTATAGCGCATAACACATAGCTTAGCATGTCCCTATGCACTTATATGAAACAACAGAAATACAAATTAAGAAATGAAATCAGTAAGTAAGTGGATAATGTTGGGCATTGAGTTCATGTGAAAAAAAAAACCAACAACAAAAAACAAACAAATTCAGTCATACTTGCCCACAAGCTTGAAATCATATTAAGCTGATATATATCTCATTTCTCAGTTGTGGATAATAAATTTCATCCCAAATACTGGAAAATTAAAATGCTGTAAGTAGAAAGCTCATAACTGAATTTCATACGTTGGAAAGAAAGCACTATATCTGGGGGAAAGGATAATTTTTGCAAACGTTAATTGATTTATCAAGCATACATACTGTAATTTACACAGAGTGGTGATATCATGCTTATGATTGATATTCTTATGACTGTTATCGTGCTTATGACTGTTAAAACAAAATATTCAATAGTTTGGGGAAAAGGGAAAGGGTAAATTTTGCAAACATAATTGATTTACCCATGACACTACGCATGCATAATGAACACAGAGTGACAATACAAAGTGCATTATGCTTAATGATTGTCAAAATATTTTCTTGCTTTAATCAATAAATCTTTGGTTTGAATAAGAAATAAGAATGAAAATTAAACATATTACAGATGCACTACAACTGGAAAAATGAAACAATGCAGTATATTTACAAACCTGAATGCATCCATAGAAAATGGGCTTCTTGACACCTTTAGAGGGCAGCATACAAGTAATATCTTCAGAGCCCTTTATTACAGAGCTTGGCCAACTCGGTTTCAGTAGGTTACAACATGGTGCACTTTCTTTTGTATTGTGCTTGCCTAACAAAGCATTAAGCGCCATGTTGTGCCCTATACTGGAGCTGAGTTGGCAAAACTCTGTAATAAAGGTCTCTGAATATCTTAAAGCCTACATCAACAGGACATACATGAGAATCTAAACTCATAACTTCAACAACTCCCTCATAATGCTATGGGTTTTCGGTGTCTTAACTGGAGTAATTTGTAAAATATCACACAATGGATAGCTGCGTTGAAGTAGGGATTGCTTGTCTTTCTTTCTGAACATGTGTTTTGTCCAATCCAAAATTTGGCAAAATTTGTCCAACAATACATGATGTACATCTTAATATCTATCAATTTCCAACTGATACTCAGAAAGCTAGTCTGTAGGTACAAGATCACATTATTTGAGGGTGTGTTAATGAGAGTTTGTTGAGGCGGCGGAACGTCGGGCTCAGACAGTTAAAGTGGGAGGGCACATTTTGTCCACCAAAACATAAGATGCCCCTCCACTGGTTTGACATCCACATGATAAAGCTCTGAGGGCACTGATCTTTAATAGACGTATCTATTTCAGACATTTTTCAAGCTTACATATATACGGTCTTTATAAGCAGGTTGTCTTTCCATACAGATTGTTTGGTTAGAATCTAATGTACTGTTCAAGGAAAATAAACAACTACTCCTTGTAGAAGTTAGGTGGTCATGATTGCTAAAGCAGCACAAGCCTGAGGGAGAGATACATACACATACAGAAAGAGACTTTTACCGACTTTCAACAATTTAAAGCTTAATATGTTTCACACTTCCTGTTTTGTTATGATATCTGGGCCAGTGTTTCTAGTAAGGCCACTCATAATATAACTCTCTTGTGTAGATATCTATCAATAATCTTAATTTGAAATATACACAAAATTCATTCTAAAGCTGTACAACATTTCGGCTCACATTTTCGTGACATGAATTGAAAGCAATGGCAATAAAGTTGGTGATTCTATGAAAGTTCACATGAAGCTTAACAAATTCTTTTGGTAGCTACAGATAAAATTTGTGTTACAAAAATAAAATACCTCAAAAGATAAGCAACAAAAATACAGAAAAATTGAAACAAACTACTTTCATCATAATAATGTTAGATACACTTGAAAATAATGACTGTATTTTTGTGATAATGAAATAAAATATATAAGGGTGAGTGATAATGCTATACAATATGATAAGTAGTATAGACCTTAAAGATAGTAATTCCTACTTTTTTCAAAGATACAAAATCAGCATTCAAAATGATATGGCACAAATATTCCAAATTGTTATGGGTGGTAGGATGAGCCAATTCTGTCCTCGAATTAAGTTATCAATTTGCACATATTTTCCAACCTGATTCTTCCACATTCATGAAAAATTAATATTGAAGAAAATGGTTTCAAACAAAAACATTAGGGAATGTAGTACCCTCATTCTAATAAATACATCACCTGTGAAAAGCAACAATTGGTACAGAGCTGAAAGATTTGAATACCAATTGTTTCTTTATTAGGTTATCATCATTATCAATTCTTGCATGTACATTACTCAGAGGCCAAACGACACAAAACTAAACAACACCATTGTAGGGAAGGTACTTTAATAATTGTCACCAGCTTTACAGATATTCACATAATTCCATTTGAAAAGCAAATTAAGAAAGAAATAGTGAATGGCAGTCAGTTTTAGGAGGAATTAATTGCACATGATTGAATTCTTAAAACAGCTTTTGATCACTTCTCATAATTAACCCATTGCCTACTGGAACCGGGTGGCCCCTGCATTAAGTCTATGGGAATTAAAGAATTCAGTAGTCAACGGGTTAAAAGGATTACAGACCACTCATCACATCAAACAATGCCTTGAACAATCACTTTTTTTTTTCCTGCTGTCTTCATAGTTAGTAGAAATTTGACAAACACTATCTGTGGGGCGAACAAATTTATGTGTGCAGCTTATCACTTAAAATCTAACGACATCTCAGTAAACGGTTATGGTGTAATATTGGTCCAACTATCATACTCTTGTACCAGCACCAACACAATTAATGCACGAAAGCAGAATGCTTGTGACATCCACAATTAATGCTGATTATTCTTTACTCAATAATATAATTGTTTACTCAAGACATCTGGAAATACTGAGGAAAAGGACATTAAGTACCTGTATTTGTTCTATTAATTTGACATTGCAATTTAAACAGTGCACTGACAAACATGCGTGCAAACCCTATGCATAGTTTACAGACATATACTTCTCTGGACAACTACATCAGCTTTCCAGAGGTTCTTCCTGACATATCAACACCTTGTGTATGCATAGTGACAAAGAGACATGGCGAGTAAGATTTGGTAATACGTGTAGGTAGAAATGCTCACAAATTTCAATTCACTCAAATTCCATTCACTATAATAATCATTTTAGGATTCAATACAGTTCAAATGGCAAGACTCTTCCATTTATGGTCGCTTACCGACCCTGTGAATTCGGGTTAAAAAAAGCCAAGGAGCTTGCGTTAGAGTCTGTCAAAGGAATTCATTTTATGGAGCGTTTTCTGCGTTCTCATGATGGATCCATCGCTCATGAAGCCGGAGCTCTGGCTGAGGGGAGAGTCCATGTCGGAGCTGTTGCTATGGAGATCCATCATAGGAGGCGGTCTCCTCCATCGAGCAATGGGGGAATTTGGAGTGGTCACATTGTACTGAAATAAAGAGGAAGAAGCAGATTCTCAAGTAACTGAAGATTTGAAATAATACAATTTCAAATATAATTCTCATTTCACCTTGTACATATAACTATCCATTTTATCTCATCAATGCACTTTGTGATTTATTTCATCCTTGCTTTTCTATCCTTCATCTGTTTTCTAAATTTTCGGAATGAAATCAACCAAGGTTCTGCACATAAATATCACTGGACTGTGAGAAAAGAGTTTCTTTTGATGTTTGAGTTTGTTGCAAAGGGAGGTGAAAGTTTTGTGTACATCAGCATGAAATGTTCTTTGAATGACAACTTTCTTTCTCAAAAAGAGGAGTCATTAGATTTCAAGTTGAAGGCAGAGTCCGTCATTCAACTTTAGCCGATACCTCAGGGCCTCATTTCATAAAACTTGTTATTGGTAACAAGTGCCACATTTCTATGTCAAATTTGCCCTCAGCCAATCAGATGCAAGGATTTTCAGTAGCTTATAGCACTTACTGCAACTTGTTATTGATAAAAAGTTTTAAGCAACAGGGCCCAGATCTTCTAACAAGTTTCAGAGCTAATTCGTATGTTCATAATATATGGCAATATCCAAATATATGCACATCAATGACACTAATTATAACTCTCAGGTGAAATATTGAAAGATGAACTCACCTTTGAAGATAATGAGTAACATATAGGAACTAGTCTGACAATGCACAGAAGTAGGCTCTTGGTTTCTTGTATTGTACAGTCAACCTGAAGGGAGGGAACAAGAAAATATAGGAAAGGAAACCTGATAACTGCACATTTACATGTAATGTTGAATGTTGATGTTGATTAATGTAATGTTGAGTGTTGAATTCACAAATATTCAGTATGCTTTCAACATGCACTCTTCAGGGTATGCTGCACGAATGAACAGATAGCTGAAAACCAACCAACATAAAACAGAGGCCAAAGGCATCAATGGCAAAAAATGAAGGGTTCTAATTGGCTGTCAGGGATAACAGGAAATTAGGCTTGTTGCAAGCCGGTTTGTAATCACAGAAAAGTAAAAGTACGTTAATGTGTTTGCATAATTTGCTTCTCCTTTCAATATTACAGTTTTTTTTAATGGTATTGTTATTCTAATTCACTAAAAGCGCAAATAAACTTTCCTTTTGCATGGCTTTTAACAAATGTTTGAATTGTATGACGTATGGATTTGAGCAATCCCACCCCAATTAGAACAAATAAAAGCTACCCAGGCATGCAATACAGGTCACTAAAGGCAGAGTGAAGACAGCATTAGGAAAATATATAATGTGAACAGAAAGGTAAGAAGGAACATAAAGAAGAAGAAACAAAGATAATAAGGGAATGAAAAAGAAAATATAGAAAGAGTGATGGAATTTAAATTAAAACATGATCAGAGCGACCCAGATGGACTCCTCACCTTGTTGAATGTGCTTGCTTTGCCTGCTGATGGTGACTTGGTGGTGAAGTTAAGCTGTTGACAATGTGATGGGATCTGTTCTAGGTACATCATTAATTCATTCCTTAGCTGACAGTCTGGCACCTGACCGACAAACTCTCTGACCGACCGGAAGAGCTTGTTCCCTTCTTCCGCAAAGTACTGCAGAGTAAGAATCAAGGGTCACATCACAGGTTACATTAATATAATAATATTTTTTTTGTTAACATTGATTCATCTAACTATACTAGGCTTTCTGGGGTATCCTGATCACCATCACTTTCATCAGCATCACACAATCTCTTCTAGTCCACCTGTGCTGTCACATTGCCATTAACAAAATAATCCCCCCACCATCCTGCAAACTATCAATTAACATTACTAACATACACCTAAACCTAAATCATCAGTTACCATAACCCCCATCCCCTGTCCCTCATCCAATTCCTGAAAACACACATCATCACTATCATCATCATCACCACTACCAACACTAAATTTACCATTGCTGCTGCCACCACCACCACCATCATCATCATCATCACCATCATCATCATCACATTCATCATCATCATCATCATCATCACCATCAACATCATCATCATCATCATTACCATCATCACCATCACCATCATCATCATCATCATCATCATCATCATCACCATCACCATCATCATCATCATCATCATCACCACCATCATCCACACCATCATCATCATCACCATCAACATCATCATCACCATCATTACCATCATAATCACCATCATCATCATCCTCTTACCTCTGCTTGCTTGAAGAGATCTAATGTGGTCTTGAGGGAGCCCTCTCCTCTCGTGAACATATACATGGCATAAGCCATGCTGGACATATTCTTGGCTCTCTTCACAATGTCATTTGCTTGGTCCTCCCATTTCTCTGTCTCTGCATCCACCTCAGAGGTTAGCAGTTTGACCTCTAACCCAACCTTTGCGATCTTGGCTTGTTCCTGTCAGAAGAATTACAAAAGATAAACTTGTATCAATCTTTTTTGAGGATGGTCAAGACATCAGGAGATGGAAGTGAATTTTTCAGGCCAAGAGAAGCAGTTAAAAGAAAGACAGGCGCATACAAGTTAAGAACAAACACTTCAATGGTGATTTATGACAAATTGCTAAATGGCATGTTTTAATACCAATTGATATGCTTTTCCATCCATATTTCTTTTAAAGCTCCTTATTTCATGTTCAGAAATTAAGCTTCACAGTGACTAAAGTTCAAGCATTTAAAAAGTGGTAAAATGTAGAATTTCCACATGAATTCTTTCCCAGTACTTAGAGCTTTAAAATGGGCTGGTGGGCTCTGCTAACAGTTCTAGCCTATGATAAGAGCTTTTTGATTCTTGACATTTTGATAAGCTTGCTTAAGCTGAGCTTATACATAAATGTATATGGATGAAAGCATTGCAGTGACTTTTAATGCACTCTCTAAAAGTGAAAACCTATACCTCATGGCAAAATATGTAGTTGGGTGCATGACATTAAAAACATATATATATATGTATCTGTATGGTACATATAGGTTTGAAAGATTTGTTTGCTTTTTTGCTCTGAATGACCATGAGCAATGCACATGACAATTACATCACAAGGACTTCCAACATTCTACCAGGCCCTATTAAGGTTCTTATAAGATACAGAGTGATGCATGAAGTGACATCTTCCCAAAGGACAATAGTGCTGCAGTTAGGTTTTGAACCAATACAGTTGGAATGAGATCAGAGCAATCAACCATTCCACCAACTCCCACCCATAACAGAATCATGAGCCGTCCTTTTCAAAATACCTCAGTCACACCAACAGACGGACTCTAAACCAACTAAAACTGATAGACTTGAAGACATTGAGGATAAAATGTAATGTTTAATGTTTAGTATACAGTCCGTCTGGTGTGGTCTGGTGTCGATCTAATATCAGTTTGGCGTTAGTCTGGTGTCACTTTAGTATCATTCTGGTGTTGATTTGGTGTCAGAGTGGTGTCAATCTGGTGATGGTCTTGTGTGCGTCTGATGTGGGTCTGGTCCCGGTCTGGTGTCAGTATAGTGTTAGTCTTGTTGCTATGACTGGGGTATACACTAACACTCTTCCTTTCCATACATTTTTACCTGAGCATCCAACTTGACTGGTTTAGCAGCTTTGACTGTGGTACCATGTTTCTGTGTGAGTGATGGGAATAAATATATAGACACACACATGGAATGCATGGTTAGAATGTTAGTGATACGCAATTGTATATGCTCATAAACATACATCTGCTAACCATAATGTGGAAGAAAAGAAGTGGGGGTAACGAGATGATGCAAAGAGAAAAATGCATTATATACTGCTCCTTCATAGGAAAAAGGAAGCAAAAAGGCAAAGGAAACAATTAGAAGATTAAATTGAAGTTCAACCTGTGGTTACATTATAAGATCTGAGATTATTTGGAGCCTGAATGGCTGAGCTTGAGTGAAAATATTCAGTTAATGTACCACAATACACACCATTGGAAATATCACAAAGATATTTTGTGTGAATTGCCAGTAGAAAGGGGCCCAAATATGAATGTAATGATCTCTAAGCAATTTAAATGTTGAATCGAATAGAAAGTTATCATCAGTCGCATAGAAACGACATGAAGTGTTTTTTTTAATCAACAGATTTTTTTTGTGTTAATATGCTCCAAATCAGAGTACAAATATTAGAAACTTTAGTGCTGCTTATAAGAGGTTGAAAGTCTAGTACATGTATGTTGCAAATTTAAAAACATGATGCAAGTCAGGAGACAAGTATAAGTAAAGATTGACATTTCATAAATGCAGATTATATGTCTTGATCATGCTTAGTAGTTAAGTATTCATATGGCTACTAGACATCCTCTAATGTTCTGCCTACTAAAGATCATCTTTTCCATTCTTCATCTATCTATTCTTCCTTTCCCTTCTATTACATTTAATGATCTCCATTTTCCTATCTTCCTCCTCTTATTTTTTTCCCTACTTCTTATACACCTTCTCCATTTCTTCTTCTTCTTCTTCTTAAGCCCTCTCCTTCTTCCCCCTCATCCTGTTCTTCTTAATCCTTCTTGCTTCTTCTCCCTCTCCCTTCAAAACCATTGTACAAATAAATCTTGCATCTTTGATCTATCATCTTCTGATTCTTTTATATTCAAGGAAACTTAATAATATATATCTCCTAAAGAACTTCAGTTTGATACTTTCCAAATAACACCAACAAACTTTCAAGCTCTAAATATACCTACATATTACACTGCTAATTATAGAATATGGATGCTTCTAAAACTATCTCTAAAAATTATCTGCATGATGCTGTATGGTAAGGCCACTCACAAAATCAGTATATTACCATGACCATTTCAAACATGAATATTCATAGTTATCGACAGGAATCCAAAGCAGGCAAGGACTTTTGAAAGATAATATTGATACAGATTTTAGAATTACACAATATCTTCACAGAATTACAATCAATTCAGAAATTGTCACAGTGTGGCATTCATGAAATCAAAAGTAATAACATGATGATAAATAACAATTAGAAATTGAGACAAGTCAATTATACAAATACATGTACATGTGTCATATCATGATCATGTCATATTTCAAATTACTAGTTTTACATTACATGACAAATTAATAGTAATCAATGAGTAAATTTCCACTGAAGATGCAAATGAGAATGAGTTCATGGAGAATGAAATAATGGTTAATTTTTGAGTGATGTTTTAAATTAAAGACAAATTATCAGATGAATGAAGATGAAGACTCAAACCTACAGAAGATGATGATGATGAAATAGATGCTTGTACCAGAGGTATGCCCTATCCCAAAAGTTGAATGTAAAGGTACGTGTAGCTTAATAGCGAAACGGAGTGGTGCGTAAAGAAATCAAATTGCGTATTGCTGTACGTATTTTTCGTTCCCGACGCATCTTTTTGCACTATTCCGTTTCATTAAAGCTACCTGACAGGCTCAAATGTAGACCTCCTTTACAAAATACTACAGTCACTGAAAAAAATCAACCCAAAAGAGTGCATAGTATGTGTAATTCACAATTTTTAGTATAATAATTCTCAATGTTCAAGTACCCATACCAAACTTTTAAAATTTTGAAATCTGTCAAAAAATGACATGGCTGATTGGTATTAAAGAGAGAGATGAAAGTAGAGTATAGCAGTGAAAGGATGCCATGAAATTGTGCTGAAGAAATGTTAAATTTAATTTATGTAAACATTGTATTCATATTGCTTTCATTCTTATGGTTGAAAAACAATGCAGTACTGATATAAAACTTAAAATCTGACCATGGTATTTATGCAAAAAGGACTTGAATGGCAACTCCAAGAATACGTTCATCAATATGTAAATGTATAAGCAGTTGATACGATGTAAATGACCTGGCAAATTTTGTGGCTTTCTGTGATATCAAAAGTCTCCAAATAAGATGGTCAAATTAAATATGTTTATACAGCTATTCCTAAAGTAATGTTTTCTATCTTGACAGATACCTTACAGAATTATTCAGTTGGTTTCCATGGTTATTCAATATGCCTACTCTGTTTCAGTGTTAATACCATGTACCATCACGACAATAAAACCATGCTTTCCGAGCATGCTCCACTTATCTATCACACAGGTGTAGAATATTACATAATCGGAGTGTGAAAGTTGAAAATTCAGAATAAATATATATGATGAAAAATGCAGAGTGAAAAATGCAGTATTGCACATGAGATATGGTGAAGAGTATGCATAAAATATACCCAGAGCAGGTATTGTGAAATACTTACAATATCGGGCTAAAAAGTGCAAAGGAATGAGTAAAAGTTTAAATAAAATACATATAAAAAGCGAAAAGAACATAAAGAGCACCCATACAAAACAGCAATACTGTAGGAATTTAACTAAAATACTGCTGAAAATATGTAATAGTTGAAAGACACATAATGATTTCAAATATCTCCTTTTGTGCAAATAAATATTTCACATATTCAAATGAATGATCCTTTAACTGTCTCATGGTTGGAAATTAGATAACATACATCTCAACAATCTATTCTGCTTTCAGAATAAATCTGTTTAAAATGATTTTTTCTATAAATGACATGCCTCAGGTGAATTTCAACCCTCGAGTCAAGGTTGAATTCAACAGAAATTGCTATTTCTTTTGAATACATAAATTGTGGATAATTCAAGCTAAATACTACAATTTTCTTGTGTGACTTATGTCCCACATTTGCCAGATATAACATTGTAGACTAAGAATAGGTTAGTCACACATTTGAATACATTTACAGAGTGAACTTAATATACTGATAAACAGGAAGAATGTGCAAAAAATAGGGTGAAAAAGGTGCAGTTATACTTTGTTCACAGCTTTACATTTTTGCCTAAAACTTCTTGAAGTAGAGAATACAAAGTTATCTGGACACAAACCAAAGTTAAGGGAGTATACCAATGAATGAATTTTCAGAAAGATTCAGTCAAAGCATGCAAATTTTCACATTTTTAAAATATGAAACAAAAGAAAAGAGGCAAACCTAAATTTTGCTCAAAACAAGATTATCATTTCATAACTTCCCCGATAATGCTCTTAATAAGACAAGCTCCCTGAGTACAAAAGCGACAAGCACAACACATGTCCACAAAGCAACAACTTTTCTTGTGCTATTTCAGAAAAGAAATACATGTAAGAACACACAGAAGCATGACAGAGATATCATGGCTTGGTCGGGGGGGGGGGGGGGGAGAGACTTGAAAAATGCATCATTAAATATGTCTCTACATGAATATTTTCAGATGATAAATTTGCGAAAGGTAAATTGAAAATGTTTGAACTATATTCACGCAAACAAGGTACACATGTATAATGTACCTCATCATACAGAAGCTAAATAATTATGATCGTATAAAAAAAAATACAGGGATTGGATCGTAAAAACAATGATTTTGAAGATATTGAGACTATCTATTCTCATATATATTTCACTGATTGTCTTTTTGTTTAGTTGTCTTGTATCAAGTAATAATTGTGTTTGCTTCACATGTTCTTGATCAGAGAATCAGGGTAATATATTACATACTACGACTCTGCACGCTAGACTATTGCCTGCATCACACAGGAGAAAGACAAGGAAAGGGAAATATAAAGTGAAGGAGGGAGAAAAAAAAAAAACAAGAGAAAGCTTACCCCTGGCCTAGGAAGAGAGAGATATACTTGTTTGTTGTCTGGGAAAAGAACATGTGGAAGAAAAAATAGATATAAGAATATTACTGAAGGAAAATGGAAAAGAAAGGAAGATGTACATACAATAAATTGAATGAAAGCATAAATTATATATTTGACAGAGAAAGAAGAGATCATGTTTAAACAAAGGGCATTACATAAATTTTTAATATCTACTGATTACATAACAGTATAAATTAGCATCTTTTTCTGCCTTTTTTATGTAGAAAATATACAAAATAGATGGAATTGATACATGTATTCATTTTGTTTCAATATAAGGAAAAGATATTACATACACCTGGGGCCCATTGCATAAAACTTACTATAATAGTAACTATACTATTATAGTAACTTACTGGATTTTGATTGGCTGTTGATGATGTCATGTTGCTCAACAGCCAATCAAATTCCAGTAAGTTGCTATAATAGTAGTTACTATTATGGTAAGTTTTATGCAACAGGCCCCTGCACCAGATTTACAAATGTAAATGATTCAATAGGATTTCAAAATGGAGGCAATTATACTATAATCTGATGAAATATGTAACTGAGACTAAACATTGGCAATAATAATCTAAGATGTATAGAATCAAAGCCTTACTTGTCTTGCCGACACAGCAGTCATTGACCTCTTTGACCAGTGTGCTTAGGTCATTGATCTGAGCCTCCCAGGTATCAGCAAACACATCCAGGTTCTCTCTGGCTATCTTACTGTTCTGGTTCATTGCTAGGGTGATCGCTGCTCCAGTTAGCTGCATTAGAAGGAAAATTTTAACATTTAGTAAATGTCAAGAAAAAAAAAAAAATGCTCTCCAATTATGGTATGGTACTAACATCCATAACCCTGTTGACTTCTTTGACCAGTGTGCTAAGGTCATTGATCTCAGCCTCCCAGGTATCTGCAAACACATTCAGGTTCTCTCTGGCTATCTTACTATTCTGGTTCATTGCTAGAGTGATCGCTGCTCCAGTTAACTGAATTAGAAGGAAAATGTTGAGGCTTTAGAAAAAGTCAAGAACATGAAAAAAAAAATGCTCTCCAATTATGGTATGGTACTAACATCCATAACCCTGTTGACTTCTTTGACCAGTGTGCTAAGGTCATTGATCTCAGCCTCACAGGTATCTGCAAACACATTCAGGTTCTCTCTGGCTATCTTACTACATGAATTTGATTGGTCTACACCTTTTTGCCGTCAGGAGGCAAAAATGCCTCTTGCTGGGATTTTTTTTGTTGCCCCCTCATATACTGTATCATTCACAACAAAACAACACAAAACAAAAGAAAATCTGGGGGTTTGCAATTTCATAGGTTATGAGCCTTTATGATGGTATGATATATTTTCTGCATTTTGCCCTATTCTACGGATGAGATGTTTGTTGCAAACCCTTGGTAATATCAACCTACCTGTGTATCCAGCGTTGCAATGCTACTCTCTGCATGGTCACAGCTGATGGTCAAAGGAGCTAGTCTGGATACATGTCCAAGTAATCTACATACCTAAATCATCAAAAAGAGACAACAGATTTAGATTTATCAGAAGAGATATGCAATGAAATAAAATGGCAAATAATCTTAATAAAGCTCCAAATATTTGGTTGTCTATGTCATATCACTACATTTTTTTTCCCATTTCTTGATCAATCATGTCTCTCACCTAAAGCATCATTACAGGAAACATTTTAGTGAAGTTTGGTAACTTAAAGTAAAGGGATTGAAAGGGGGAAGAAGCTAAAAGAATATGAAATAATGACCTTACTTCCTTCCAGCATAGTTATGGGATCTAACCTATGAGCTATACATGCTCAATCTCCAACAACTGTCAAAAAGTGTGAGCGATACATTTCAGTGTTCATACAGGTGAACAACTCTAAAGAAGCTAAAAAGATGGTAATCTTACTTCTCTAATTTGGTCAGCATGGTCATGGAATCTCACTGTGAGCTGTTGGACTGCTTCTACCTGCCCCTGGGCAGCTACCTCCTTCAGTTTATGGATGGTCGTATGGTCGTCACCGGTTTTGAAGATTTCTGAAGCGTGGTCTAGGGCTGTGTGTTGAAGCTGAGGTGAAAAGACAAAGACATTTCTCATCAATGCTTGTGCTTATCATCATCTGAAAGGCTCCTTTCCAGGTAGTATCTTTAGGCAGGGCTCGACATTAACAGGCGCCTAGGACACTTAGGCTGCGACCCCCCCCCCCCCCCCCCCCAAAATGAATAATTTTAACACAGGGCTCAATAAATACATTGCTCAGGGTCCCATTTCATAAAACTTGTTATCACTGACAACGGCCACATTATTATGACAAATTTGCTCTCAGCCAATCAGATGCAAGGATTTCAGAAGCTTATAACAGTTATTGTGACTTGTTATTGATAACAAGTCTAGACCTCCCAACCTTTCTGACTGAAAAATAGGGATGATTTTACTCAAAATTAGGAAAGAAACAGCATTTCCCAAAGGAGTGTGTAGTAAATTTATCACGAAGAAAAATAGGAAAATCACATCGAAACAAGAGCTTGGAATGGTCAAAATTCAGATTCCTTCCTCCATATTCAGAATGGTTGGGAGGTCTGCAAGTCATATGTAACCAGCCCCTGAATTTCAGTCCTGACCCCCGACCACAAAACTTAGTGTGGAGCTTCAGATAGTTTTTCCTGGAGCATTTACTCACCTGCTTTTTGAGGTCTGAGATAGATTTGACCATCTTGACCACCAAGACTTCAAGCTCATCTTCTTGTCTGTCTGATGGGTGCTTGTCCTAGGGAGAGAAGCCGAAAGAGAAGGAAAGAGAAGGGGATGGAGAAAAAGAGACAGATACAGAATGAGAAAGCAGGTGAGCGACAGTGAAAATAAGTGAGAAATGCAGAGAGGGAGAGACGGAAAGAAAAATTGAGAATTTAAAAAAAGGGTTAGAGAAGGGGAGAGAAAGGGAAAGAGGGAAGATTGGGAAGAGGATGGATAGAGACATGCAGAGAGAGAGAGAGAGAGAAGGGAAGAAAAATTGAGAATTAAAAAAAAAAGAAAGGGTTAGAGACAGAGGAGAGAAAAGGAAAGAGGGAAGATGGGGAAGAGGATGGATAGAGACACGCAGAGAGAGAGAGAAAGAGAGAGAGAAAATGAAAGAGGACAATGAGATAAAGACATTAAGAAGAAATTGGAGGGATGAGAAAGAGAACAAAAGGTTAAACAGAGCAAGGAGAAAGGAAAGGTAGAGAATGACAGCGAGGGCAGGGGCAAGAGAGAGAAGGCAAGACAAATGAGTATAGATGGTTGAAAGAGGTTGTCAAATAAGAAAAAAATGATCATTAGGATAATAGATGGGGATAAAGAAATAAAAAAGAGAACTTAAAAAAAAGAATGAAAGACAAATTCTTAATCCTGAATTATATACACAAATCACATAGATGTACATATATATATCAAGATGTGCATTAAGTATGCATAAAATTGATGCACATGGAAAATGCATTAGGCAGCTTTAATAGCAAAATAAAGTGATGCGAGAAGATGCGTCCGGAATGCAAAACTCATATTATTGTATGTATAACTGTACTGTTTGCATTCCGGACCCATCTCACTCGCACCATTCCATTTCGGTATTAAGTTACATTTACCTTAGAAAACTTAAAATGAATATACTGTATATAAAGAAATGTTCATGGGTAATAAATGGCAAAGTTGGATAAGGCTCATCCAACATCTAAATTTGGTGGATCTAAAGTTAGATATGGCTTTCACATCTAAATTTCTCATGGAGCAATGTGAAAAAAGGGAATAAAACTCCACCAAACTACTTTGAAACTTTTTGCACTTACTATACATATATCATTATCATTATGCATTTTTCAAATTGAAAAAAGGATATTTGCAACAAAGCCATATAAAGAAATCCAATTTCGTGAAATTCCCATTAAGATCATTCCAGACAGATTACTTGCAGCTAAATCTAAAATGCAATCAGACCTGATTGGAAAAGCATTATGCATATATGCTAACTTTTATGAGAGCAATAAAAGCTTCTCAAAATAGAGAACAAGACTATAAGGTAGTATAAAACAACTTAAGTGTGACGTGAGCTTCATCCATCTGTTAAATTGGGAGGATTCTAACTGAGAGACACCTCAAATGAGGCAATTTACAAGCAGTAAAAATTGTCTGTTTCATCGCTTCTCTAACATGCAAGGTGGAAAGGAAATGAGGGGAAACTCATTTCCTACATTCACAAGACCTAAAGGCTATCCATCAGGGTGTGTTCTCACGAGATGATCATGACGTTTTTCCAATACGTTTCTTAACAGCACGCTGCATTCTAGTGAGATGACCAGTAGTTTGTTAGCTACATTTGTATCTCATCCTTTTTGTTTATGTGTTGGTTTAAAAGATTATTATACAGGAAATGTCCAATGAAAAAGACGGCTTCTAAAATGCCCCCTTTTCAAAATTTTAAGAGAAAAGCTAGAAATTTTGGACCACAATATTTCATGCAACATTTGCATGTATTCATACATACATATATTTCTGTGTGTAGAGCATATGATTTTTAGCCAGAATGGGTAAGTTTCCTATCATTTTGATGATTTCCAAAAGGATATCATACCTATTATGGACTGTAGCATCAATAACTATCCATAACTACATGTATTTCCATATAGCTTCTATCACAAACGAGCTCAATTTATCTTCATTACATACGAATCAAATAATACCAATCTTTATTAAGATGAAAATAATGAAAATTCTCTGGCTTCCCAAGCATCTCTTGGTGTGAACAGTGCCCTCATTAGAACTAACACACTTCTAATTGCAAAGGAACATGTCTCATTCTATGGACATCCATCAGGGCAGTTCTCATTAGGGGGTATTGCATTTTTCATGAAGCCTCCGGGTATGAAAACATTCCCTGTTGTTCTACTCGTCTCCGGGTGCTCATATAGGTCATTTAACACCACACAGCTATCATTCTTCAAACTGGTCAATATGTATTATCTAAAAACATCTATCAGATAAATAGATTAACTATGTCTCGCGGTGCTATGTAATATTTCCTAATCCTCTTAAATATTCAGGACCAAAAGCTTTGAATATTTATAGAACAAAAACTGTTCCCCTACTGGGAAAATATCTATAATAATCCCAAATAAAATCAAGGATTTAAACTTGTATACAAAATAATACAAATTAACGCTGCTTTGGCCTAATTTTCAACTTGAATTTCAAATATGAAGCATCTATTGATAAGAACAAACTGAAGAGTTGCAATGAAAATAATGGTACTGTACTACATTAAAGAGGCCAGGAAAACAAATTTGCAAAAGGCTTGTTTACTTGTACACTATAATCCGTCCGTTATGCGAGCCCGTCGGACTAATGCGATAAAAGTTCGGACAGCACGAAGTTTACCGAACTCAACCTAGTCTTACACTTCGGGTTGTCACATTTCTCAGCAACTCTAAGTGTTTAGACTCATCATGTTCACTCGAAGAAACGTCTTGTATAATGCTCCAACATTTCAAAATACAAAATATAGTTTACTTCTGGTTTGTTAGTCTAGCCATTAAACTCTATTGCCTTTCCCCCGACACGTCGTCGCCGCGGATTACGTAACACCCCTTACGCTCTCCCAGGGAGCTGGCCATGTAATTGTTTTTCCACATGACTAGCTGTTTATTAGCTTTTTCACTGTGCGAAATTTGAAACACGTAAGGCAATAAATCACAGTTGTTTAGAATGGATTATCCCTTTTCTTGAAACTCGAACGGCCGACTGCATTCTCCCTCTCTCATCCGAGATCACCCTGCCTTTCCCCATGATTTCTCAGTTTCTATCCTCTTTAATTCTCAGAAAAAGCAGCTAAATATCAACTGACATTTATTTCATTTCAGTGCTGTGACCTCCCTAATCCTTCTTCACTCCAATTATTAACCCATTGAGCATGATTTGATTTCAGTATAACACGCATTTCCTGTAGACCCTGGCCCAAGTTATCTCAGGCTTAGTGTTCAATGGATTAAGAGATACTTTCTAATGCTACAATGTCCTTCATATTTGCTCACCATGGATATAAAGGTAAGCACTTTGGTATACATGTAACCAAGTTTTAAAAAATATAAAATGATTCAGATGAAACAGAACATAACTTTAAAACACTGCATGATTAAAAAGGCTAAGTAAGAACACAGCATCAAACTGATCGCAGATGTGAAGGGGAGCATCCAAAAGATGAAGAGGGAGAGGCGAAACAGTACGTCTGGCAGGGATCTTAAATCGTCCGGACAGACACATGGTGAGTGGGGGAGGAAACATCATGTATCTAACAAGCGGAAATTGGGCAGGTGTTCGGCTATGTTCAGTAAGGAAACTGGAGGGAATATTATTAAAATGCAATAATCATGTTGATTTTTGCAGAAATATAACACAAGGGATCTATCATGCAGCTGCATGTCTCTTGCATGTATGTAAATGATCATACCATGAAAATACCTGTAACTTCTACACTTTTACAAATATAACTCATCCTTTGGGCAAGTAAAGTGCATGGTAAGACCCAAACAAGAGAGACAGAGACAGGTGTGAAAGAGCTGAAACTCTAATTGTAGTTGGTGATACTAAAGAAATAAAAATAGCTGAATATACAAATCCCTGCACTGTATACTGTAGGTTTAATATGCATGGACTCTTTGAAATGAACTGCAAGCTTGATAAACAACTCAAAATCAAAGTTATCTGAATCTATCTATCATTCAAAAGGAAAGACACTGATTAAACAAAGACCAAAATCATCACAACCACAAAGAATCGCCTACATCCACCTCTCAAACGACCAGTTACACACCTCATCAAAACGGTGTATTTCATATATTTGGACATTATCATAAAACATTTACGTTATCATTCTGCTACAGGCAATGAGTTCACTGGATTAATGACATTAGTCCCAGCCCTTTCACATAAGCTGAAGATGGGTATTCTCTATGTTCACTGTTTCTAAAGAGCACTTTCAGCATTCCCAACTGTCACAGGAGTTGTATAACCCATTGGCTACTGAAACCGGATGACTCTGAGCAGGTATTCAATTCGATACTTGAATCAGAATTTTAAGTATTTTACTCAGTTTTCGGCTGAAGTAAAATACTTAGGTATTTGGCATTCAACTGAAGTTTTCAACTAAGTATTTTACTTTAAATCTAAGACAGCCACCTAGCAGACTTAAGTGAATTACTTTGGAACTCTGGCTGGCTGGCACGTAGTTTTTCATATGCAATCATGATATGCTGTGCACGGGTAAATTTCATAGCCACGCTCAAACAATTGGACGCCTTTATGGCACATAATTTGGGATGGACTTTATGACGTCACAATGGTTGTTAGTAAGTATTGAGCCTTAAAGTCAGCTTGCGAAAGTAAAATACTAAGTAATTTACTTACTCAACCAGTGCTTTGAATTGAATACCGGCCATGGTGATTGAGCCTCTGGGAATGAGAAAATTCAGTAGTGATCTGGTTAACATTTCAGACTATCATCACCAACTTACATGTATTATTGTTCTGCCATGGTCATTCAGTGCCACTAGATTAGCCCTGGCCCTTTCACATAAGGTCAATATTCTCTCTCTGTGTTCATGTGACGTATAGGCAGAGTCGGTGAAGTCCTGGGTAGTGTCGACAAGGAGGTCCATGGCTAGCTGCATCTTGGTTCTCGTTGGTTCGTCTGCCAGAGTCACCTTTGAGGTTTCAACCAGATCCTGACAAGAGACAAAGAGAGATGGAGAGACAGAGAGATAAAGAGAGATGGAGAGAGAAAGAGAGATAGATCAGTCCAAACACACACATATATTCATTTCACATTACACAGAGAAAACTTAAATATCTAAGACTGGATGCAACCTCATGCTCATCAGTTCAGAATATGACATCATTCAGAGATTGCTTTACATGACCTCAGATTGTTTCAAAATAATATTACCACTCAAATGCCCTCATGAATAAAATGATGTATGACAGTCATCAGCTCCAGTGGCTTAATCTATTTGTACCTAGAACACTTACAGTTAACCAACTAAACAACCAAGGCTCCCAAGTCTTTCCTGAGGAATTGGTAACTATATGTATTTGTGCTTTGAAGCCACAACAACTCAGTTTCAAACCTAGGATCTCTTAATTCAATACCACTGATCTCACCAATGAGAAAGAGTGGCCTATATCTCAAAGAAACCTGTTTACATAAATTCAGTATAATTAGGTGAAAATCGATATGACATAACAAGTATAATCTAAAAAAACACTTGCAGACTCCACACATTTGTTTTGTAGAAAAGCATAGGACAGTCTACTTACATGCAACTCCTGCATGATACTGTGCATATTAGGCCACGATGTAATGCCATTAGGGGAAGAGTGCGAGGAGAGGCGTTTGTTGTCGTACTTGTCGTAGATGATATCATCCACATTGGACAAGGCTTTCCTCATGTTGATAAACACCGAGTCACGTGTCTTCTTGGCCGGCTCACACTCTGGATGTCTAAGGCACGTCTGGGTAGGAAAAGGTTTGGAATACAAATGGGATTAGAGTCACATCAAGGAGAAGAATAAGATATCAGACAGTCTACAAAGCAGACTCTATTGCAAACTGTATAATTGTGTTTTAAACTGTCTCACTTCCATAGATTTAACACATAGGCCAGCTGGTTCTAGATGGAAGGTCTGATTATTCAGTCCGGGGAAAAGACCTTTCATAGACTGCAAATTTATATGCAACATGGGTGGTGCCTCTAAAGATGTTTGAATGATTGTCATATCCTGCTATCCACAGATTTCAGAACTCTGACAGAATGATGATGCCTTTAAGAAGAGACCTCTGTAAGCATACTATGATAAACCATGCATTATTGCCACAAAGGCATTTATTGTGTTAACCAGTTGAATACCAAGCTCGAGATAACTCTGGCTAGGGCCTATGGAAATTGCATATTATTACCAAAATCAAATAATACTCGATGGCTTAAAGGATTTCATTCAAGATCATTTTGGTTCTCAGCAAATGATATATAAAGAGTAAAAATCAAAAGTACAAGTATTTCTCAAATAAAGACAATCTTCAGCTGGTCCACCCTTGTAGGATGGGAACCATTTCAAGAAACTGGTATAATAATTTGATGTAAAAATCTTTTACTTACCTTACATGATGTCAGCAGCATTGTGGTAGACTTCTCTAAGGTTGATCGGGTGCATGCCATCTTGGCTTTTGCTCTCTCATCTTTTAAATCCTGAAAAATAAACAAAAAATAAAAGATCAGTCAAATTATTTTACAATCTCTCTCCTACAGAGGTAGGTAAAACAAAGGGAGAGATAGAGATAGAGATACATGTACATGTAGATGACAGAGAGAGAGAGAAAGAGAGAGAGAGACAGAGAGAGACAGACAGACAGACAAACAGAAAGACGGAGCTAAATGGAGACAGAGAGAAGGGGGTACAAAAACATACATCTAATATTGCATGAAAGGTGATTAACTCTATAAACACAAATGATTCCCTCCTAAATAAATACAACTTTAGCAGAGCACCATATCTTTTAAAAGGAGCTGAAACATTTAAAATGTAATGACTTTACATCATTATTGAAAATCAATAACGCATAAATATAAAACCAAGGGGGGAAATAAAGAGGGTGAAATCGACATGCAGACAAAGATACAGTTGAGAATGAAAACAAGACAACCAGCAAAGGAAAAGAGAAGGTTAAAGACACTTAGTCGTGGGTTTCCATGGGGAATTTGACACCATGGGTCTTACCCAGTAACAGGTGTTGTCCATCACCATGAGTTTTATTACCAACAGACCTTATGTAATGCTCTGTATATTCCACCCTTTGCCCCATTTGGCAAAGTCATTATCTCACTTTCCCTGGCCCAACAATGCCCGAAGCAGGCCGAAGAATGTTTATGGTGGGACAGCTTGTTTTGCTGTGCTCCAGAAATTTAGCTTCATTACAGGTATTTCCAGTGCTTTTCACAAAGTCTGGTGTCAGCAAATTATGATCCACTCCCCATGAAAGCCCACGACTGAATGTCTTTAATACACTGGGGGGGGGGGAGATAGAGGAATGGAGAGGTATGAGAATAAAGGGAGAGGGTGCAGGGGAGAAAGACAGAGCAATCTCTATTTACTATTTGTCTGTCTCCTGTTAGATGAGCTAACTCCACCATTTCTCTTCCAAACTGACTGAAGCATTGAACAAACTCTGTGAAGCTTCTTGTTCTTTCAATACGCTCTAAGCTGTTTGACACCTAGAAGATATTAGAAAGAGAAACAATACTGGCTAACATCAGCTGGAACATAGTAAATTTGTTGTAAATATCATTATGAATAAGCATGTTATCATAAAATGTCTACGGTCAATGCCCCACATTTAGTAGATGGTGCAAGGAAAATTATGAATAACAATCAATAACAGTAAATGGAGACTAGATTTTTTTTTTAAACTGTTCATGCGAATACCTGTATTTGTAAAGTAGAGTTGTGATTGTCAGAAGTATATAGATGCCTCACACATTGTAAATATCATATAAAGATACATCTTGCCTACAATAAGTGTGACTTTTACATCAAATCATATCATCGATGGGACGACAAAACTTCGTATCTCAACAAATGTTCAAGAGAGCCAAAAAACATGGCTTCCTTAGCATTACAGCCTATGGAGGCAGTCAAGTTTCATTTATCAATAGCGGCCTAATCTTTGCAGATGGGCATGTGAGGGTTTGAAAATACATTTTAAGTGTTCCTAGCTATAAGATTATGAAAAGGACTAAATTTCACCCAAATTTGAGATACAAGGTCTTATCACCCCAGCAACAATGTACTTCTGATATTTAACTAGTAACCCTTGATAAATTTTTCATTCCATACAAAGCGGGTTACAACACCTTTACAAGGGTACTTACTCTATTTCTGGACTGTGATATCTGTTTGATGACGATCTTGTCAGCTAACAACAAGACCCTTGTAATGGCTGAAAGAAGACCTCGAGCTGCCCGAACCATATTGCCCTTACCGGCTGGACTGGTCATCTGCCCTGCTGCATCATAAGTTATATCAGTCAGCTTGGCAATGTTACTCCCTAACAATGAAAGAAGAAATTAGATTTTAAAAATACTTTTCTTTGGATTCTAAGTGTGAGGTTAATCAAAGGACATGTTGTCCTAATGCAAATAGCACTTAGACACCTTTCATTGCTGAGAGCAAGCTTTATACGCATGGAAGAAATTGAAAAATGATATATGTATTTGATAAAAATCTTTTCTTTTTGACTGAATTTAAAGAACACATCTAACAGCATATGACACCATAAGATGACAGCCAGAAAGATGTCAACTCATATTTGGACAAAAGGTATGGTTCTGAGCAGACATTTGGATGGATATTAAAAGGTACTGTAAGTGCAGACAAGGTGATATAATTCTGCTGGCATAGAGATTGCCTTGGAATATCATAAAAATAGAAGACTTTGAAAAACAACTGTAGACCTACTGATAATAGCAGGCTAATAATAGAGAAGAGTGACGGCACTTTATATATCACAAAACAATGTAGGTGTTACTTTTTATTATTTATGCATGAGATATACTTCAGAATTAGCAACAGTCTGAGGCTCTCATATCATTGTATTGTCTGGGAGAAAAAAAATTAGTGGGTTCAAGAAGAGGGAGGAAGGAAGAAAAAGAAAAAGAGAGAAGAAGGAATGATAGGGAGAAATAGAGAAAGAAGAAGAGTTTTATAGAAAAATGGGAAGGGGGTAGACAGAAAGGAAAAAAAGACAGGGGGGCAGAAAATGCAGATTATGGGAGGCTCAGAAGTAATATCACAACTACTATCAAACTTCAAAATCCATATTCCGAAGATCAAATATCACAGTGTTCCCCACTTGATCTGCTACCACAAGCAAAAGTAAGGAGACAGAAAATAATATACAGCTGCAGAAAAAAATTGGAGACTGTAAGACTGAAGATAAAGGTCCCTTCAAGAAAAAAATTCAATAAGCATCACATCAGAACTAGGCCAGAATGCTTCGTAAAATCGAATTAATCTGAAGAATGCTTGCAATGATGGGCATTTGGTGACAGACGCTCAAGAATGCTGTAATGTGATGCACCTGTCATGCATTTTCCATTAAATTATCATCTACCGTACACAAGCTTTCTGCTTGAATTGACAGATATGCAGTTGTAAGCATGGAATCTTTAAAATGTCACTCCAAAATTTTGAAAATGCTGCCTTTCAAGGGCAAATTATTGTTTGAATTCTTTCCCCTCACTTATTGGATGCAAAATCTATCGTAAGGGCCTTTCAATTTTTTCACCTTTTTTTTGTTGTTGTTGGTTGAAAAGGAAATGCATGTTTGACCCTTATATGGACAGTGATACAAACACTAATGTATTGATTCATAAACTAAACGCGTTGCCTTAGGAGTTGGATGGTTTCTGTAATAAGCCCATTGAAATAATGCCATTCAGCAGTCAAGGGGTCAAACTACACTCTACATTTCTTAGAATTAGTAATTAAGCTAAGAGATTGTGATTAGGAACAAATTGGATAAAGAAATTATAATCAATAAGATTGATTTCTAAATCTATTAGATTTAGATTTTTAAGTGAATATTCAGGGTTGGATCCAGACTTTTTCAAGGGGGGGGGGGGGGTCAGCTACAAAAAGGGTCCGCAGCTTTTTCATGTGTACATCACCCCCCCCCCCCCAAAAAAAAAAAAAAAAAAAAAATCTCTCTGATAAGCAAATAAAAAGGTTTCATCAAAAGGGGGGCCACAGCCAATTTCGGCCCCCTGGGTGTCAAAAGGGGGGGGGGGCCATGGCAGATTCGGCCTCCGCCTGGATCCACCCCTGATTATTGGATTAGTCCATGATTCAAGTCAACGAAACTTAGAGGGTAAATGGACTGATTCATATCATCCTTATCATGTGAATAAACCTAGTATACAAACATATACGGCCATGAGAGCGTCTGGTTGGAAACTATGGTACCCAAAGTAACGCGAATGCAACTAGTTTCCTGCGCCCCTCAGGGAAATAGTCGCATTCGCGCTACTGAGGGCACCATAGTTTAACCAGACCCTCTCATGTACGGCTGTATATATTTGGTTTATATCCGTCATCTTCAGTAAAAGAGCAGAATCTGCACTCTTAAAATCAGAGATTCTACATCTAGATTCTTGATAACATAGCGCTATTGCAGTGTTTGCATTGTGCACGGATCGAAATTCAACAAAATGATGACATCATCATCACGCTTTGACACCTAAAACAATAGGCACGCGCAAATTAATGTCATCACAATATAGTGCGCTTTTTGAGTGTGATGCTATATGCCATATATAGTATCCGTGAATAGTAGTACTATTAACGGCTCGTGACGTCAGATGTTGCCCTCCATTGCAAATTTGCTCATTTGCATGAAGCTGGTGGGAATCGTAGTTCATCACATGATGCACATTGGACCAATCAATTTCAGAGATTCTTATCATGACAGATATAATATGTATCATCAGGTACCAATCAAAGAAAAAAACAAAAACCAACAAATAAGGAACCCTCAAGCAGTATGAACAATTACATCTCAAGACGGTATCTTCATATGTCCCATTTGCCCTGGGGATACAATGCATCTTGTGGTAATCAACTAATTAATGCCTTGTGATACAGAAAAGAAGATCAGGCTGGTTGTTCTAAATGGCCAGTATATAATGTGAATGTATCTTTTTTTTCAGTGCCACACAATACCTTCTTCCCTGCCCCCTCCCCACAGAAAAAAAAGAAGAAGAAGAAATCCAACATGTATCCGATTTACTGAAATGGGACCCCTGAGGAGTATGAACAATTACACTTTAAGACTGGATCCTTATATTCTTTACGTCCGATTTGCCCTGCAGATTATCTAGCAGCAATCAATTACACCTAATTAATGCAAACTGATACAGGAAATTAAAGGGATATTACAGTGCTGACTGAGTCCATGGGATTAAGTGTGGTCCACATTCGGGATGAAATCCTCGGCCATATACTGCACTAGTGATGTATTATACAAAGTCAATACGAAAGACACACAAAGCACCGAGAATTGCTAACAATATTTTGCACTCCCGCAAAGGTTGAGAAAGTTTGTTGACCTTTGCACTGATGTATAACTCGATACCAAGAGATACGCTTTTGAAGTAGAAGCAAGGTGAGTCAGTGAACATCTCAGAGCCCCATATATTGTGACCATAATATTTCTTTAAGACAGGCTGGTTTGACAGGCCAATATACATGTATGCATTCTGTTAAATGCCACTGAATAACATATAGTGTTAAGTGACATTCATATTCCCATTCGCATTCTGGAAAGCTGTAATTCATATCAAATTTTCACTATTTAAAGCAGTGCTAATGATCCGAAATGAAAACAAATCATCTAAAGACATTAATTCCAAAAATGAATGTCATACACATTCAAATAAAATGAAATATTTCAGGGGAACCACTTCCATGCATTGACAGTATAATGACCAAAAATTTTTGTCCTCACATAAAAATTGGGAATACATCTAAATTGCACTTGTATGATTTCATCTCAAGTAGATATGAAGCTCTTCAAAACTGTTTTGAAAAAGTTACAAGAGGAGAGTCTTAGGGAATATTTCAAGAAGAAAAATAAAAAAACACTTATATTCGGTATTTGCAGAGAAATGCTGATGGCAAGTCTTCCAGTATTATCTCCAAATAATTCACAGTTCACTTTGAAGAATCAAGATATTTCACTGGTGTGACTGCAGTCTCCTGACTACTATATCTAATGGGTATCATGCAGGGAGGAGTGTTGTGTGTCTGGTCATGTCAAAGGTCAAAATTTGTAATATTTTCTAATGGATCTTAAAAGAATATTCATTTGAGTAAAGCTAAAAATGCCCTGAATATTTGCCATTTGAAATATTTCGGACACACTGTTTGAAGGACCAATGAAATATTAAATGAAACTTTGTCTGAATTACAGGCCTGTTTGAAATAGTCCGTCCAGATAACCGACTTGTCTGGACACAAGGACATAACATGTACCAAGTGGGTCCACATTCCGAGCTATTGGAAAAGGTCTGAAAACCTGCCCAGTAATGAACTCATTTGACTGTGCTTCAATCAAGCATGATTTCCAACATGATTCGGTGCTGAGAAAAGGGCCAGGTGACGGGGTAATTCAAAGTTGTGAAGTCGGATAAAATGCAATTTGTCATGCCGTTCTGGAGCCTGAAGCCAATTGCAAAAGAGTGCCTGCACCTCATAATTGAAATCATCTATGCTTCATCAAACGCGAAACATTTTCGCACATGTGTCTGCCCTTCAAGTTCATGCCATGCAACATCCCATTACGCATAGTCTTAAAGGTGGACTGTTAAGAATATTAGAGTTTCCTAGTACCCATGTCCCATGTGCTGATTAAATAACTAAGAGAAGCATGCTGCTATTAAAGTGCTGTACTCTGAATGTGAAAATGTATATCCTCCGTTCAGAGCCAGAAGGGTGTTAACTCATGTCATTTTATACAGACTTAACGCCCTTCTGGCTCCAAACAGATGATGTGATTTACACGGAGCTGTGAAACAGGTGCAAGAAAGCCACTGTTGTGAGGTGGTATTCTTTCATTATGCTTTTGTTGTGAATGACTTCTTGTTATGTTGTGAAAGAGGTGTGAAAAAGCTGAGAAGGCAGGGACAATATGTGATAGTTAAGATATGAAATAGTCATTCTTTTTGCACTTCACAATAGCAGACTTCCTCCCCCCCCCCCCCCCCCCCCCCCCCCCCACCCTCCCCACCTAGCCCAGGAAGGACACTCCACTACATCCCTAGGTTCTCATGATCGACAGGGAGATAAGGTGAACAAATAAAGCCAGGACTCCATTTCCAGAGCCAATCAATGACTGTTTCATTACACCTTTTTTCACTTATTTGCTGCCCCTTTTTAATGCCAAAACAACTATTTCACCTCCTTTTTACTAAAACTTCACTTTTCACAATATGTTAGAGTACCACAAATCATTTCTTGTGAAACTCTTTACTGGCTTAGGATGACTACTGAAAAATACAGGGGAATGCCTCAGTCAACTTTTGGCACAAGTACAAGTATGTGCAACTCCAAACAACATGACAGTCCAGGGTTTCTATTCAAAGTGAATAAAGAGTCACCCCCCCCCCAAAAAAAAAAAAAAAAAGAAGATCAAATCTAGCAGACAGGATAACCCTGGGGAAGTTATAATATAAAAATCATGTTGTTTGGAGTTGCACATACTTGTACATGTGCCAAAAGTTGACTGAGGCATTCCCCTGTATTTTTCAGTAGTCATCCAAAGCCAGTAAAGGGTTTCACAAGAAACGATTTGTGGTATTTTAACTTATTGTGAAAAGTGAAGTTTTAGTGAAAGGATGTCAAAGAATGTGATAAATATTTCATTTCATTTTTTCATTTCATTTATTTCAAATTCTCATAAAAACATTAACAATTTATACATTCGACAACAAAAGGTCATGCATACGTGTACATAAAAAATACAAGAATTTGTAGGAGCCAGCAGAGGCCATTGGCCTTTCAAAGGCTGGGCTCCTAAAAAAACCACAGTAAGAAAATTATAATAAAAGAAAGGAAGAGAATTAGATAGGTAATAAGTGGGATTGGTTATTAATACAGGTGAAACAAGATTACGATGAGAATTCATTCATGAGATAATTTCTATATTTACGTTTGAAAGAGGCAAGAGATGAGCAGTTTTTAATTTTAGTCGGTATGGCATTCCACAGTATTACACCTGAGTATTTAACCAATTTGCGAAATACTGTTTAGAATTACTAGCATAACACTTTGCAAAGTTATCATTTTAATCAATTTATTTTTACAAGGTATTGGCTTACTTTACAAGCCCTCTGCATTATATTTCATAAAATATAAAGAAGAGACAAAAAGCAATTATCAAGAATATCATTTGTATACTACCCTTTAATGTGCTGTCCTCAAATTTCAGGTGAAAACTCTTCTTTGCCTTGACAAAAAAGCAAGCTGTCTAAATAGAATATGGAAAGACAACATTATTTCCAGACTCACAGAAAAGTTTGTTAACCTCCCCAAGTGATTTTGCTCTTTTAGGGGAATCACTGGCACTCTAGATGAAAGTGTTTAAGAACAAATCTTTAATAATATCAAAGAAAGACTCCAAAATTGTAGCTCGTCTGGCATTTTGTGAGGAAATGGATGTGCAAAATTAAGAAAAATAATGATAAACTAATGAAAAAATGGGAGAATGGTGAGAAAAAACTTAACAACTTCAATGAGGACAAGCAGAGGCAGGAACAAGACAGTAAAAAAAATCATGAAGTTTAAGGGGAAGGGAAAGATTAAACATAACAGATGTGTGTGTGTGTGTGTGAGAGAGAGAGAGAGAGATGAAGAAAGAGAGAGAGATGAAGAGAGAGAGAGATGAAGAGAGAGAGAGAGAGATGAAGAGAGAGAGAGAGATGAAGAGAGAGAGAGAGAGAGAGAGAGAGAGAGAGAGAGAGAGAGAGAGATGGGGGATGGTGATGGAGAAAGATGGAAACAATAATAGACAGAAAGTAATAAAGGGGGGGAGGAAGCAAAAAAAACTATAAAGAGGGATGGACCAGATGTGAAAACCCTGAGAGTAAGGGAAAGGAAAATAAAAGAGAAGGTAGAAAGAGGGATGGAACCGGAGAAAGTGAAAAACTGAAGGGGGGGGGGGGAGGTGGAGAAAAAGGAAAAGACGGGGGAAAGGGGATCCTTACAAAACGACGGAGATTACCAATGAACGAAAGACAAAAATAAGGGGGCATACATTACATCCCTACATTTAAGTATGTTTTATAAAATAACATCCCATCAGGATCACTGCGAAGAATGCAGGTTACTTTATCATGTCAGAAGTTTAAGCATCTCTGGATAGATGATGACAGGAGCTGTCTACAGGACTTAGACAGAGAATTCAGACTGGTGACAGTCAAATGAAATGCTAGACACCTCCAAGGAATACACGACAAAAAAGAAATAAAGAAAAACACACAGACAGAAAATGAATAAGTGAAGCTGAATTAGCAGCTAGGGTCATAGAAGTGAGGGCAGAAATCACCATCCCTCCCAATTATTTTAGAATATCAAAGGAAGAAAATGCGATAAAGAAGAAAATGAAAGGTGAAGGAGATCTTGAGCACATGAAGACTTAAAATCTGCCATCCCCCCACCCCCCCCCAAAAAAAAATTTTAAATCTCTACTGAAAATGGTAGTAGAAAAGCATGAAAATCTTTGATAGACTGTAAGGAACAAAATAATGAAATATCATATAAAATTTATTGAAATGCTACAGGGTAAAAGAACAGAGTACATCTTTTTTTTAAATACAAATATGCTACATGTAATTTGCAATCTATGCCTCTAGGAGACAATATATGAAAAACATACAATTTTCTCAATACTTCATGGTGAATCAACATTTCCATTTTATTAATTCAAAACTTACTGTAAAAAAAAGTTTTCAAACATTCATGTATAGCAATAAAAATAAAATGGGGTCAACTACTTTCCAGCAAAATAATTCCACCAGGCATTATCTCACCACCCCCATCCATTCCATATTTTCGATACTATTGACCGTTAGACTCTCCCTTCATTGAACATTCAATTCCATGCATCTTAAGTAGCACATTCGTGAAAAAATAGTAACCTAAGGGTTAAAAAGCACTGGATGAAACTGTATCTTTTCCAATAAAGCCCACAAGGCAACCATACTGGCACCCGACATGCGCTATCTCTTGTCCTCACGCAGCCACGGCAGGGGCGACTGATTTATTCAAATTTGTGGAAATTAACTTTTGAGATTCTCCCCTCGACCTTAGGCAATCAAACGAATTTCCCTTTTAAAGTAATGATAGACTAGACTTCAGAGTTCAGAACTTCAGACCTCCTAACTTCATTATATATCTAGGAAAAATATGCCAGAATACTCTGATATAAAAGTACATGTATTATTTCTATAAAAAAAGTCAACAATAAATTAATCATGCATTTTTAAAGGTAATAAATGCATAGACATAGTCTGTCGTTCATACTGAGATAATGAAATTATATCATGAAGCACAGTCTACCAACTGCAAAGAGAATGCAATGTAAAGTATAAAACATGTAAACTTTCAAATAACTTTAGTACTCAAACCCATTCAGAAAGACCTAACGATTGAAAATTTAAGGATTCCTCACTTTCATTCTGGGATATGCTGTCAACGTATCTGGTCAATGTTTAATGCACAATGAACTAAATCAAGTCAAATGCTTTTGGTTACAAAATTAATGTGACTTGGTTCCACATCTTCAAAATTTGATTAAAGCATAAATTTTAACAAATGGTAATGACTATACTTACATTTTTATGATGTATTCTGTATCTCTTAAAAAGGAAAAAGGCATGTTTACATGAGAAACTTGTCTGAAAATGAAACTACATTTGATTACTTCAAGATCTTTCCTACCGAATGAAGGTTACTATGAATAATTGAAATGCTGAAGCCTCTGGAAAAGGGAGTAACATACATGGAACATGCCGATTTGCCTCCGGAATTCACATTTATTTCCATGGCATCTGGTAATCAATAGTCACATCTTTTTAATAAAACCTTGCCAGCATGCACATATTATGCTGCCTGTGTTAATGAGGACAATTTTGTTGACTCCAGGGCAAGTGACATTTCCGATGCATAAAAACAGCCATATGTTGCAGGGATTTTTGCTTTCATAAACCAATTCTATATTAGGAAAAAAAAACTACAAATGTTGTTTTTACAAAAATGCGACACACATTTGAAGAAGCACAATTTTTGTTTTCAATGTTTAGAAAAATTAGATCCCAAAAGTGACAAAAAACAACACAATCCCTATCAGAAGAAAAACAGGATTGATACTTCACTTGTGGATATTACTAAATTTACTCTGATGTATAAGACATTTGATTTCTGATTTCTAATCTGAACAGATGTGCTCTTTGTGTAAATAAACTTTCAACTGCCTTTCCACCATCTTACAATGCAGAGTAAGTTCACAAAATGGCTTTATCATTAGCCTGCAACAATCCATCCTTCAACAAGTTACAATAAAAAGCTGAATCCCAGCTGCAAGGTTTTGATTATTTTTTCAACACTTTTGACGAAATGACCTGATGAAATAAAAATAGACACCTTCAGTTCTTCCAGAGGAAAAGGAGTTAGTGTATTTTGCTTTCAAATGTTTGAAAACAAACTGATGGGGGGGGGGGGGTACACTGCAGAGAGAACACATCCTAGTCACGGCTAGGTGCAGCTAGGTGCAATGATACTTTCTCTCAACCATCCATCAGAAAGGGCCGCCATTCTGAGAAGCACCGCGAAACAAAATGTTACGGGTGAATGACTCATTTGGGGTTCCGAAAGATGAAATCGTTTGAGCTTGGGACACTTATCTCTAGGATTATACTCCCTTCATTTGGGTATGATATGATGACCCATAAGTGACTGCTTCATTGACTGGTTAGTGAAGGCACAACGTGTGAAAGATGGAAGGAACTGACATCTTGCCGAAGCGTTCAGTTGGAAGGCAGGTGATATCGATGCAGCGGAAGGGAGAATTAGTTTAAAATAGCCTCTGTGGATTTCTATATGACGTTATTAAGAACTACTGAAAACTAGTTTGCAAAGTTTATGAAAGCTCTTGGCATGACCTTTTAATCCCTGGTGATTGGTCTCCAGAATCAGAAATTTTCAACATCAGATTCACAGATTCAAAATAGCATAAAGGCTCATCATCATTGGCAATGGTAAACGTGGGCCATATTATACTTATTCATCACCTACACTGGGTCTGATGCATATTTCAGTCCACACCTTACCTTTTTCAAACTTCTGGACCTCTAGGAAGAACAGAGTCATTTTAATAATGCCTTTGAACAGGGCTTTCCAGCCATACTTTATTTTGAACTTTGATTTGCTAATTTGTTTGTATTTATTTGTTTGTCTTATATGTTTGCATTTGATGTCTTTTTAATATTACGGAAAATAAAACCAAACTAATGTTTGATCAAAGTAATACACTTTTATCGAGCATCAGATCTGGAATTATCAGAATGATTGCCACAATCATTCTGTTGAAAGACGGAGAGAACGAGAGAGAGAGAGAGAGAGAGAAAGGGGGGAATAGTCATGATAGTCAATCCTACATATTCAAAGGATGAGCACATCAGTAGTGACACTGAGCATCATGTTTTTAAATCTACAAATCTACATTGTAGGCGTAGCAATATTCCCAAGATTTGCAATGACGCAAGAAGATATATTCTGTCTTGTAAATTGTACCCAGGACTGCAGTCACGTCAGATTATCATCAATTACGAAAATTTGATTGCTTGCTCTACTTTTCCAAATTAGCAAAGAATATTGCAGTCAGTGCAGAACAACAGGCATAGCTGGCTAGGGGAAGTGAGTAATTTCATATTTAAATCTAAATTTTTTCTACCCCAAGACATATGCAAAACTAAACCCAGATGACTCCGCCCCACAATGACCCCTAATTTAACTCGGCTATTGCTTAAGTAGAATTAAAATAAATCCTACTCCATGTGTAAACTGACCCAAACATCTAATGACAACAATATGAAATATTTCTATACAAGTCTTGGTAAGTAAAAAAAAAAGTGGAAAGTAGGACAGAATATCTTGGCCTGAGAATTGTTGAAACATCGTGAGTAGTATGGCACGTATGGGGTGTTGGCTTACAGGTATGCTTATTGCAGGGTGTGAGGTGTTTGCACAAAGAAATCTTAGGAGTGGATTATGGCAAAATTTCATTCATTATAATGAACTAAAAAAAAACCCACCTGAAATTAATGCTAACTTCTTCACAACAAAAACGTAAAGTGTGACAATCAATTCACACTGGAAGACAGTTTACTGGAAAAATAGGTCTGTTTTAAGGGGGAAGAACATAAAAATAGAAATTTCAAATGAATATTGCTTGTCAATTTCCTTTTGACGATGGGTGAAAACTATCGAAATTGGAAGGGAGGAAATAAACAGATCACAGTCAGACTCTAGTCTTGCCTCCAGGCTCAGGCAATTGAAGCTGAACTAATGGAGTTGCCCCCAGGAACTTGTCTCGCTCCTGCTGCGATAATTATTTTGCCTCACTAGGTCCAATAATATCTATCACACCATGTACATCTACATCTGTTCTCGTTGGCCTAGCCTCAAGATTCTGATGTTGAATGCCAGAAGAAGTAAACTAATGATGTCTTCAGGGGACAAAGTCTCTATTGTCTGGTTTGCCAGAAAACTTGTCAACGTCGTTGATACCAGGTGGTAAATGTAAGAGTTTCTTGGAAGGATATCCAGACATACATGTAAGCCAAAAAATAGAATCTTCCCAGTGGAGCACCATCTGCACATTGCAGTTTCACATGATGTCAAAGGAACAGTAATGGTCTATAAATGTCCTTTTTAGGAAAATGTCCCTTTAAAACATATGAACTACATATCCAAGGAGAACCAAGACAACAACTTAAGGACATTACAAGACATCTATATGTTAGCGGAGCCGGAGATGGTAGGTCAAACATCAAGTTTCCTTTACAGCAGTGGGCATATTCTTGAACAGGCACAAGAAAGCTTTGAAAATTTGACTTATACATCAGTAAATAAAGATGCTTCTAAAAGCTTTTATATCATAAATGCAGTTATGTAGACTTTTACAATTTTCAGATATACCGGAATATATAATCTTCTCTCAAAATCAGGAAATGGCACATGAACATATCTTTATGTCTGACATCACACAGGCCTGTCTAGCCTGAAGATTTGGGAGTATATAGAGCTGAACTAATGAGGTTGCACTGAGGCAGTCATTACGTGACCTGCCACTTGAAGCCCTGTCAAAAATAGACGACATTTGGCCAAAACAGTCTACAAGATGAACCTAGTACATGAGAAATCTTGAGTTGGGAAAATTCTTCAAAGTTGTGCTGTATTGTGAAGCATATCTGAGAAGTTTTCGTCCCATGCAATATTCAATATTGAACTAATTGCAAAGGATGACAAACATTCAAACAGAGAAACTTCTGTGCAAATTTTTAAGCATACATACAGTGTGTTTCCTATAAAAAGAAACCTGGGGTGGTATTCTTAGATCCATTTATCTCAGATAAAATAATTTTTTTTATATCAGTTAAAATCAGTGAGACAAAATACCCTTAAAATCTTTTCAAATCGGTATTCTGAGAACCATTTTATCTCGATTTTATCTCATCCAGGACACGCCCATTTATGATACAATAACCAATAAGAAATCTTGTTAAATTGCACTCTCATCTTGCTCAGCCAATGAAATTGGTTTCCACCAGTAGGTGGGGCAAAAAAGCGTGGATGCGTTATGTGTACAAATTTCAATACGCTGCCTGCGCTTGCATTCAAACACGAACGCATTTTGACTGGTATTTTGCTGAAAAATAACTTCGGTATTTTGCGAGGTTTCAGCATGCCATTTTGAGGATAATTTCAAGGCCAATATTAGTCAATAAAAGTCTTTAAATTCAATTCAATCATCATATGGGAATGTAGCTAGAGTAATACAGTTGATGATTATGGTATTTTTCTTTATTTTTTATCTGAAGACTAAAAGTGAACTTATCCATACATATTGTGCATACTGGACCTCCGGGAGATAAAGTAGCCCCTACCCAATTTTAAAGTGATTACACAATGGTAGAAAAAATTTTGATATATGATCGAGAACAGGATTATAAGAAGAATAACATTAAAATTATGATGATTTTCAATCGAAATCATTGCATTTAGGCTAATTTTCACATAAAAAAGCCAAGAGCTGACCAAAAAAATTGAGTATGAGGTATGACGTCAAAGTGGGTACCCAGATTTGCGCATTGCAGTTGTGCTGCGCGCTAGACTGTACAATATGCATTATACCTTGCGCGCATTTTGCTAGAAGTGCGCGACAAGGTACCCACTTTGACGTCATTTTGACGTCAAAGTGGGTACCCAGTTGAAACTGGGTCACAGCTGAGGGGTCAAAAATATCCTGAAATCTTACCATATTCGGGGGTTTCCTTGGCAACACGACTTTTAAAAAAAACTTTAGGCAGATGATTTTCTGCTAATAAAATCATGCTCTTTTAAATGAACTAACATCGTTTCAGCATGGGGTACCCACTTTAAGTTTCATTTTATCTTTTCCTTCAAAGTAAGATGGCCACAAGCGCAGAAGCTGCGCATTTGTCTTATAGCTGCAACAGGTATGCGTGATAGAGATAAAACGAAGATAAAATCTGAGATTTTAAAGTAGTCTCAGAATACCAATTTCATTTTAAAGATAGAATAAAAAATTTGAGAGATAAAATGACGCTCAGAATACCTCCCGACTTTCCCATGAATTACCCAATAAATAACCAATGTATACGTACAGTTGGCCAAACCTATGAGCTTTTTATACCCAACTAGTAATTAAGATTGCTACCTGAAGTACACATAGAATGATGGAAAGACTGAAGAATTACCTGTTTCCTCAAGAAGTACACATTGATTTTACTCAATCCAAAATCAAAATCTTATGAGTGCATATATTTTCTATTACTTTGTAATCACCCTTTATTCTTATTGGCTACCCATACGGGGCCTGGTGGCCTCAAATGCTGGTGCTCCTGTGAGTTATGTAACCTCCAGGGGGGTGTTTTATAAAGCTGTTTGTAAGTTATGAACAACTTTACGAACGACTGGTGATACCTTCTTGGGTGCTAATCAGATTCTCATTCATTTACAGGTAGCACAAGAAGGTATCACCAGTCGTGCATGAAGTCGTTTGTAACTTACGAACAGCTTTATGAAACACACCCTTGACTAGGCTTGTCCCCTGTATTGTCAGGGAACGGAGCAGCAAGAGGGCACCAGGCCTCACTGAGTGGGGCTAGGAATTGTGATGGGTGATGCAAAATATTGTGAATCTGTTCAAGTTTTTAAGTACTAGTAACAATTTTAGTGTTTTCTTTCTTTATGAATTTGTATGAGCGTCCTTATGACAGTGTGTGTGTGTGTGTGTGTGTGTGTGTGCTCTGTAGGTTTTCACCATTATTATTGCACTATACACCAATAGATCTTAAGTTTTATTAAAACTACATGTACAACATTCTGACACAGACCTGCAGGTAACTACTAATGAGTAACTATCCACAAACTTCCCTCTATCATGGTAAAACTGAATGTCTTGGCACATATCAACCAATCTACATGTGGTCCTTCTATGAAGGTTATATTCTTCATTTCTAATGAGGTTGTCACCCCATGTAGAACCTATTTCACCTAACCCACAGATCTTTACGTTTAGGAAAAACTACATCTTTCTGGCACAAATCTGTGGGTGGCCATTCTCCCAAGGTTTCTAAACTCCTCTACTAATGAGGTTGTGCCCTCAAGGGGAACCCATCTCACCTGCAAGTCTGGCCTCCCTGCAGGCAGCAGTCATGTCGTCTCTGATGTCATAGTTGTCAGCGGCAATGGTCTCGCCCACGGCTACGAACTTCTCCACGGCGAGGTGCACAGCTTGACCCACGCGCTCGATGGCACGGCACGTCTTCTCCGACCGCTTCGATTTCTCCTTGTGGTTCACCAAAGTGGTAATCTGTGGAGACAAAATTACCAAGCTATCAATTACCACCATTTCCTATCTTATCTTATTCTCATGAGGTTACAAATGTCACAAAAACACCATCATTCATTCAGCAGAATTCAGAGAGCCTCACTGTATGATCACAGATTAAAATATCATGACCATGCTATCAATCAACCACTTCCTACCTTTTTTTACCCTTGTAACATTATCAATGTTACAAAAATAGCATCATTCACAATCATCTGAAGTTTAAAAAAAAAAAGAAAAAAAAGAACTATACTGTATTCAAGTTCATTGAAAAAATATAATATCATCAACATGGACATGGTATCAATGACCAGTTTCCTCTATGTTGCCCTTGTGACGTTTTCATTGTCACAGAAAAAGCATCATTCACAATCATTTGAAGTAAAAAGAGATAGTACACTTTACGTTCAAAGACTTATTTTAAAACAGTAATCAACATTATTACCCTATATCATTGTTCAGTTTCCTCAATTTTACCCTTGTGAGGTTATCAATGTCATAAAAATAGCATCTTTCAAAATCATTTGAAGTAAACAGAGATACACTGAAAGGTCCAACAATTTAAAAGAAATCATCATGCTATCAATGTGTAAACCAGTACCCCTAATTTACCCTTGTGAGGTTTTCAGTCATAAAAATAGCATCACTTGCATTCATCAGAAGAAAATATGTGCTGCAATGTAAGTTCAGCAATTGAACAAAAAATTATGCTGCTATCAGTGACCAGTTTCCTCTACTTTGCCCTTGTGAGGCTCATGTCATAAAAATAGCATCATTCAAAATCGAGGGAGGTAAAAATGTGCTCCACTGTCGGTTCAATGATTTAAACCAATCAGATTTCAGATTTCAAAATACATTTATTTCCTTCTCATTATCAAATACAAATAAGAAAAATTTACATTATTGAGAAAACATGGTGGAAGGGGACAAGGTTTCCTATAGGTACGTGCCTTGTGTTGGGATCATTGTAATATATCATACTGTATCATGTAACAATTATGACACAGGCCTATTTAAAATCATTTTTTTCAAATACAAAGAAAATAAAAAGGATAAAAGACAAACACAAATAAAAACAAACAAAAGAGGCAATATGTGCTACTAACCATGTCTTAAAAATATCTTATTCATAGTATGAATAAACCTATAAAGAGAAAGACATGATTTAACCCATTCGTGACACATTTTGTGGTTTGGCCTAATATCTTTTGATGCAAAGCCCTAAAAATCATACCAAATACATGAGCAGAAAGAGCAAAAAATTCTACATAAACTGTGCCCATTTTGGTTACGTCAATATTCGTTGTTTGATGCTGAAATTTTTTAAAAGGAAAATAAGCATTAAAATCCTTAAATTGGCAATGTGATAGAAAGTTTAAAATCACCATTTTCCCCTGCAAATTGGCAACTTTTTGACTTCTCATCATAATTTCTGTCAATTTATATTCATTTCAGATACATGACGTTTTATAAGAAAAATGTAGCAATAAAATAAAAATGTTGTTGTTGCCAATTTGAAGAATAAAAGCTGATTAAATTAGGCTTTAAATAATTCCTGTCATGAATGGGTTAATAGAATCATGTGACTTGTTCCAGAGTTTAGGGTCAGTAAAACTGATATTTCATTGTATGAGACAATGATTTAATTCTGTTGTAGTGACATGTAGACTATGCCATGCTCTCATCTAGAGAGCACTTTATTCTGGTGCAAAAAAGACTCTATTGATAAACCAGGTGATTTGTTCATTTCTTGGGCACGTGGAAACCTATTTTTATGCACCAAGCGTATCAACATACAGTATCCACCAAGCACGTAGCCCTCGATAAAAAACGGAGGCATCTATTAGGCCTGTGCATCCATGAGTCTTCATCAACATTTCCGATCTGCGCCTCATCCAGGGCTTCGTGTGGAGCCGGTGGATCACTCTTCATGCACGTTGAGGCTATCATATTACCCTATTCATGACTTTAGCACTCCTCTTCACACTCATCTACAAGTCCATATGCCTTGCGATCCTGACACTCCATCTTCTTGCTACATGTATGGCCTTACTTCCCTAGAAGACAATGTAACTCAATTGGGGATCAAGACATTTCTCTTTCCGAAGGAAATAATTTGATTAGCGATATCCTTAATGATTGCAAATGTAGCATTTAGCCCAGAGCCTGGATCTCACATTACACTCTATTCTAGGAGTTTAGCAGGCCACGGCACAAAAGACAATACATGTATTCCAAAGCAGGCTATGTGCTTTCAAAATACCCTACACTTTGAATACATGCAGGGAACATGTGGGACATGGAGAAAATAATACTTTAATTGCAATATCAACTTGAAGAGTACCGGTAATCTTCTTCAGGACATTTCTCCTGCGATATCCTTCAAAACTGCCATCAAAAGACCGAGAAAGCTCACCAATTATCTTCCGTCTCCTCCCTGAATTCAAGCTTTTCTCAAACTTGCAATTCACATCCATACGTACCACATCTGCTTGACCTAAAAAGAGAAAACCTTTGTAGCTGACAGTTCCATACAGTAAACACTCAAGCAGTCTGACCATTAGGTGAACTTGCAGTTCAGCCTGTTCACACATCCACCCCTTTTTTTTTCAAATATAGAGAGATAGATTTTGATGATGGAGTATATACATGTACCTTGACAAAAACGCGAAGTACTAGTACTCTTTTTTAAAATATTTGTTTGATTACATAACTCTAAAAACTCAAAATATCTCCACTTGGTTTTCACTTGTACTCTCATCATTTATGTACATGCTTTTTCAAGGCACATTTATAACTATTTTCATTCTAGAGAAGATATGACTTACAAATTGGAATTTGAACCCTATAAAACTAACCCTCTGAAAAAATACCTAGTATTATACAGCCCTGTATCTCTTGCCAGTGCAAACTGAGTGAGAGCTTCAAACTTTACACTACAGCGATTAAATCCTATCCTCTTTTATACAGGATTTCAAACATAACACATCCAGCGAAAGCAATTCAAGCATTACATATGTGCTGATGACCTTACAACTTACAAAACACACATACAGTTGTGGGTAAATATCTATAAATATGGCAGCAACGAGGCCTGACATTTGATTATTACTTTTCCCCAGTGCCAACCATCAGTGCAGTGACTCATTTTGACTCACGGCATTATTACAAACACTCGCAACATCATGACCATTTCATATCGTTTGCGCTTCCCCAGTGCCAGGCGGGCAGATCGTTGCACGAGCCTTCCACTGGGAGAATGATGAAGCATCATAATTGTGTACGGTTGATCAGTTCGATGACCACATGTGATGATATTCAGAATGTGATCCCATCTCACCTGTACATTACTGCATGCATTCACACTTACAGTGCAATGAAAATTGGTTAGAGACCTTCTGTAATGCATTTTTGAGCATTTATGTTACACACCCAAGACCAATAGCATTTCATGGTGTGATCTACAAATCCAAGATAATAATTGAAACTGAAATAATGTACAGTGAGTGATTATAATGATTATATGCCGACTCTTGCAGTATATTGAAAGACTCATATCTAGTGTTATATAGCTTGCATATATGCTCACATACAAACATAATCACAAGGTTAAGGTGCTATATCAAATACATTTTGGATTGAATTACATGTACAGGGGATTTTGTAATATGGTGTAAATTAGAAGTTCAGTAGCATAGGCTGATATGCTTTATAATGATTCCTTTTCAATCATCTAATTTCACTTTGACAGACCATTGCTGCAGGTATTAGCAGCATGATCAATTATATTAAACCAATCCACCAACACACATATTAATATTTTATACATGTTGTTCATTACTACTTTAAGCGCCAATAGACAAGTGTTAGAGATGGTGAATATATGGGGGTTGAAGGACAGGTAATTAAAAGCGAAAAAAAAAAAAGAGGGGGAAAGAATTTTGACTAATAATACATTCACATCTTATGAAGATCATGTTATACTTTAACCCATTCAATGAAGTGCACAAGATAACTCATACTGGCATCTAAGGAAAACTCATGTGATACCAAAATGAAATCAATTTCAACGTGCCAATGACTTTTCTCTCCTAAGCATTACTTAATATAAATTACAGAACCCATAATCCTTAGACATACATAAAGATATATGTCTTACATGTCTCTATGTCCATTTTTTTAAAGGGGCAATCCTTTTCTCCCACTTTGTTTTCTAAATCTTGACATGCAAGGATGGTACAGTCAAACTGCTTTAATGATTACCTTTATGGAAGACCACCTGCCTATAAAGACCACATTTTATTTCTCAATACATCACATTAAAGGGAAAGTCCACCCTAGAAGTTTCACTGTTTCAATAAAAGGAGATAAATTTGAACCACATTTTAAGAATAGAAATGAGCAAAATTGGTCAAAGAATAAGAAAATTACACTCAATTACATTTTCCAGTAAATTACTCTCGGCTCTGCAAATTGGCAACACTGATGGCATCATATGCGAGCAGGTCTCCATTCACTTTGTACATGAAATTTCACATTTTCTCAATTTTCTTGGAAGTTACACACTTTCTTACCCTATAGTCAAAGTATGTTATGTAATTTTTAAAGCAATTCTTCTGAACATACATTGATTATGGGGGTTAGAAAATGTGTAACTTCCAAGAAAATTGAGAAAATGTCAAATTTCATGTACAAAGTGAATGGAGACCTGCTCGCTTATGATGTCATCAGTGTTGTCCAATTTGCAGAGCCGAGAGTAATTTACTAGAAAATGTAAATGAGTGTAATTTTCTTATTCTTTGACCGATTTTGCTCATTTCTTTTTTAAAATGCTGTTCAAATTTATCTCCTTTTATTGAAACAGTGAAACTTCTAGGGTGGACTTACCCTTTAAAGGCAACTGTACATAACATATGTGCAAAGACCATTTTGTTTCACTTGAGCAGACTTTATAAACAGGTTTCACAGAAGTAAAATACACGTACCCACACTATTCCTGTGTAATGTAAGTAGAAGGACACAGCGAATGAGTCTATCCATTCCAATCTGGTGATAGTAAGAATCGATCTCTAATTCTAAACAGTCTGGAGCATGTCATACGAACAGCCTTGCAAGAAACGGTCTTTATACATATAGACAGGCTTCACCAGGGGCAGCTCGGAGGGGGGGGGGGAAGAATCGACCGCACCCCTTTTTTTTTTTTTGTTGCTTATCAGTGAATTTTGGGGGTAAAATAGACACCGGATAAAGCCGACCGCCTCAGACCGCCTCCTCCCCCCCCCCCCCCTTGAAAAATGCTGGATCCAGCCCTGCTTCACTGCAGTAAAATGAAAAATAAAAATCTTCCTTAATAGACAGATAAAGACAAGTAGAATGAGTCTATCCATCCCAATTTGGAGACATTCAGAAAAAAAAAAACCACTACCTAGACAGATAAGGACAAATAAAACGAGTCTATCTATCCCAATTTGGTGACATTTAGGTAGAATTGATCTCTAATTCTAATCAGTCTCGCGCATGGCACATGAAGAGCCTTGCAGGACACAGCTGCCCTCATTAACCTGCTTAGTAATACCTTTAGGGAATAGCTCCTAAATGCTAACATTGGTCAGGACTTAAAGGGATTCAAACTTGTGGTATTTTAAGAACAACTCATGCTACATACTTTCACTGCATTACAAGACCTCAGATGTCAAAATTTTAAAAAGAAAATACAGCATAGCATACTGTATGAGAGGTTATAAAGCTTCTAGAAAAATTATAGCTCCCATTGAATGCTAATTCTGTTTTTTTTTTTGTTAAATATAGATACCACGTGACCTGCAAAACAATGAATTTGGTAAGCTGCAAATAAATCATTATTAATGTATTAAGAAAGGAATTTTAGGGATAAGGTTCAGTTTTGAGAACATTTTTTAGAAGGTCAAAATCTTAATTTTCTCATATTCTGACTAATATCACTGTCTATGTACATGCAAGATTGTAAATGATCATGATAGGCTGTACTTTGATGCTCTTTGAAAACATGTACACATGAAATGTACCAAAGACCTGTAGCTGCTCTAGATACATTGAAAGAAGGATGAAGTACGATGCACTTAAACCAGCTGTTTTGACTGGAGCCCTAGGTTGCCAGAAATGGGTTGGGAAAGCTTTGGTTACAAAGTAGACACTTGTTGTCCTTTGATGTATGCCGCCCTCGCCTGCATCGTATGCTTCTAATTCTCAGCACCGACTTCCAAAACACATGATTCAGGTTAATGTAGTACATGTAACTAGTGACATTCCAGGAGTACATGTGAAAGTATTTTGATTCAAAATTATAAAGTATGTTTTTGTTGCCTGAAGCATTGTGTAGCATGTCACTGCATGGACTGTTTAACCCCATTCGTGACAGAGGTCCACATTTTGTGGTTTGGCCTAATATCTTTTGATGCAAAGCCCTAAAAATCATACCAAATACATGAGCAGAAAGAGCAAAAAATTCTACACATACTGTCCCCATTTTGGTTGCATCAATATTCGTTGTTGATGCTAAAAAAATTTTAAAGGAAAATAAGCATTAAAATCCTTAAATTGGCAATGTGATAGAAAGTTTAAAATCACCATTTTCCCTTGCAAATTGGCAACTTTTTGACTTCTCATCATAATTTCTGTCAATTCATATTCATTTCAGATACATGACGTTTTATAAGAAAAATGTAGCAATAAAATAAAAACGTTGGTGTTGCCAATAGAATAATAAAAGCTGATCAAATCAGGCTTTAAATAATTCCAGTCACGAATGGGTTAAATATCCTTGTTTTTTAATCACTAAAGAGTTTCAGACAAAAAAGTACTCTATAGCCTTGCCTATGTGTTCAAAACATATTTATCCTATTTTTTTCCCCAGAATGAATATCAAACCACAAAACAAAATGATGTACGTTACACTTTTTCCTTGAAATGTTTGTGAGGTTTAAATGGTATTTTGCCGGTATGACCCTCAACCTTTTACGAATCTGCTAATCCTCCAATGTCCTCTTAAGAGGAAATTTACACTCTAGATCTCCTTCTGAGATTGCCAGCGATTTCAATCTCCTACGATCACATTTAATCCCCTCCGAGTCAGAGAGGAGATGCACCACAAGACAGATGCTAATACAGATAGAGCGTGAATCTGCTTTTTTCATTCCCAAATTACCCCCACGATGGATTCAGTAACTGTTAAATTGCCCCAACCTTTTGCCACTGTTTACAGCAGAAAGTGAGTATTACCCCTGCATCAAGGCCTTCTGGCATGCATCATCACGCTTTTGACTTTGTGGGTACCTGTACCCTACAACGATAAATCTTTCTATGTGGCAAAATAAATGTAAATGGTATGGAATAGTTGGGTGAATGTGTGGCTTAATCAAGGATACAGTTTCTACTACCAGTTAAAACCCTAAAGCACCATAAAGGATGAAATATGACAATGATGAGAGCATTTGAGATAATTAGAAGAGATAGAAGGAAAGATGTGTGTGCAGATGTGGAACTTCTTGGAAAATCGTTCACATGGAAGCAAAGATGTGATACGTGAAATATGATGTAAAAGGTTCCCCAACCAACATTGACATGTGCATGGGTGCAGAGATCCTGTTATAAATAGGTCAACCATATAACATTAGAGAAAGAGCTACTGCAGTGACTAATGCTTCATGCAAGTGCCCTGTATACACATGCTTGCTAGCATCTATCTACAGATGTATGCTGACTGTCTTCTCTCCCAAGCAACTCTTCAAATGTTCAAGAGTATAAATTCACTCTCTAAGGAGTTAAAGAATCAATTCATTTTTAGTATGCAGTCTAATTTTTGCAGAGTCAAATCTGAAACAGAATGGCGTCAGCTAAGAGTCAACTCTATTTCGAGTTAAAGTGACTCAGATTTCTGAATTAATTTGACTCGGAAATGGTGTGGTGTTCACTGAGGAACGACTAAATTCGAGTTAAAGTAACTCCATTCTGAGTCAAATTAGTCTGGAAATCCGAGTCACTTTAACTCTGAATAGAGTTGACTCCCAGCTGTTTCTATTCTGAGTCAAATGTGACTCTGCAGAAATACGAGAGATAGAAGTCCATGCTCAAAATGACAGAATCCACTCTCCATTGTGTCATTCAAACCACTATTTTTAGTCCTGCTTCCACTATAATTTGCAGGGGATTAACAAATTTTTACTTGGATTTCCACTGCAGAATGAAGTTATACCTACTGTAACTTCTTGAAGATGGAATTTCCACATTGGTATATGAGAGAGTAGGAACATGACTTTCCTGTCTTAAGCTCCTTTAGTAGGGAGAGATTGAGGATTGATTTAGAGAGGATGACAATTCATCTCCACTCGGCTCCAGACGTGACTTGGGCTGAAAATCTCCCGCTTACCCCTGCTCCTGCCGAAATTGATGACGGGTAAACAAAAGCCGGCCGCATTTCTTTTGAAGACCGATTAGTTCCCACCCTTCTGACCCCGCATTACACGCCTTAACCCGTATCCACTTAACCTTTCTTCTCAATTGGATCTTGTGTTGGAGGGAAAACATTGGGTGACGCTTGCAACGACAGAGTACAAGGCTCTCCAGATAGACCAGCCTGAATTCTGGGATGCGTGACCAAATCACTCAGGGCAGCATGGATTCTGTGTTGTTGAAGGCTGCCGGATTACAATCCAATGAGAATGCCTGCTCAAATTAATATTGGGCTTAATTTCATCTTCCTCTTTAAGTGTTTAATATCATAACTTTACTGAAGAAGAGTCTACAGGACTAAATACCCGGTGCCCGAGGAGACACAACTCCCCTGTAAGAGTGAATTTGATGAAAATGAAGACTTGGGACAGCCTATTCCAATTAATACAGGAATGAATTTCATCTTGAAGACCCTTAGGCAAGTTTATTGAAGAGTAGCCATTGCTTGAAGAGACACAACTTCCATTTTCAAGTAACCATTGAATACATATAGCTATGAGTTCGGCGTCTTAGAAAAACATAATGGTGCGAAAAGATGCATCCAGAATGCAAAATGGAAAATTGTTGAAATCAGAATTTTCAAACACAGATTGATAATTACATGGATAGCATGTAGACCTTGTAAATGAATATACAATCTTGCTGTGGAATGATAATGGCTGAAATTTTTGTCCAATATGTCACAATAGACAGTCTAATTTTTGCATTTTTGCATTTTGCGTCTGGACGTGTAATTCTTTCGCACTACGGTGTTTTCCCAAGATGCCTTATATACCAACCAGAATCATTGGATGCATGACTAAATCATTTGGGCCACCATGAATCCTCTGTTAATAGGATCTAGTTCAAGATGGAGGATGCGAATGTTTTCTCTTTGCAGAATTACAAAGCTCACGCTTATCTCTGACATTTTCAAAGTATTATGCTCGGGAATGACATAATGCATCTTGTACGAAGAGCAACAGCTCCTGTATGCATTCATGAGAAAACCCAGAGGTGCTTTAGGGAATGTGGAAAGTAGTTCTTGGTAAACATGACCTGGAAGCAATATTTCCCGGGTATCATACTTCACTGCCGCCACTAACCCTTTCATTATAAAAGGCTTGTAAATGATACATAAAAAAGTATTCTGCACTTGGCTTTTGGTAATAAAGAGTTTAAATTTACATAGCGCTGTGACAGAACCTCAAAAAACAATTCGCAATATCCCCCCCCCCCAAAAAAAAAAAAAAATAAATAAATGAACAAGATAAGATAAACAATGGTAAATAAATAAAAATAAATAAAAGATAAATGAATAATTCTTTTAAAAATGAATATTTAAGTTCTGTAACTCACTAAATGAATAAATGAATTAAGTTGGTAAATACATCAATAATGTTGAAAAGGGGAAATGAATACAAAAAAAATGAAGGAAAAAAAATGCAAAAGAAAATATTACTCTGTTTTCGATTGCACCATATGAATGTGGATGTATACTCAAATCAAAATGTAAAATATACAGATCAACACACCCACAAAATGAGTATTTGGAAAGCTTTCCTGAAGAAAGCTACATGAGAACATTATCCTTCTTCAGACACTTTGAAGGTTGAACACACTTTTTATTATTCTATTAAAGTGACTTCCAAACTAAATGTCAGGATGATTTTTCCTAAGCATGAAAAACTCATCTAGAAGAGCGTGTGAAACAATTTTGTTTCCTCTCTCTCTCCCTCTCTCTCTCTCTATCTTCAAGACAAGAATACAGGTGTATCAATTAGGGGACTTAATAGCATGCAGACAATTTCTTCCGAAAGATAAAAAGTTGGAACAAATTGAGATTGATTCTGCTGAACCTGTCTGCCTTACAAAAGCAATACTTTCCTTTCCCATCAGTTCAGCTATTAGCACCCAAACCTAATTGGGTAATTTGTTATAATGGGCACTGATAAATAAGCGACGGGGAGAAAATTTAGGTTAATAGTAATACTAATGCTTACAGTGCATACGATTATCTCTTCCCGTTTCAAAACAAATTAATGAATGTTTTATTTTAGTTAAGCACATGTACAAACATTAATTTGCAAGCATGTTGTAATTTCCCACCTCCCTAAAATCTGCATTCAGCAGTAATGAAGTGCTGATAGTCAAATAAATTAACCCACAATCTTTATTTATCCCACTTTCATCTCTAATTGAAACAGCATATTCTTGAAATAGAAAATGGACGTACTACAGACCGGTACTGAAAATGACTTTTTGAAATAACAATGATGCTACTACATGTATGAGTTAGTGCTTTAAAACAATACAACACATCTTTCAAATTATTTGCTTTGTTGTTTATTACAATCTGAAGGGGAAATAAACACCCTTCTTTGACATGTAAACACAAAAAGGAATGTGTTCTTTTGCATTCAAGATACATGTATGTTTGATTAACGGTTTTATTCACCGACATAAAAACAACTAGTTGCCAAGATGCAGATAATTGGCTGACAGAAGACTCATGCCACAAGAACACTCGTCCACACTACATCCAGGTTGGATGGTTGCTGAAAACTGAAGCAACTGCACAAATCATTGTAAGACCCACTGGCCAGGGTCAACAAAATTTAAAATTTCAATGATGATTTAAAAATAGAAAATATCTGCATGAGCACACAAAGCATTTCAGTCTTTCTTTAATGCTTTCAGCAAAGATGAATAGAGTACAATTCTGTGAAAATATTTATTTTGGGAAAGTGTTCCTTCAACCCCAAATTTCAAGTTGGGCAAGTCAAATTTACTCTTTCAGAGCCCAATCCCCTCCCCAGAACAATACTGCAAACTTCCTCAAGTTATTTGGTGGTGTTTAATCTTCAAGAGTTTCAAAACAATATTTATAGTTATAAATGTCACAATTAATTTCTAAGATGTAACAGTTGGAAATTGTCATCACCTAAAATCCAATGGGATTAGGAAAGAATTCTCCTCTGACAATAATATTTGGATTTTACATGTATGTCAGAAACTAATTCATCATATATCTTTCTAAAGGATTCAAAACAATCTGTGTCCTTATTACAAAAACAGCAAGTTGTTTCACATTCTTATGTTTAGATACACGTATCTTCAACCTAGATTATTCCTGAATCTTAACTTAGTGAGAACAGGCATACAGCTCTTTCAGCCATTATTTAGTTTTAATCATCTACAAAATGCCAGCCATATGCTAACCATAAATCAGCATGAACATGTTAGACATGAGACTGAACTAGAAGCTAGAAAGAGAGGCAAAGGCATTTATTACCACTGCAAAACATCTCCATCATAAATCATCACTTTCATATAAGCTTAATTCCTCAATGAAGGTTGGATTAAAGACATACATGTACTGTACCTTCATATCAGAAAAATAATATTTCTCATGTCCATAATAAGAATATGTTCCTGCATATGCTCCTACAGCATACAAATGAAATACAAGTATTACATGTCTTCAACAACAAAAAAAGAAAATGGCTATCTTGAATCATTCATAATAAAAGAAACAGGGAAGGCGAGGACGTTATCAGAGACTCTGTCATACTAATGTCATTGTATCAAATTACACCGCATGTATACGCACTAATGGATGTTTCTGGCAAAGGAATTCCAATCATTTTTACATTTAAACCTTATTTTTTTCATCTAATAAAGTGTAATAAAAGAATCTGGGGGTGTTTCACAAAGACTAAGGTTGACTAAAATCGCACTTAACTATGGCTGGCCATTCATGCCACTGTTTTCTTTCACCATGGATCTCTCAAAGATTTCACAAATCATGGTCAAAAATCTGCAGAATTGACAATTTTTTATTATAGTTCATTGATGAAGAAAACAAAAAATGTAAATTCTTCAAATTTGTAACAATGATTTGTACACCCTTGAGAGACCGATGGTGAAAGCAAACAGTGGCATGAATGGCCTGCCATAGTTTAGAGCGATCTGAGTCGATCTTAGTCTTTGTGAAACACCCCCATGGATTGTGAATGTCATGTATTTTGAGAGCACAAAGCAAAACTCTCAAAATGAAAGCCATTAACTTTAATACTTGCATCTTTTAAAGCTTTTCATGGATCATGAATAAATCTTACAGCACAGTCTGTCCCAGATTTTGAAGTTCTTCAGACAAACAAGAAATGAATTAAACATCAATCTTTAAATCTCCTGGTAATCTATTTGAAAGACATTCCACATGAATCTCATGTTTAATGCAACACACATGCACTAGAATCTCTAAATGAGACATTACAATTATTGGTGAGATATAACCTTATCTTTACGCCGTGGGCAGGATTCCCTCCCCAGAATGTTAATAGTGTAATTGTGTTGGTCTAAAAGCACCATTTTCTTTTCACTCTTCCCTTAACAAAATAGGATTAAAGTATTGTAAAGTTTACTTTAATGAAAAAAGCATTCCATTTCAAATCTAGACAATAAAACAGAAAACAAAACTAGAATTTTGAAACTTATCATTCAAAAGTTCATTTAAATACTTGTTAAACTTGGTTGTAATGTAGAAGAACTTGAAGAAGAAAGACACAAATGTACGACTGGTTATCTTATCAATATTTTAACGTTGATCGCCAGCAGCCTATCTGTAACAAGCGCTCTTGTGTCCTCTATACCCCGTTGCTGCCTCATGCTTTATTCTTCTGAGGGTTTTAAACTAAATCCCACTCTAAGCCAATCTAGGGTGTCAGGCGCAATACAGCGGATCACTTGTCTCCTAGCCCTCCAATAGAGGTGACCTCTGTGTAAACAACGCCAATATAAAGGCATGGGACTGACGCCCTTGAAAACTCAAGGGCATGAAAGGAGATAGGCTTATGTTACAGCTCTTTGCAAAGGAGCTAAAAAGTAGACAGTTGACTTTCTCCCAAGAGGAACTTGTCATTTGACTATGTCAATAAAAAAAAAATGTAGATTCGCTCTGTAGAACAAGATAAGATTTTAATAATTTAGTCACTTTCCAATCAGATAAGCTAAGTTTATGGGAGAACAAATTTTAAGAACAAAAAAAAAACCTTGGTAGATTACCATAACCAAATATGAGGACTGTGATGCTCTGGGATTTCTTTTAGAAGAAAACTGAATGTGACTTGAAGTTTTCCTTTTATCCAGATTGAACAGACAATTGTTCAACAGCCTCACAAATTCTGAACTATTGAAATATGAGACAAGAATTCAACAATTATATCTAATACATTCTAGGTAAATGCATGAATAACTAAAGACTTCAAGATGAGATTTTAATATTTTAATAACTTTCCAATCAGTTAAGTGAAGTATAAGGGTGAACAAATTTTCTGAAGGAAAAATATCTTTTTCCCCCATCTTTTTGACCCTCCAACGGCCATTTTATTCAACTCAAGTCATGAACATATTTGTACATAATAAAAAAGAATATCATATAATGTAATAAAATAAAAAATTATACATGACAAATATCAACAGTGATAGGCGATTACTGAAAACATAACGTAATGAAAATAATAATGAGAATACCTTGTTGGATTACCATAACCAAATATGAAGACTGTGATGCACTGGGATTTCTTTTAGAAGAAAACTGAATGTGACCTGAAGTTTTCCTTTTATCAAGATTTAACAGACAATTGCTCAAGAGCCTTACAAATTCTGAACTATCGAAATACGAGACAAAAATTCAACAATTATATCTAATACATTCTAGGTCAATGCATAAATAACTAAAGACTTCAAGATGAGATTTTAATAATTCAGTCACTTTCCAAATCAGATATTTAAGCTAAGTTCAAGGGAGAACAAATTTTCTGAAATAAAAAAAGTGTTAGACTACCATAACCAAACATGAAGACTGTGATGCTTTGGGACTTCTTTTAGAAGAAAGTTGAATATGACCTGAAGTTTTCCTTTTATCCAGACTGAACAGAAAATTGCTCAACAACCTTATAAATTCTGAACTATCGAAATACGAGACAAGAATTCAACAATTCGTCCATGTTTTCAAGAAGTGACGGATGAGCACGCAACTTAAAAAAGGTTAGTTTTGAGTAAATCGCTTTCAAAGTTTCAAACCTCAATCTCCACCTCTTTAATGTATGAAGGGTGAAATAAATGTTATATCCTCATAAAGAGCATATTCTGAACAATGTTCATTATATTAACCATTTGCATATTCCTTTCATATTTTAGAAGAAAACATTGCCGTCATTTCGTGAAAACACAAAATTCAAGGTCCCACTGGATTTTGTTTTCACGAAGTGACGGATCTCAGCCGCACGAGTATTAAACAAATGGGACTTGATGAGCGCACATTTGACCTAATTGTGCGCGATCACGTAAGGTGCGCTCTTATTTTTTTCACAAAGTGAGGGAACTCAACCGCACACGTAAAACATACGGGACAGCTGAAAGCCGTCACTTCGTGAAAACAGAAAATCATTTTACTAGGTATTTTCTTGTTGACGTCATTGCTATAGTTAAATAATTAGACATTGTTAGTGAAAGATGTCCAAAAATTCAAAAACCTCAAAACTGAAAAAATTGTGATTTTCCTCATATCCTTCACTTCGTGAAAACAGGGACGAATTATATCTAACACATTTTAGGTGAAGGTATAAATAACTTAAAGACTTCAATCCATTCATACACTGTGCCTGAGATACAAACCAAAAAACAAAATACATTTTGAATTTTTTATGAAAATAGATCCTTTAAAACTTTCTGCTACTTATGAAAACATCAATCTATTCATCCATAAAAATTGCCTCATGAATTTTTCAGCCCTCATACATCAAAATTTTATTACAAGAATATGAGTGAACGATGGCATAAGCAAGAAAATTCACATCAGTAAAGCAACAAGCTTAGCTGATTCAATCATGCTTTATAGTTCTGCTCAATTTTAGAATATGAATAATGCATAAACAGGACAGCACTCAAAAAGTGCAGGTGACATTGTTACTTAACCCATCAATGCAAACATTTATTTCCACCTTGCCAGTAAAAAAACCCCAAAATAGAATGGAAATTAGCACAGTAAACAAAAATAGTGCATATCAGAATAATCCATTCTTGAATATGATCATGACACGGAAGATGAGTGTTTGGTATGATGTTGTCAATAACACATGGTTTCTGTTTTGTATGTTACCCTGTTCAAGGTTTCATCCCTTTAAAGGTTATGTACAGTTTCAGTAAGCCCTCAAAGACTCATCACCAGCTTTTTGTGGATTTCAATAGTACATGTAGCTAAACAGCAAGATACTCGCGACACGAAGATGCTATGAAGTTTTTTTCTTCCTCAAGTTGAATATTAAACAAATAAAGAGAAAAAAAATGCATGGGTCCTAGCATAGGCCAGGTGGTAGCCATTTAATTTGCATTTCTTTCAGAAATTTAGACAAAAATGTACTGGAAATCATAAATTGAATTATAATTCAATATCACATGATCTCAAACGTGTATCTTTTCTATACAAGGCGGACAGTGTGAAAATATATTTAATCAGTTTCATGCTAATTTATTTTCACTACCAAAACTGGATATGAGCTTTAAATTCTAGTGGAGTGGGCAAATCACACTGTCTAAGATTCACTCTTCAACATGCCATTTGAAATGCTTCACCAAAAAAGGGCTAATTATTCAAATGATAGAGATTTACTATATACTGGTGACAAAACCCAATGACTTATGGATTAGGTCGAAAAATAACAAATTTGGATGCAAATCTAATTTCATCAACTCATTTCAGAATTGTTTCGGGGGAGCTAATTTAGATATTGATTAGATACACACATGTAATGATTGCAACTTTAACATAATTTAGGTCAATCATGAATGACACTGTTGCATCAAGCACTTATTTTTACTTGTATGCATAATCGCATTGGCACACATTGTTGGAGGCTCATAGGTTAACGTGGTGACGGAATTCTGGAAGAATATGCTGGCAAACGTTGTGTGCACTCACACATTACTCATAATGGATGCTCCGCCGATAGATCATCTTGCCCCAGGAAAGTAATCACATCAAAAAGATTACACTAGGAGAAAACTTCAATTCTCCAGAGAAATTAATGTCTCTCGCTTGCTAAGCCAGCACCCGTTTCTCTCTTACACGCTCTCACTGCCCCCCCCCCCCCCCATTTCTCTCCCCATCCCTTGTATTTGTTTTACTTATTTTGAAGGCGGAGCAAACTACAGGGGAAGTATATGTAATATGGAATGAACAACCCCCCCCCCCCCCATCCAATTTCCCTCTCTCTCTTTCTCCTCTCTCAAATCATTTGTTTTTACATTTATGTCTGTCTACTTATAGCTCTTATCTGTCTGTTTTCTTTCCTCTCTCTCTCTCTCTCTCTCTCTCTCTCTCTCTCTCTCTCTTAGCTCTCTTAGCTCAGACTATTTAAAGTCTGTCTCATTGGCTGTCTATTAATGTCTCTTTCTCTCTCTCTCTCTCTTCTCACTCTCACTCTCTCTCTCTCTCTTACCATCTCTCTGTCTCTGTCTCTCTCTTTCCCTCTCGCTTTACCTCCTCTATCTCTGAATGCTATTATTCATGGGAGATCAGACTGAGAGCAAATTAAAAAAATGAATAAACCATGAGAAAGCCTGACGTCTTGACCCAAAACAAAAGCTTTATGTGGAACAAGCTGAAAAGTAGGTTACACAAAGGGAGACTGGAAAAGTACTTTGATTTACCGCATTATGTGTGTCATTGCATTTTAAGAAACTAGTTGTTGTGCTGAATTCTAGTTTCTCTACAGGCCTTTTCACACTTGCAAATTCTGCTCGGACCTGGACTATTGGACGAGGGGGGGGGCCTTAGCCTTAATGATGGCAACAGATTTTCCTTGGCCCACTTTCTGTTTACACGTGTGGGTTTTTTTTTGCAAAAGCGTGCTAGCCCAACTGATAATCCTGTATTACAATTGGGCCAGCAAAAAAAGCAGGGTTAACCCCACAATTACAATGCAAAGCAAGTGAATGTGAACAGGAAGAAAAAATAATCTGGGGTCAAGCAATGAAGACAAAGCCCAAATCCCTTTGACCAATCAGAAATGAGGTATTTATAAACATGTCTTTTATACTAACACTTATTCGTGAATTAGAGTTTTGCTTGGGATATCTTTCGGAAAGTATGGGGTTAACCCATTCGTGACAGAGGTCCACATTTTGTGGTTTGGCCTAATATCTTTTGATGCAAAGCCCTAAAAATCATACCAAATACATGAGCAGAAAGAGCAAAATATTCTACACAAACTGTGCCAATTTTGGTTACGTCAATATTTGTTGTTTGATGCTGAAATTTTTTTAAAGGAAAATAAGCATTAAAATCCTTAAATTGGCAATGTGATAGAAAGTTCAAAATCACTGTTTTCCCCTGCAAATTGGCAACTTTTTGACTTCTCATCATAATTTCTGTCAAGTTATATTCATTTCAAATACATGACGTTTTATAAGTAAAATGTAGCAATAAAATAAAACTGTTGGTGTTGCCAATTTGAAGAATAAAAGCTGATCAAATTAGGCTTTAAATAATTCCTGTCACGAATGGGTTAAGAAAATGTTAGTGTGAACAGTCAGTTCTCTCCTATAAGACTTATTCAGGGAGTGTGAAAAGTGAAAATCATGGACTGTAGTAAAATACATTTGTAGATTAAGATGTTATTAAATAGCAGAATTTGCGTTCTTTACATAATTTCATGTATTGAGAATAAGGAAGCACTAGGCATTCAAACTCGACTTGACGGTTCGTAAAAACGTTTTCTCCAACACACGTGTCTGCACATGTGTACTGACTCGCCGGTTCATAAAAACGATGACGATTTAATATAAGTACAGAAAATCAATTTAATGAAAAAATCAATAAATACCAAGAATGGTTTCATATCTACATAAGATGTATAACAAAAAAGAGAAAAAAACTGCAAACATATGTAGAAAATCCATATTTACTTGAATCAAATTAGGTAATAAGAGTACATCTTTGTAAAGATATTTAGAGCCCACATGTACCTCTTTCACTGCCACCCCCTTCCCCACTCTGCCAAGTGAAATTTTACAAATATAGAAATAAATGCATGTACAATATTTAAAAAACAAATATATTCTCACTATTTCAATATATGTGAATAATGTGATACTCCAGAAAACACAACTAATTTCCTGAAAATATGAGACAGGATACACATAAAGTTATGAGAGAGAATAACAGAGACACAAGTAAGATTGGATGCTCCTCGCAACTATCATTCATGCACGCATCATGTGACGATATTAAAACTGTTTATACGAGCTGACGTCCCAGGGGGGAAGCCCCCATGCCTGTAAGATGATCCCTCCAACTTGATTAATGAGAAATCTGACAATATCTGCCCGCTCTCCGCTAGGCTTGTCTGCCTAACATACACAATCTTTGGGTTATGTCAACTCAAAAGAGACAAGTACATTTAATCCCAGAGATTACATTGATACATGAACGTACAAGTTAACCCGCTGAGCACAATTTGATTTTAGTGTGACAGGAATTTTGCACAGACCACAGCCCGAGTTATCTCGGGCTGCATTCAATGGGTTAAAGGGGATGATGGCTTGAAGGAGATTCCACTGTGGACTAGGTTCAAATATTAGAGTTTTATCAGGCAATTATTTTGTTAGAGGCCATAAAGTGAGAGATATACAAACATTATATTTATACTGTTCTTCAGATTCATCCCCGAGGTGTCAGAACTGCTAAAAGCAGGAATATGGGGAAAGTAGATTTTGGACAAGAAACCTTTTCTCTTTCTTTCAAATGTAAATCAACACAAACTTCTATGTAGGTTTGTCACAGAAAAGAGGATATCATCTTATGAAAACAAGCCTTAAGGATATACATTGACTTAAATCATGTTGGTTCCAAATAGGCAGCAATTTCTAGAGAAAAAAAATATGAAAATAGAAAAAAAAAGGATCATAGGGAAACTGCCCCCCCCCAAAAAAAATACTTATGGCACAAGTAGGGGCATGTTTGAGGAAAATCAAGAAAATGAAGTTATGACTATCTAAACAGAAAAGGATAGCAAGAGGGATATGAAGAGAGCAATGAAAATTGAGAATGAGAGAAAAGATACAAAGAGAGAGGAAGAGAGAGAGAGGAAGAGAGAGGAAGAGAGAGGAAGAGAGAGAGAGGAAGAGAGAGGAAGAGAGAGGAAGAGAGAGGAAGAGAGAGAGAGAGGAAGAGAGAGGAAGAGAGAGGAAGAGAGAGGAAGAGAGAGGAAGAGAGAGGAAGAGAGAGAGAGAGGAAGAGAGAGGAAGAGAGAGGAAGAGAGAGGAAGAGAGAAAATTATCAGGAGGGGAGAGAGGAGAGACAGAGAGAGAGGTGGGAGAGCAAGAGAATGAAAGACAGAGAGAAACTGTACCAGGTTCCAAGAAACTGCCACTTCAAAAAAAAAAAAAAAAAGACATCAAAAAGGATTAAAAAGATAAAGTGTAGACCACAATTGCCAGAATCTGTACAGCTAACTGACTGAAGAAGATTTGATGGAGTGGATTATTTACTTTCAATTTGGCGTGCGTTCATGGCCGGTTGGGAAGGACAGTAAAATCTACTCATTGTCAGCACCCCTTCTATCCTGCATGACTGCCAGCATGCATCGGTACCAACCAGAGCTAATATGCAATTAAATGTTCACTTACGAATACTAGACTATTACTGATGGCAACGAATGTGATGTTTCCATTTTGCCGAAGACTACTTAATTCAGTTAAAGGGAAAGATTGCTATCAGTAATGTAGAGACCATGGAGGCCAGATGGTATCTTCAAAATCCTGATGCATCAGCAAAACAATATTTGGTGCCACATGAATGCACATAGACATTCCACTCTTTTTTGGACTTTTTTTTTCAAATCCAGAAAATACTATTTACTAATGAAATAATTAAAAGCCATGTCCATTTTTTTTTTCTCATCTTATTTCACAATTACTTGATTTGATTAATATTTCAAAATGTTAAAGAACTTAAACCATTACATATACTATAGAAGCAATGATACAGAATGCTTGGAAAATTTATAATTAATATGATGAAGCATACAGATAGTAGTTTTCTGCACTGAATCTAATATGCAGATACTCAGCATTAATACATGTATGCTAAAAAGATTAAGTCCAAATTAGGTCATGTCAGAATTCATAAAAACCAATATCAATACACAATCAAGTTCAATAGGAAAAATGCAGAGCAGAGCAACTCTCTCAGACGGAGAAATGATAATCAGAAAATTTCATCCAAATAATTCAAATCACAAAAACAGTCCTCTCTCTCTCTCTCTCTGATAATTATGAATCACCCACTGTCTGTTGGTTTCCCTCCCCCCCCCCCCTTCATTCCTAATTACATGCCATTCACTGTTGCTCTGCAGATGAAGTATTATTTTTGTCATCGACCCATCTTTCCAGAAACGATTGCTTCAGAATTCTCATCAACAACTTATGAATAGCACTCACTGAGAAAATGCAACACTACTCAGCATATTATTGGTAGGGTGATATAACCTTGTATCTCAAATTTTGGTGGATATTACTTTTTATTAATCTCCAGATAAGCAGCCAAGTGATATCTTGTCCAAATCGAAGCTCTCTTACCCCCAAAATGAAGCCACCATGGCATGTCAAAGGGAAGGCAATCCCATTCCTTATAGTGTTCTGGCAGCCATATTATTTCACTTTCCTGAACATTTGATTTTTTTCATAATTATACAAGGTTTGTCGCCCAACCGATGACATATGTACAGTAAACATGGGGCTTGTTTGCTTGATTAAAAGTTTTCATTATGAAATATTCAACATTGAAATTCTTCAAAGCCTGATTGTTTTTGTGCTATCAGATTATTCTTTTACTCTATGGGGCAAACCACCATCAGCATTACTTTAGTTTTGATCAAATTTCTTTTCCATGAAAATGTATTTGTACCTGTGTACTTTGAAGAAAAAAAAAAAGACAGAGCATGACTATTTGTTGAATTATTTAAAAAGCTTTTATAATGCAACAGATAAGACTGAAATAATAGCTTGGAACTTTATAAGCTTTGTAAGTAAAAGTTTGCTTTGATGTCCCGTGAAGCAATTTCCCAAAGTTAAAAGGCATTTGTGGTATCCACAAAGAAACAAATGATGCTAAGCACTATTGATGTCATGTGCATGTATTTGTGCATATATATAAAATGTGAAGTTCTTGCAAAAACAACATCTGGAGGACATGATTGCATTACAGAAATTATCATCAAAATGCCAGAGGTTTAAAGCTTAATTGGTAAACAGCATGATGACAAAAAAATGGAATGAGAGGAATAAATAAAATGCAAAAGCAAAGAAAAATGACCAGATGAATTCATATGGGCCTATTTTGTAAATCAGCACAGCCCACGCATTTCTAATAATACATGCACTGACTGTACACACTTGTAATGCTTCATTTTAAAATAATGAATTTATATTAGCTAAAGGAGATGTGTATTATACAAAACAGAAGTGCAATAACATCAAAGAAGTCCACTGTCCTCAAACTAATCAAAGGTATAAGGATGTTTGGATACTGAACTTGTATCATCTCTTGCAGTTCTCCAACTGCAATATGCTTTTTTTTTTCTTTTGATAATCTAAGATCTAGCAGATGAAATAATCTGGTGACACTCTCTCTATGGCTATACAGGAAGGTCACTCTGATTTGTCAAAAACAAAAAACAAAAAACAATATTCATTTTTCTTTTCACTTTGAATTTCTCAAGCAAAATAACTTATCCACAGTCATCTTCAGAGAAGTCTTGGCTTCCACAGGAAATGAATTCCTGGCCTGCTTTCATAGCAAAGTGCAATTTCAATCAGTCCTGCAAAGTTTGTCATTATGGCCATGTACATGGACATGTGTGAAAAGAGGCATCCTGGTTCCTTAAGCAGCCACATGTATAACACGTACATATAAAAGACTCCAACAAATGCATTATTCTTAATATATACTACATATTTCTCACTGATTTGCTGGCAGGAAATATTTTTTGTCAATCCCCCAAATCCCCACATCCTTTATACTAAAGTTCAAGTCCATAAGGTGAAAAAATAGAACTGTATCAAGTTTGTTAACCCACTGAATGCCCAGAGATAACTCAGGCTAGAGTCTATGGAAAATGGGTGTTATACAGAACTCACATCATACTCAACAGGTTAATATCAGTATTAGTAAAGAGAAATACTGCCTATTTCACCTCTTCCACATCTGAAGAATGCTTTGTAATAATATGAATTAAAATAGCTTCATGTGGCACTTTTACGGTTTATAGATAATCTGTAAACAAGGTCTTTCAAACTGACAAAGAATGAGAGAGCTCACAAACTGATTTTCACTTTTCCCCATAATTCCACCTTCTCTTTAAATGTTAACTGATCAAAGCAGCTGATAATAAATCACCCATGTTGTTTGATTGATTGTAATACTACCCTTCCAGTTCATATTCTCAACTCAATACAGACTATCCACGGCACTTGATTAATTTTTGAAACATCAATTAAGTATAGATGTGTTGTGGTTTGCGGTCACTTCTAACACGCTAACCGGTGAATACCACTTGTTCCTAATCTATACAGGCTTGTTACACTTGCAAATTGCAGGGCATAAATTATGCACATGTATGCCCTCCATATTCATACGTGTTTGTGCAGAGCGTAACCGGTGGTATAGGCCTTTGACCACTTCAGTGGAAGATTATGTAGGTGAGTGACTAGAAAGAAAGTTGAAATCCTGCAAAGACAAAAATAAATTGTGAGCTTCCTCATTCTTGTATAATCTGTTTATGTGGAAGAATATCAGAATAAAATATCCCTGGAAAAGAACTGCTTTTGTAAACAGCATGAGAAGTAGTTTCCAATTTTTACATGTATTTGGACAAAAAGTGTCAGCCCCATGTACACTTATTGTGTCAAAACCTTTTTCACTGTTTGTGATTTTCAGCAAGATGTAATAAAGTTGATGATTCAAAGACACCATAACGCACAATTATTTCTAATTACATGCACTTCACTTCATAATCAACCAGTCACAATAACTTTTACAGTGGTTTTTTTTTCATAATGAAGTTACTGATGTATCCTCATGGGTCCTCTTTTTAGTTGATAGATGCTTTTACTTCAAGATTGCTTGGGGGGGGGGCAGTTTTCAAAAGATTTATCCCCTAAACGAGTTTAACCTCCCCTATGTCTCAACAATGACAAATGACAAATTGATTACATTAATGATCACGGAACTGCTGGCTGCCATGCACGATGTTTCGTACCATTCGTTATTTCAAAATTATATAATGAAAGGTTGATGACATCTAAAAATAAACAGAAGTGCATGTGTAATTGTATTTTATAAGGAGTCAAGCTGTTAAAGTACACGCAGGAGCCACACGATGAAGCATACTGGTTGCATGAGACTACAGTACATATCTTTCATGGGATATGTATAAATTGCATACAGTAATGTTCATCTCAGTGCAAAAATTTCTATCGACTCAATCATGCTTCATTACATTTCTCTCAACAATTTAACACACGCTGGCTTCTTCAGAACAAAGAAAGCTTTCAAAAAGGAATATTATTCATCATTATCTATATAGGGCATTTTAGCAGCACATTATAAGCACATATTTTATGTCTGCATGATTTGTCTGTGCAATATCAGAGCATATTGTATACAAGGCAAACGCCAAGCGTTGTCTCGCCTGCATATTGCAGTCATGAAGAGACTGCATGTCAAAACTATGCTATATGACTTCTGAGGCTGTCAGCAGTTTAGGGGGTGAATTGTGGTTCTGACAGTTTACATATGCAATAATGGTATAGGCCTACTTTATCCCTAGGAAATCAGATAACACTAAGAATGCTGTTAATACTATGAAGCTATAATTATTTCCATGCAAGTAAGGAAATGAATGTTAGTGAAAAAGAATGTAACTGATAATAATGTGAGTAAAATTGTAAAATTAAATTAATTATTAAGGTGTTATGACAAACTTATTGTTTGAAAAATGGTATGAATTTGGTGATTCCACGTCAAAGCTATAGAAAGTTATTAGGTGTACAACATAGCACAGTGCCAGTTATGAAAAGTTCATTGACCTTTGACCTTTGACCTTAATCAAATTCAACTCACATTCGAACTTGACCTGCACCTTCAAGAGATGGACCTCTCATATGAATTTGGCAATCCTACCTCGAAGGTATAGAAAGTTATTGTGTGTACAACATAGCACAGTGCCAGTCATGGAAAGTTCATTGACCTTTGACCTCTGACCTTATTCAAATTCAACTCATACTCAAACTTGACCTGTGCCTTCAAGAGATGTACCTCTGGTATAAATTTGGTGATCCCACCTCGAAGCTATAGAAAGTTATTGTGCGTACAACACAGCACAGTGCCAGTCATGGAAAGTTCATTGACCTTTGACCTTAATCAAATTCAACTCACATTCGAACTTGACCTGCACCTTCAAGAGATGGACCTCTTGTATGAATTTGGCAATCCTACCTCGAAGGTATAAAAAGTTATTGTGTGTACAATATAGCACAGTGCCAGTCATGGAAAGTTCATTGACCTTTGACCTTTGACCTTATTCAAATTCGACTCATATTCGAACTTGACCTGCGCCTTCAAGAGATGGACCTCTGGTATGAATTTGGTGATCCCACCTTAAAGCTATAGAAAGTTATTGGGTGTACAACACAATTGTTGACGACGACGCCGCCGACGACGCCGACGACGACGCCTACGCCGACACCGGAAATAGTGATACCTATGTCTCGCTCCGCAGGCGAGACAAAAATGCCGAATTCCCCATATGCTCATGTACATTGCCGTGCAATATTATGCGATATTGCATGGACTCTTCGCGTGCGCGCAATAAAACAAACCTGCGCAATAAGGATTACAATGCGCGGATACGCAATACACACAATGCACAAACGACACTTTGATGACGTCATAAAGATGTAAGTCAAACTTGTGTGATCAAAATGAATGTATGATGGGGGCCCTTTTGAGTTGCTGAAATGACTTTTATTGAATTCTAAATCCCTTTCTTGTTGGGTATAGATAATAATAATTATATAGGATGGCTTTATTTCATGGAATACCAGGAATATTCCACTCGTTAGGGCTAATATTGCACTCATCTTCGATTTGTGCAATATTGGCCCTAATTCGTGGAATATTCTCTGGTATCCCATTCAGAGCCATCCAATATAACATAAATATTTTAGGCACTAGATTCTTGGTTTGGAATGACAGTAATTACCTAATTCAGTGCTTCTCAACCTTTTTTACCTCGAGGCCCACTTTGGCAATTGAATTTTTTTCCGGCCCACCTTCATTCTTAAAATATTTTGAGGCCCACCTCACATAATCTCAGTGAGAAAAAAAATCAATAAAACATGACAAAAGAAAATAGCGAATTGTGTGGTAATTATCGGACCACTACCTACATTACATTACAAAATCCAACCTACAAGTATGGTTGCAATAAATGAAAGATTGATATAATACCCCCACCCCAAATGCACAGAAATTTTCGAAAATTTTTAGCACATTGCATTGATGATAATCCACAACCATGACAACTGTTGGTGTTATTTTAATGTGTTTAATAAATTCAATTCACTTTGATGTTAACAGGAAAGCTGAATTCAAGAATTTTTTTTCCAAAATATTTTGGACTGACCTCGCGGCCCACCTAAGAAAGCTTCGCGGCCCACCAGTGGGCCGCGGACCACCGGTTGAGAAGCGCTGACCTAATTTACATTGAGTACACTGTGAAAAACTTATATCAGTAAAATACATTTCAAAAATAGATATGAATCTGATCAGTTTGTCACGGACGGACATTTTCAAAACATTCGAACTTGGAAGGCTTGTAAAAATTAAGTGACAGGGTATCATGGATTACTTTATGGTTTATCATGAAGGATGTCGCTAAGTGTTCTGAGAAGTACATGAGTTTGGTTGTCATGGTTTCCTATGCATATGCAAATGAAATAAAGGTTCAGTGTCACGGACAGACAGGATAAAATTAGGTGTGTGACCTTCTAGTACTATTTTGCTATTTATATCCAAGTAAATTGACCTTTCTGAATATTTTCAAGTACAAATGTTAGTCACATAAACTGGCTTCCCTACATGTATCATCCATTTAGCATTTGAAATCAAATCATTGATTTTGTAGGAGATGTTAAAATGGTGTGTCACGGACGGACATTTTGGTTAAAAAGCGTAATTTACAACAACACCCCTGCTGAAAATGGTTTAGTCCAAAGAAGTCCCATTTTAGAACTTTCTAAGGAACCATAAACAAACAATTTGAGATACAAATAAAGTTGGATAAAATTTCTCAACATTCTATACCATGAGTGTCACGGACGGACAAAATGTTGTTCTGAACTGATCACACTCATATGGCATACACAATTACATACTTCTGTAAGACTCATATTAAGCTTGCTCAGAATTGAGACACAATCAGAGTGCTTTTATTATGATTAAAAATATCATTCAAAACCCACATACACAGGAAGCATGTCTATCATAACATTTTTCACTGAAACCAAATTTCAAGTTTTTATGCTTCAATGAACGTTAAAAACCTGTTTTCTATTACTAAAATATTGACTTTCATTTTCATATTACTGTATATCCAGCACTAAATCATCCGTTGAAAAGAGATTGAATACAATGTATGTCATGAAATACATCATGGCATAAACTGTTATCAACAAAATCATTATTGCTTCTTCATCCATAGTTAAATCTTGTTGAGCACGATTTGATGGCAGCATAACATGCATTTTCCATAGACCTTAGCCCAAGTTATCTAGGGTTTGCAGTTTTCTATAGTATTCAATGGGTTAAGTGGGATTATGGGATATAAGGTTTTTTCATGAACTTTAAGTGTGGCGATAGTTCATAGACAGCTTTTAAGACTCCCTGACCCTTGTAGTCTCTACTATAATCTTAGGATAATAAACCTTGGTCTACTGTCTATCATATATCACGCGGTAATGAGGCTTAAAGTCCCATGAGTTCTGCACTTAGAATACCAGAGGGTCGGAGCTGCAGTAGGTTAAACCCACTATCACAACACAACTATAAATATTCATTAGAGGCAAGTCACGTCAATACAATCGATAGGTGGAGGCGAAGGCTTTCTGCACTGTACCTAAATTGGTTGGAGAGCGGGAATAGACGAAGGCGGATGTCCTTGTGGAAAGGCCTGCTACCGGTGCATATGGGATGCAGCTTGGATGGGGTGTTTGGAGAGCGGGAGACGGAATGGGGAGATGCGCTGTTATGAAATATCATGAGCATGGGACAAGATCATGATTTAATTAAGAGTGAAAATTCAATAATACCATTTCTTTTCGATCGACATCTATTTTCCACAGTTCCATGCCGTCTCTAACTTTTTTCTTTTGCTCTCTCTTCATTTTATTTATCTCCCTCTCTCTGTTCCTCATTCTTAATCCTTCTCTCTCTTCTCCATCTCTTTCTCTCCTTTTCTGCCCCTTCCTCCCCAACATCTTTTCCTCTATCTCCTCCCCATTCTCTCCCCCTCTCTCCCCCTCTCCCTTTCTTTTCTTTCTGCCCCTCTCTCTCTTCCTCGCTCACTTCTCTAACTCTCTGTCAATCAACTTCCAAGGTAGTATCTGTTGGGATTCCTACACACTCGAGTGCACCATAAACAGTCACTATAATTGAATCAATATTTCATTTATCCTTCTTTAGTTTTGATCTAATTCTGTTATCAATTCCCAATCTATACAAATTATGTCTATTTGCTTTCAAATATCCCCTGTACCCTGCCCATTAGTGCCTGAGTAATGCTAAAGAATAAACCTATACATGCATTCATAATAGGCAATGACCATGATATTTATAAACGCATGTTACACGGCTAAGTGCGACTTGGCTCAAGGTTTGCCAAATGTTTTTATTCCTTGATGTGCATGCCTGCAAGGCAGACATGCATAGAAAAGTATCATCTCGCAGGTTTGGGTTTCCATCCGACCCACTCTCTGGGCCATGGAAAGCCGCAAATGGAATTCGTCTGAGAGCCTTCTTGAGCCCAAAGAAGCGCTAGAAGTAACAAAGGCAACAGAGAACATGAGACGTACGCACTGCAATTAGATCATGGGGAGATAACCGCTTCGCATCCTGGTCTTTATAATATATGCAGACATGCGGTGCTAAGAAAAATGTTTCTATTATCTCCCACTTATTATCATCATGAACAGGCAGCTCTATAATTCAAGCGGTTAGACTCTGCTCTCAACTTTAACATAACATACATGCATGTTAAGAATGTGCAGGGTACTTAAAGTGATTACACAATGGTAATTTTTTTTTTTATTTATGATCGAGAATAGAATTCTAAGAAGAATAACATTAAAAATTTGATGATTTTCAATCGAAATAAATGCATTTTGGCTACTTTTCTCATAGAAAGTCAAGAGTTGACCAAAAAAAATTAGTATGAGGTATGACGTAAAAGTGGGTACTCAGCTTCGCGCATAGCAGTTGTGCGGCGCGCTAGACTGTACAATATGTATTACACCTTGTGCGCATTTTGCTAGAATTGCGCGACAAGATACCCACTTTGACGTCATTTTGACGTCAAAGTGGGTACCCAGTTGAAACTGGGTCACAGATGAGGGGTCAAAAATGTCCTGAAATCTTACCACATTTGGGGGTTTCCTTGGCAACACGACTTTTTAAAAAACTATAGGCAGATTATTTTCTGCTAATAAAATCATGCTCTTTTAAATGAACTAACATTTTTTCAGCATTGGGTACCCCCTTTAAATGATACCTGCCTTAAAATTTGGCACCCTGTATGCTTAGATGTACATGTATTCATATAGTTTTGAAGCTCATGTTGATTATATGAGGGGCGTTCACCAAGTTCATAACCCAACAATGAAAGAGCAGGTACACGTATTCCATGACGTAATGATGCCTTATGAATATTTCATCTTGTCCATTACAGGTGACAAGATTTCATTTCAGCAGCACCCCCACCTACATGTATGTACAACAGAACTTACTATGGAAACCAAGAGAGAACACCTCCAAGAACTCAAAATATCCAGGGTTTAGTGAAACAAAGGGCTATTTGCATTTTTTATTTGAATGAGATTTTGAAATTAAAATGAGCCAGTAGAGACCAGGAACCCATCAGTAACAATGGTTTCTATAGCAAACTTTGCTACACCTGGGTATCACCCAAAATAGATACATGTATGGCTATCTGCTTTACACTGCAGTGTGTCAGTGCAACAAATCTTCATTTCAAGATTTATCAAAATTGCCAAAAAATGCAGATAGGCCTTTGTTGCACTAGACCCTCGATATATATCTTCAATAAAACCTCAGAAAGCCTAAATGGAATCCTAAATACATGTATTCAATGAAATCTTAATTTCAGTTCAAATTCCCATCTACATTATCAAATTTGAATCATTATGTGATTTTGATCACATCATCAGGTTAGTGCTAGAATGGCATTATCTGAAAAACTTAACACAATTAAACATCCCTCTGGCTCTCAACGGAAGATAAGCAGGTTACCAATTTTTCATTCAGTTAAGTCCAATATTACTTCATTACTCGTCTCTACCCTTTGGTTTTAACAATATCTTACAGCATGATAAAGAATGCAAAAGTTTTTTCCAAAATAAAGATGTATAAATGCATGAATATACATTTGATAGTAGCCTGATCAATGGCCTTTAATAACCTACGAAGATAGACTTGGAGGAGACTGCTCATGACACGCTGAAGACACCTTCTCAAGAACATGCCCAGCTCGTCCGTCGTTGTAGTTCACACTGAAATTATGTGTTGTGATGGGGGAAATCTTGATTAAAAAACAGTTTGACCGCAGGGAGGACTTGCTAAATTGCAGCATATCTGATACCCTGAGCTGAATAATATTGATAGGTTGCAGGGCAGTGGGATGGGTGCAGGTGAACAACCCCCGTATCACAATACTAAGCATCGACTCAGATAGACTGAGAGACAAATGAGATGGATTTTACATGCTAGATTTAATGAATATGTTGGGGGTATTTGATAAGGAGCTCTCACTATGAACATGGCAGACAAAGAAAGCGGACAAAATAAACAATCCCTCATTCTACCCTTCACAATGGTTCTGGTAGTCAAAAGAACATCCCATCACAGCTATTATGTTTAATCATGTAGTTCCAGGTGAATATCCATGTGGCACCTGTTCCACATATTTTAGACAATAGCAGTGAAGGAATGTTCTTTTGACTACCAGAACCATTGTGAAGGGTAGAATGAGGGGTTGTTTATTTTGTCCGCTTTCTTTGTCCGTCATGTTCATAGTGTCTTGCACAGGTTAAAACAAAAACTGATTCAATGGGTTGTGCAATGATCCAGGTGTGTTGCTATGTCAGTGCATAAATTATCTTTTGTTAGGCATACTTGAAGCCCCCCAGTTAGAAATTACCATAAAAAACAGCACCCAAACCGAATTGGTCTATACATGCAGGTGTTATACAAGGACACCAGGTTCCTAAATGCTATTGGTGAAATATTACATTTCTATACATCACAAAACACAACACATCTTGATACGGCTAATATATGCCTCTGTATCATCAATACTGACAGGTCATGTGACAGATCATGTGACAGAGGTGAACAGCCGGGCTCTCCAAACACACTCGGCCTCTCATCAGGATAGATGAGGGAGCATTAATATCGCACAACATGACACATTATTCCTGTGAGGATCAATGTAAACGAGCCCCAAGGGAAAGACTCAAACAAGATATATGAGATATACATGATGAATGATAGAATAGCTCAGGATGAAGGTTAACCCTTACAATGCCATGAGGGTACCCAGCTACTGTGTTAACATCGATGCAGGGAACATCTACATATCTAATGATATAGAACTTTATGTAAGATGACATTTTGTTCAAATACTTTTATTTCTCAAAAAGGGAACATTAAATGAATAATATAGGTGTGCTTGAAGCATTATCACTGACATTAGTTTTTACTGTTCAAGTTTCATTTTTTGAGTGCACAGTGCTGAATGGTTCTTGTTTGTACATGCACAGACAGATTGTTTCCTGACTGCTGTAGGTTGATCCACATATCATATAAATAGCACGAAGGTTACATTCCTGGAATTGATAACACATTGAGCACCTTGTTTGGTGGATACTTGGTTTATATAAATATCCAATATTACTATTATTACTATTATTATTATTATCATTATCATCATCATTATCATTATCATCATTAGCATTAGCATTATCATTATTATCATTATCATCATCATTATCATTAGCATTATCATCATCATCATCATCATCATTATTAATTATCATTATCATTATCATCATCATCATCATCATCATCATCATCATCATCATCATCATCATTATCATCATCATCATCATCATCATCATCATCATCATCATCATCATCATCATCATCATTATCATCATCATTATCATTATTATTATTATTATTATTATTATTATTATTAATCAGAGGAAGATGTGAAACAACCACTGTAAGTGGAGGTGTGCCCTATGATAATTGTTGTAAGGTGGCACAATAAATTTGAACTTAAAAATGAGAGAACAGCATTCTCAAAGTTGTTTACCTGTATCTCTCTCGAGCTGAGCTCACAGTTGCTTTTAAATACACCTTTCCTACTTCTCGTCATAGGGCTTCAGGGAAATCAACACGATGCAAGAGCTTACTGTTTATAGAATTGTTTACCTAACTAAACAAGGTCTTCTTGGAAATCATGTATCAAATTTAGCAACCAATACAGAGTAACCACACATAGCTTGAGGGGATATCATTACTGCTGTAACAATATCAAACAAATCTTTACAAGAAGCAAGAATCAATCCAACGAACTACAACAAATAAAAAGCTCAATTGAACATTCCACGAGAAATTAAGACCTAATAATCAATAGTATGTGAAGGATATTATGCAGATGAATTCCAGGTTGATTATTGGGACCAGACAATTGCCGCGAGGGGGTTATACTATTGCAATGATACCCAGGTTAATTCCATTTACATGCCAGGTAAGATATCGGGCATGAGGGGTATCTGCGGAAACCCGTATTTGTCCGAGACTCTTACCACGCTGGAGGCAAAGTATCACCATCATACTCCGAGGGCTGTGGCGTTCCGTGCATCGGGGCTTCCTTACCGCTTTGGTAAATAATCATGTCGCGCGAGGCTTCAAGATGTATCGTTTTCACCTCTCCAGCTCCGGCATGTGCAAACACGGGCAGGTGATTAAAGCGACGAGTCATCGGGGGTAAATACGGGGCTACTTTGGCTCATCAGGCCGAGGATACTTCAAACTATCTGTCAAGTTTCCTTGAGCCTCACTGAAATGCTAATGTTGTACATACCAAGAAGAAAAGCAGCAATACCTCAAATTCTCCGACCATTACCTATCCGTGATTTCTGCATTTTATTCAAAGTCAAAGCCCCTCATGTACATGTACAGGCACACACACGTTGTCATCTCATTTGCTCTCTACCAGGGATTGGAAATAATACATTTCTTACAATTATCCAAAAAGAAAGCACACGTGTAAGTTTTTATTTGAATATTGGATGAATCGAAAGAAAATGCGATTGATTTTCTTGTACAATGAAACTCTATAAGGTATCAATTTTCCTCTCTTTTTATAAATCTGTTGGGGTATCTTTGGGAATAAACAGTTCTTGGAACATTCCAATATGGGTTACTGCTGAATTTTCATTCTGGGCAGACAATTCTCTTTCTTTCTGATTCTCCTTCAGAGAACATGCCAAAGTCAAAATGCTGCCAGAATGGATTGTTCATACTGCATATACATGTATTCTTGGAAAAGGAGGTCATTTATTCTTGAGTTTGGCTGCAAGCAACTCTGCCACAATCGTCACAAAAACCTCAGGGAAATTAGAAAATGTTCTATTTATTTGTCATCCTTTTAGCTCACTTTCCTTTCTCCTAACTACAATGTATAATATCAATTTTCCCTTACAAGTTATTTTCAACTGCTGAAACCTATTTCTTTTTTACCAATTCAATTTCAATACCTCATCTTCATCTATATGTACACTGTAAATTCTCCATTTTTAGTACGACACATTTTTTAATACAATGTATTTTCCAAACTCCATTTAAGTCTGTTTGGTTTCATCTCTACTTTTGCTAAGTTTCCCAGCATTCTCTTATTCCCTCTCCAGCAATCTTTTCCTCCCTTCCATAAAGACCTCATAACCTCCCCTCATGTCAATGCCGTCCACATACCTATTGTCTTTCCAGATCTATCCTGATGCCACAAAGCAGATGGGAGAGTGCCATCATCTCTATCAGCCTGCATATACCTTACACACTATCTCTTTCTCCCACATCCCCTCCCCATTCACATTATCTAACTTCATTGTATAATTGTACAGCTACATGATAAGTTATGAAATTTATCATATTCTGCCATAGTCTGAACACTGTAATACTAAACATAGGTCCTTACACTCACTTTTTCTGTTGGGGGTCCAGATTTACATCCTAGATTCTTCTTGCATTGAGCCCTATGAATAAATTTTTGGACTTTGGGTGCCCAAGTATCCCTGGAGCCTGCTAGTGTCGGACCTTGCTGAATGTCATATAAAGAAACATCTTACAGTGAAACACAAGTTTGAGCATCATTTCAAATGAAAACGCGGAAGAGAATCAGCATCCCTTTCAGGTCTGAACATCACGTCATACAAACATCGCAAAACTGGGCCAGAGTGTACAAAGTGATACGACCAATCATTCATTTGTATGCCCCAAAGCTTCTCTTGACGTAACTTGATGAAACATACTGTGTTAGCTAAACTTTCCCCAAAACTTGTGAACATACATTGTATCTTTATACCATGTTTCTTTACACAATGAATTTTTACAAGTTACACTTCTTCAGTAATATGACATTACTGTGTATAGGGTAAATTTCTATAGTCTGCACAGGCAATTAGTCTCTCCCTCACAACTTAATGGAGATGAACTTGAGCAGAAGGCCACAAATGGGCTTATTGATTGATGAATGTCAACACACCCCTATAGTCTTTCTGTAATGATACCCCATAACAGATGGCCTAGTCACCCTGAGTCTCGCGTTTTATGCATGCGCATCTCTCTCGATCTTTTCCTTCTAAGTTACATCACCTAGCTCGGTGACCAAGCCTCGTTAAATTGTCACTGGTTTTCCCTTGCAAAATATCTACTGCAGAAGATGAAGTTTGTCCCTTTTTTTACCATGTTGTTTGCTATTTCTTTTTACCACATGATCTTGTCAAAGAATTGTCCCTTTTACGAATGATTGCTCACCATGCACCTTTCAACGTCCTTCCCTTGTCAATTTGTAGCATCTTATTTTTGCATTATTTTTGCATTCCTAATTTCTTAAAAAGCACCTTGAGCACTCTACAGAGAGGATCTGGCGCTATACAAGTCGCATTTATTATTATTATTATTATTATTATTATTTATTATTATTATTATCTTATGAGTTATCATTTACTCTATCAGGCTCACTTTCCAAATATGCTCTGAGCCTGATTGGTTAAGAGTGACGCTTTTCCCCTTCAGTGACACTGATCACTTTATGGGTTCTCGTTTAAGAAGACAACCACTGCAACCAAATTTCATTGACTCTCCATTCCTTCAATGATCCCCTTCACAATGAAACATAATATAGCTCAACACATTTCATTTCTTATTTCCACAGGCCTTCAAACCTTTAAACTTATTATCAAACGCCCACCCGCGACAAACCATTCAGGCTCTATAATAACAATTTAGAAAACCCTCACTTCAGCATATCAGAGTAGTTGATACCAGCAAGCTGCGAGCTATCCCTAGAGTACGCACTGCATACAAGGCATCACCAAACTAAAGCAGCATATTTCATGCCTTTCCGCAGAATGAAAATGAAATGCTTCATAATTGACAACTACCTCTCGTTTGCCCCGAGGCACCCCTCATTACGATGCATGTTACACACACCTGCCAATCAAGCTCTCTCTTATATTTTGCTTTGCATCACTAGTTTATGCCATGCAACTGGGAATGTATCAACAAATACATGTATTTTATCTTTTATTTTTTTGTTGGATAAATACATGTAGCATTATCCAACTGGCAAGGGTATACTTGAATCAAAAGGATGTATTCCTCCATTTGTTGTTTTTGTGCAATTTCTTCATTTTCCCTACACATTAACCTTTCCTATAGAAGGTATATTACTTACTTGCAAGTATAGTTCAGAACAAAATTATTCATGCCCTTAACAAAATTTTGAATTCTTTCAAATTTGTTTCCATGCAAAATTATATTATAATATATCCTGGTTTACGTTACCTGAGCATGCCACTGAACAATTTTAAGCATAATTACACAAGACAATTTACAAACTTTGATGGCTCAGGGGAATTTTATTCATTATATTCCTTGGAAAAATTGCTTGTCCAGGACTATTCATACATGTCCATCACTGAATGCAGTGTAGCTGAAATTATGTACAGAATCTTAGGAATGTCTGAAACAAAAGCCTTTAAAAGGAAAGCCTCAGTGTCATGCCTAGGACCAGGACATGAATATTTCTAAAAATACCAGAAAAAATATGCATGTACATGTATCACGAGAATTTTCATTTGTGCAAAATGATGTGAAACCACAATCACTGTTCACCTACAGCTGATAAATAAAACTATGCAACCAATACCCAAATTCCACTAATCCACCTTCATTCTTAAGAAAAACATACAAATACTGAAAAAATCAAAAGGGTACATATACTGTTGGTAACCACGTATGTTTGTTTGTTCAAATATACAGTGTATATACAACGACATGTTTATTCTAAAGCTTGTCAAATGTCAACATGACATGATTTTATTCTTATAAAATAGCTATCTATAAAATTGTATTAAATACACACCATATGCCTATACTGTATATGAATCAGGATACAAATAACACATAGTTACAGTATGCAATCTTACTCTCCTATACACAACAATGTTCAATTGTTAGCATACATGAATTGAACATGCTGAACTATTGTACATCAGACTGAAACCACCACAATAAATTGAATTGAACTGGTAGACACCTCCAACAATTGCATTAAGCAATTTGCCACATTCAAAAAAGGGCAATCCTTTCACGCTGTGTTTACCCTAAACAAACTTGACAAACAAGGGCTCTGATTCGATTGATATTTCTAAGTGGAACGACCTTGAGAGCTGTTAACCATGATTTTGCCGTTGACAAAAAGCCTTTTCAAGCCTTAACATCCGGGAATCTGCATCATAAAACATGGATCTGCACTAGTTTTTTTATTCAATTAAACATTCTGTTGAAAAAATCATGTACCAGGGAAAATGTTGATTAATTTGAAAAGAAAGTGGTTCTCATGCATTTCAAGAACAATCAAGAATACTGTAGTGTACTGACCCCCAATTCTCTTGAATAAAGTTTTCTGTATCACACAAAATTTATTTTTCAAAGGGAATGTATTAATAATTGAAGAATGATTAAACTGGCTGAGGCTTATGCAGAACAAAACTATGCATGAGTTGGGTTCCATGCAAACATATTTACTATCCTTTAGTTTTTTTTTCATCCTCCTTAATAAACCAGTAAAAATGACAGATACATGTAAAGTTCTTTGCGATTGATTGTCTACACTCTAGCTGTACACATTTTTTGAGAGGTTGCATTCGGTTTTGGTAAGCCCTCAAAAGCTCTCCATTAGATTTCTTTGCTTTAAAGATGGTAAATATCAAGTTACTAGCAAAACTAAAATGCTATGAAGGTTTGCCTCCTTGAGCTGAATATCAAACAAATGAAAGACAAAAACTAGTTTAGAGTTTAGATTTAGATCCCTGGGCCAGATTTCTTTGCTTTAAAGATGGTAAATATCAAGTTACTAGCAAAACTAAAATGCTATGAAGGTTTTCCTCCTTGAGCTGAATATCAAACAAATGAAAGGCAAAACTAGTCTAGAGTTTAGATTTAGATCCCTGGGCCAGGGGCATAAACTTCAAACGTTAATATGTATCACACAGTACATAACGAAATGCATACATGTAGATCATTGTGCGGGGAGTGGTCCGGGTGCATGGATCCTTCTGTAGGGTGCAGAGGCGCCGGAACGTTCTGATCAGACAAAGGATTGGAGGGGCAAGCCATTGTGTGTTAACAATGGCTTGCCCCTCCAATCTTTTGTCTGATCAGAACGTTCTGGCGCCACTGGTAGGGTGAGTGTAGCCTCTATTTTGAGTTCCTTTCAGACATTTACACTTAATTTCAACAGAAATCATGAATCAAATATCACATGATCTAAAACATGTATCTTTTGATACAAGGGGAACACTATGAGACCATATTTAACCCATTTTAATGCCAATTTACTTTTTTGCAACCAAAACTGTACAAAAGATGATTGGTACATGTATGCTTTAAGTTCAGTGTTAACCTTCAACCCTTTAAAACAATTGTAACTTTTCTTCATTAAGTTAATTTCCATGTCCAGAAGTTTCTCAAGTCAAGCTTTGTACAAGATCGGTAGATTCTATTTTCCTATTCATATCTCTCCCCACTCCCCTCTGTTGTTTTGCTAAGTGGCTTTTATCTCAAGTAGTCTCTTCTTGTAGAGGACTTCATGCAATTTCTTCAAATACCGGTAACATCAGCTCTCCATTTTCACTTTTCTCTCCTTTTAAAGTCCTTCCCTTTTACATGATCCCGATCTCAAAATGCCTCTTACTACATGAAAGTGGCCTCTGCAGACTTTCGAAAAAAACATTAACTTACTATATCTCTCATCCTCTCTGCCCCCTCGTCACTTGACTTCCATTTATTCTCTTTCACCCCATCCTTATCAAACACTATCCAAGTGCCGAGATTGATTTCTAAAAGGCAATTCATTTTCTCTTCTTTGAAACTGAATAGCGTCTGTTCGGAGCAAGAAGGGCTTTAGCTCATGCCATTTTATACGGTCTTAATGCCCTTCTGACTCCAAAGAGATGATATCTTTCTTGCTTACCGGGTCCCTCTGTCCTTAGTTTTCCATGGCTACAGGTAAAAATAACTTTGATTTAATAACCATAGCAGTACAGTGTCTCCTCTTATTGGCACTTTTGTAGTATCTCTTAATCCAGAATGCTGGAATAACAAATTATGCACGAGCAGAAAGAGCTTAAATCACATAGAATTTTGCACCTATATTCAAAGCAGTATGTTGTACCATTTATGAAAAAGAGCAACTTGATTCTAATTAATCATTAGGCTCTCAAAATTGGCAATGCAGAGTGAACTGTATAAATCCTAATTCTCATGTGCAAATTGGCAATTTTCGGTTAAGTTTTGCAATTTTCTTCCAATTGGTTCATGTTTTACACATTTTCATTTTTTTTTAATGATGTAGGGGTGGAAAATTAGAGAAGTTGCCAATTTGAGGAGTAAAAGTTGATTAATTTATCCCTATGGATTAATACAGAAAACTCTGTACTACTCTGGGTTAATCTTTATCTTCTCCTTAAGCAACAGCCCTAATAAGATATGCTTCACCTAATTCTTCTTATCCTATCAATTTCCAGATTTTACCTATCCTATCACATTTATCCTCTCTTCTCCCTCATAACCCCCCCCCCTCCCCATCCCTCACACCTCTTCCTTCTATTTTCAAGAGCAGTCTTTTTCTGCCCTCAATCCATCTTCAATGATGTAAATGACCTTAATATGAACCAACCTTCTGCATGTAGGATAGAGCTGCCCGCAGGCTTGAATTCCCTCTCTCCCCAACAACAGCATGCCTGCCTTCCTCCTCATTCTCTTCCTTTATCTTTAACCTGCCCATCCTCCTCTTCCTCATTTCATCCAAATTTTATCTATGCTGCTATCAACATGGGCCGATATTCAATTCAATACTTGGATTAAGTAAAACTTTTACCAAGTATTTTACTTGGCTAAGAAATTAGCTCAAATCATATTCAATTCAATACTTTGAATTTTACTTTAGTAAGCCAACTTTAAGCCAAAATCCATACTGATATGCATTGTGACGTCATATTTTCAATGCACAATTAACATGTCGCATCAAATACGCTCGAATACGCTATGATATAATTCCACGCAAGTGATGACTGCGTATAGAAACCTATGCCTGCCAGTCAAGCAGGCCTCCAAAATAAATGGCTTAAGTCTCCTAGGTAGGTGTCTTAGATTTAGAGTAAAATACTTAGCCAAAATACTGAATTGAATACCAAATTTTGCTAAGTATTTTATCTAAGTAAAAAACTAAGACAAATACTCATATTTCTGACTTAAGTATTGAATTGAATACCGGCCCTGCTCATCCTCTCCTTTTAATCCCAATTCATTTTTGCTGCTATCATGCTATGGTACACATCGTCTGTTTGGAACCAGAAGGGCATAAAGTCTGTATAAAATGATATAAGTTAATGCCCTTCTGGCTCTGAACAAACAATATTATCACTGTCTAGTCTCTACCCTGCTTTCAACATTTTAGTTAAAGTCTTCTTTTTTCCACATCCATGTACTTTCTTTATCGCTCCTTTACGTGTATAGATGTAGTAGGAATCTTCTTTTCAGTTGGGGGGGTAATAAGAATCAATTTATCTAGAGTGGAATCCATCATGCTAAACTACTTTGGAGGAGATTCCTGGTGGCTGGGGCAGATTCAACTCCAACTTATATGTGTTATATGACTGGAAAAACCAGCAGATTTTCACTTCTCTTCCTTCTCCCTCCTTTAAAAAAAACTTTTTCTTGTATATTCACCCCCTAAACAAGTAAAAATAAAAGAAAATAATAATGATAAAACTATGGCCTAAACTCAACAATCATACCCTTTTTCCAGATTTTGGGCCAATTTGATACCTACATGTAGATGCTGCATGCATGTCAAGCACCTAACCAGCAAAAACTAGCCTTTAGACAATTTTTTTTTCTTTTTCCTTTTTTTTCTTTTTGTTTCTTTCTTTTATTTTCTTTCTTTTTTTTTCTTTTTCATTTCTTTTTTTTTCCATTTCTTTATTTCTTTCTTTCTTTCTTTTTGTTTTGTTTGTTTGTTTGTTTGGTTTTTTTTTTTTTGGTTTTTTTTTTTTTTTTTTTTTTTGGGGGGGGGGGTGTCCTGTGTACAGCAGTATACTTGATCCCCCCCCCCCCCCGATGCTCCTATATCTCTAGCCCCTCTTTGTAAGGAGTTTATACAGCAATCCATGAAGAGTGCTTTGTGCACTTTCCTCTCTTCACCATCTTTCATCCCTCTCTCCTCCTCTGTCTTTTAGAGCAAGTGCTACTTAACACGCTGGCCTGCCCTGCCATGACCTGTTTACTGGCAAACTTTGAGCCAGCTTCCACCCACTAATGGGATGACAAATGGGAAGCCTCCCACAAAATGTCACCCTACAATGCTGTGCATGAGACACCGGAGCTCTCATAAATCCCAGCTTTTCGTGCCATGCGATCCCCTGGCTAAAGCAGAGAGCTATGTTCCAGCCTCTTGAGACAACCCTTCCAACCTGAAGATCTCCCGATACACCTACATGTACATCAGGGCCCCGTTTCATAGCACTTGATATCAGTAACAACTGCAACATTTCTATGACAAATTCGCTCTCAACCAATCAGATGCAAGGATTTCAGTAGCTTATAACATTATTGCAACTTGTTAATGATAATAAGTTTTATGAAACAGGGCCCAGGTTTACACTCAGGATAAGGAAGAGCGTAAAGCAAAGGATAATTATCCCAGTCAAACTTCTACGTACCACCTAGTGATCACATTGTACACCATAAGGCACTTGACATGATCACAGCTGTACCAAAATACAAGAAACCAAGGTGCAACTATTTCTGGTCCAAACCAACAAAAAAGGGGAAAAACAAAGGCTGATTAAGAGTACATATTGCATTGAAAAACCTACATGTACATGTACACAGAAATAGGATGTATCTGTAACTGTTTAGTTTCTGCAAGCAATTATAATGTACTCCATTACAGGACCACATTACTTTCCTCTGGGCCCCTTTTCATAAAACTTGTTATCAGTAACAAATGCCACATTCTATGACAAATTTGCTCTCAGCCAATCAGATGCAAGGATTTCAGTAGCTCATAACAATTATTGCAACTTTATGAAATGGTCGACCCAAAGTTATGTCTTATAGATAAGTTTAATGAAAGTAGCGCTGCTTCAGTGCTGAACCAGCTGTGATGTGGGCTGATGAAAAAGCTAGCATTTGTAACTGGAAATGGGGCCTGTATCTCATCACAATCATAAAAAACAAAAACTGACAGTCTCTGATCCTTACTCTAGGGAATGTCTGTTCAGGGATTATATGGTACAAGGCTTTCAGAACTTAATCCTTCCATATCTTTGGAAGATAACATGGTTCCAAATTCCCAAATAATGACTGACAGGTGATGTTCCCGTATCAGAATTAGCAGATGTCCGGGGATTAAAAAATGCAAGACTAAATAAATAAAGTATATCTCTTTGCTATTGCTATTAATCTCTAAAGACTCCACTAAAGATGTTTTCTGCTGAATGGTGATAATGAAATAGTAATACAAATCCTAATGGATGAAAGTCTGCTTCTAGATGAGGCCGAAGAGGAGATAAAAGAAATTCCTCTCATAATCCTGCAGAAAGTTTGCAAACTTGCTCTTACCAGACATACATATAGTCTACATTGTATGTTTCAGTTTGCAAACTTGCTCTTACCAGACATACATACAGTCTACAATGTATGTTTCAACTGCAGAAGTTCTTACATGTATACCAAAGGTGTTTACGGTTGTAAGATTTCCTAATGTTTTTTTTTTTCCGTGAAGCATTCTGTAGGCCAAATGGAAGGGCATCACACACCTAGCTACTTCGCATTTGAAAAATGTCAGTCAACAGTGCAAATGTGCAATCAATTCCAAACAATACACACTGACATATCTCCAATTTTGACACTTCAGTCATTTCATACCTACAATATTATTTCCACTTCCATGTTGAGTAAAGTATTTTCAAATGTCAAATTTGAAGAGTAAATTCTTTAAATTCACACTAGTGTTCATATTTTTGTAAGTGATTACATGTACACAAACTTTTTTATGAATTCATAGTATGACAGTGGGACAGTGGATACTTGGGTTGATTGTAGAAATATACATTTGCCTTGTATCAAAATTCCTGCTCTCATTTTCTTTGCTATACCACACTAAAGAGCAGTTTTCAATCCTTGCCCAGATCCAAATGTAATGTACTCTATTGGTTGGGTACATGTACATGTACATGAAGCCTACATTGTTATCAAGTCGTAGGGTAAAAATCACGAGAGAACAGTCTGAAAGATGAAGACTACGCCAACAGCCCAACACGTCATGAACCCTATTTACCTTGTATGGAAAAGCTAGGGTATTGCCATGGCAATTCTGAAAAATGCCTGAAATGGATCCTCAAAATTCCTGGGGCAGAATAGCATAAATCTGGCAATATCTTATAATGGGTTTACAAAATCCTCGCTCTCCTTAGATGACATCTTGATTGCATGAATTCAATCTCGCCCGTCTTTGCCATCATACATCGGTTTTATGTTGCTGATGACGATGATGAAAAAACAACACCACATTCTGCAACCATGAAAACCTACTGTGAATTATAGTTTTCACCAAACAACCAAGCACAGCCTACAGGTGTACAGAAATACAAACCATGACAGAGGATACACACTGGAAGAACAGGTCATGATAAGAAACATGTTACACTCCATCAGATAAAAGCATATGTACATGTATTTGCCTTTGGAGCCATGACTCTGGAGTATAAAGCTTGTATTCCAGGACATTTAAATTTGGGGAATTGAAAGGAAAAAACTAACAAAAAAGTAAGTATCCCTCTGCAAATTAAGAGTTTGCAAACAGTTGAGTTAATCTAAATTTCTGCAAAAAAATGATGTACATCTTACATAATCTAAAACCCAGAGGAAATGTGTGTGTTTGTGCATGATACTTGCAGATGTATACTACACCTGATGGGGCATTTTCATTTTCCATCGTGTCAAAACAAGAACCTTCTGTGACAAACTTTTAAAAATGTATGTATTACATGTATTTTGTGTTGAGGTTACTTGGAATTCAATACTTTTGAAGGACATACATGTAGATCAGAGTATAATAATGTCCAGGCTCTGCAATTATAAAGCCCCCTCACACCTAACCGAATTGCCTGAAATATGCCTTGCGATGGCTGGCGAAAGGCATTTTTTTTTAAATCGTTTTCAATGGTAACTGATAGTAAATCATATTTACCCTTCGTGTTTGGGTTCGTACACCTTCTGAATTAACAGCTGCGATTATTCAAATTCGCACGGAAATTTTGAACATGTTTAAAATTTCCCAACGAATTGAAAAATCGTTGGTCATCTGTTTGAATTCGCATCTCTTATTTAGTCTGCGGTAATCGTTCGTTTATCGTTCGTGTGTTATTATCGCGCATAGTCCCTCATCGCGCTTTTGCCGAAGTGGACCGATCTCAAAAGAACCCCTAACGAAGCAACACGATGACAAACGCCCGATCTATTCCCTCGTCTTCGTTTCTAATCGCACGCCATATCAAACCATTGCTCACTGTTCGTTTGTCTTATTGGGTTATATCAACCCTTCGCTCGCCTTCGGCTGCAATTTACTCAAAGAGGTGAACCGAAAAATCGATTTCCTTCGCATGTCATATTTATCCTTCGCTTACCGTTCGTTGATAAAATTTGACAATAGTTACTGATCGCATGATTTGACAGAAATTTTATTTGAATTCGTTGAATTCGCGTGCATTTCGTGCATTTTTCCCATTCGTCACCCTTCGTCCGCCTACATTCGGTCAGGTGTGAGGGGGCTAATAGATGCAAACTACATGTACCTCCATATCTAAGTAATTACTGATTGAATAGAGAAGGTCAAGGATAGAAATATTTCAAAAGCTGATGAAAAAAGCAACCAATATCTGACTTTCTCAAAGATTCACACCTACACTTTGACCAATGTCAAACACTGTCAGTGGCAGGGTGTATTGATTGTTGTGTGCAAAGTTCAAAGACACAGTATCTGGACCCAATTTCGTGCTGAATGTAGTTAAACTAATAAATGCAAATTTCCGAATATCAGATGACAATCCGTCAGGCTTTGCTTCCCGTCTGCGGTCATAAGCTTCCCAAAGTTCGCTCGCACTTTGCTCTCGGTATGACATCTGTGGACTGGAGAGGCTGCCTACCCACTAAAAAATAGACACATTACCACACAATGCCCACAGTTTGCTGCTAGAATCCTGGGTTTAGGTGTATCACATTTCAATCAAGAATTATATTGTTTTCATACTTGGATTATTCTGAAAAGCAGCCTTTGTCCTGATGTAATATTATCCAGGGATTCCCAACTTTTAAAAAGTACAAATCTAGTCTTATTTTTTCATATCTAAAAGGTCTTCCACCAAAGTGCAAAAAAATATATACAGATTTTGAAAATAAAATGGGAAATGAGGGCTATTCTTTCAACCTTTGCTTATCAGTAACCAAGCAACTGAATCCACTGATTTCATGACCAATCCTTGCATCAATGTGTCTTAATTACATGTAGTACTGCACTTACTCTACATGTATATACATGTATCTCCAACATTCAGGTGCATATTATACCACATAAAAAGCATGGTACTTCTAACATAAAAACAAAAAAGCAACAACAGTATTTCTGCTGCAAAGGTCAAGTAAAGCATTGACAGAAAATTCTCTAAGGCACTTGCTAGCCATCAGTTTTCCAAATGAAAATCTGCCATCACGATATTTCATCTATTACTCGTGGAATATGATGAATAAGCAGAGACAGCTCTAGTGAGCACTCTCCTCCTCTTGCCATACTGCAGCATAAGTGAAAAACATGTAATGGAGGTAGGCTCTATGGAGAATCAGGTCTCCTTCTATATAGCAATATATCCCAGCCACAGTGCTGCTGCCGTAGAAAATCCAATATTTTCATATCTGCGCTAGTCTCCTTACCAAACCTTATCATGTGGAATTGGGGGAGAGGGGGGGGGGTGTTACAGTGTTTGTGGCAATAAAGTGTTTCTTTCTAAAATAACATATGGAATCCATCCAAAATTACTTTTCTTCCATTAACAGTAAATGTACAACATACTAATACATCTACATGAATTCCACTTACCCTTTTAGCCAGCCCAATATGAATATCAAACTACATGTATGAATTTGCATTAATTTTTTTGTAAAAGTTGATATCTGTAATGACGATGATACAGCCTGTGGTGATGAAAATGTGTGATCCACTTTCAGTTGTAGTAGGGCAAAACAATCACTTTACTTCACATTTATAGTAAAAACAATCACTGTGATAGCCCTGAATAGCTAAATCTTTGAATTAAAAAAAGCTGAAACAATAAGAATTCCATGATTTTCGTCTGTGCTGGTATAATGCATGTTTGGTTTTAAAAGACATGTCTGAAGTTTAAAATTGGCACTTTTTCTCTGGTAATTCTGTTACCGAGGTGTTATACATGTACCACAATATTATGAATGTAAGAATAAAATTGTTGGAATGAAAGAGCTCACATGAAAGAATGGGCATATTTACAGAGTATTAAATGGTGAGAAGGGAGGCAGAGTACAAAAGAAACACAGAAAGTCTAAAAATGTTGGTAACGAAATTACACCCTTGCCGTGGAATTGCCCAGTATAGACCTAGAAGACCTGGAAAGAAATTATTGAATATATAATCACTAACAATCATGTTTTGGTATGTCACTGTAATGATTTTTTTTTTTCCTCCATGGCCAGGCCAGCAGGAGTACTACTGAACATGTACTGTACTCAACACTTGGCAATGTGAACTCTTCACTAAGTTACTTATGTAATTGATTGGACAGGGTTACCATTAATTATGCATTGATTACTCACTGGGCCCACTGAATGTAAACAAAGGTTAGATACAACAGGGCAATGTAATCAGGTCTGTACTCTGTATGGCCAACAGAATGAGCTACTTGCTTTGTACAAATTTTAACGAATCGTCAAAATCTTTCAAACATGAAAAGAATAAAATTTCACCACATACAGGACTCGACATTTACAGGCACCCTGTATGCATGGGCCCCCAAATTTTGGTCCGCATCTCCCAAATTGAAAATGTTAATTAAAACAAGATCTAAAATACATACAAAGCCCAGAACTTCAATCCGAGCCCCCTACCAAAAAAAAGTTGGTGTGCATAGAGCCCTACCACGCATTGCCTATTGATGGGAAAAGGTGAAGTTTGTAAATATCTTGGTACGTTCAGTTTCATTGCACATACATGTATCTTGCATGCCTCATTGTTAACCCATAGCAGTACAAAGCTTTCTTGAGGTCTAAATTAATCATCTTCAATCCTCAAATTGGTAATACAAATTATTTTATTCCACGTTTACATAGCTTGAAAAAAATAAATATGGATATAACATAAACCAAAACGAAATATAATTGTCAAATTGAATCAGAAATTGCCGTTTTGAACACAGAAATAGTGATTACATGTATATGTTATTCACTGCATTGCCAATTTAAAGATTTTAATGATTAGTTACACTTAAACTGCTCTAATTCGAGAACGCCACACCATACAGCAATGGGAATGGGCTCAAATTTGTCAGTGGATTTTTCTCTTTCTGCCCATGTATGATATGTACTGTCCAACATTCTGGACCAACAGATACTGCAAAAGCATCTCCTAAAGGTGACATTGTACCTCTATGGGTTAAAGTTTATTTATAACAAATGATGCTAAGTCTAAAATTTTCAATCTTGAACATACATATATGCTTTATAATTAATCCATACATTTCATTTTAGTCACTACTTCAATATACATATAATTAGGGCTTGAAAAAATGCATACATGTACATGTACATGAAGGTAGACTGAACAGTGAAGATAATGGACCCATCTGCATTAACAAATTAAATAATATCTTATGATTTAGATGTAAAAACTGTCAGAATCTTTCAATCACAGCATACATATACATGTACCTCTCACACCATTTTTTTACAATTCCATGATTGGACTAAAACAAATAAAAATAACTTTATTCACACCAAATACAATGGATTTATGCCTTGTTCATATACCATTAACCTCTCTACAATGGAATGCTTGGTTGCCCATCGGCGACAAATATTTGCTGTAAACATCATTGTGCATGGGATTTGTTGTCGTTTCAATCACTTCTTAGATGAATTTGCCAAGGGTTAGGGATCAACGCTTTGAGAATCTTTGTGGCAGTGATTGCTCACTTCACCGCCTGGTGAAGTGAATAGGGTCCTTGAATGGTATTTAATGAAAAAATTTCAAGCCTTTGAGATCTCGAAGGAGATCTTGAGAAGGGCTAAGGTTTCCCCTGGATGCTATCTTTCCCAAATTACTTATCAATGGGGGTCCTTCCAGGGTTTAAATTGATGGGTATTCTAATTATGCTCAGGGTTATACTTATGGCATCTACATGTACATGTAAATGACCATATGCACCTTCTATAGTGTGGCAGGGTGAAAAATTGCTCTTTGAATATTTTTGGAAGGGCAACTTGCAGAATTATCAGGACAAGAGGTCCAATGACTCTAAAGAAGAAGTTGTCTAACAATACCTAGGTCCAGGACAGACCTTCCCCCACAAGGAGTCACTAGGTCAAGCACCTCCTTGGTAATGTTGATCAGACATTAGCCAAAACTAAAATGGTGTAAGTTAGAGCAAAAATCGAATCGGATGATCGAATCGGCAGATTAGCTCAAAAATCGAAATTGAATTGAAAATCGGATAAAAAATCCTATGAAAATTTGGCTGGAAAGAAATGTCTAAAATTTGACAAATTCTAACCCTTAAATCCTAAAAATTTACACATCTTTGATTATCATCTAATTTTGAAGGTTTTATAGTGCACATTTGTCAATGTTTAGTGATTATAACATGCCTCAATCTCAAAGTCTGAAATGATTGTAAAATTAGCTGACAGATATGCGGCAGCCATCTTGACAAGCTTGTCCAACATTTTTTCAATTTATTCAGTTTATTTCAGAAATATATTTTAATAGCAAACTTTGAAAAAGACCATTTTTGAAAGCTGTTTATTTTTATCTTATTGTTTTAATGTTATACCAGCCTGTCATCTCAAAATGGCTGCTCACATACAACATACTTTTTTAAATCTCAGTTCAAAGACAATATTTTCACTTTGGAGGCAAGATAAGTCAAAAAAACATCAACAAACATAGTGTACGATAATCTCAAATGCAAAAATAATCCAGGGTATGGATGTTTTCAATGTCAGTGATCGACAATGAATGAATTCAAGCCCTTTTTTGCAGGTATCTATTTTTGTTTTCAAAAGTCATTCAATCTTTCGATTTTTTTTTCTAAAAATCGGCGATCGGCTTTCTCTCCAGATTTAAAAAACAAGGCAAACGCCAAGCGTTGTCTCGCCTGCATATTGCAGTCATGAAGAGACTGCATGTCAAAACTATGCTATATGACTTCTGAGGCTGTCAGCAGTTTAGGGGGTGAATTGTGGTTCTGACAGTTTACATATGCAATAATGGTATAGGCCTACTTTATCCCTAGGAAATCAGATAACACTAAGAATGCTGTTAATACTATGAAGCTATAATTATTTCCATGCAAGTAAGGAAATGAATGTTAGTGAAAAAGAATGTAACTGATAATAATGTGAGTAAAATTGTAAAATTAAATTAATTATTAAGGTGTTATGGCAAACTTATTGTTTGAAAAATGGTATGAATTTGGTGATTCCACGTCAAAGCTATAGAAAGTTATTAGGTGTACAACATAGCACAGTGCTAGTTATGAAAAGTTCATTGACCTTTGACCTTTGACCTTAATCAAATTCAACTCACATTCGAACTTGACCTGCACCTTCAAGAGATGGACCTCTCATATGAATTTGGCAATCCTACCTCGAAGGTATAGAAAGTTATTGTGTGTACAACATAGCACAGTGCCAGTCATGGAAAGTTCATTGACCTTTGACCTCTGACCTTATTCAAATTCAACTCATACTCAAACTTGACCTGTGCCTTCAAGAGATGTACCTCTGGTATAAATTTGGTGATCCCACCTCGAAGCTATAGAAAGTTATTGTGTGTACAACACAGCACAGTGCCAGTCATGGAAAGTTCATTGACCTTTGACCTTTGACCTTAAACAAATTCAACTCACATTCGAACTTGACCTGCACCTTCAAGAGATGGACCTCTTGTATGAATTTGGCAATCCTACCTCGAAGGTATAAAAAGTTATTGTGTGTACAATATAGCACAGTGCCAGTCATGGAAAGTTCATTGACCTTTGACCTTTGACCTTATTCAAATTCGACTCATATTCGAACTTGACCTGCGCCTTCAAGAGATGGACCTCTGGTATGAATTTGGTGATTCCACGTCAAAGCTATAGAAAGTTATTAGGTGTACAACATAGCACAGTGCCAGTTATGAAAAGTTCATTGACCTTTGACCTTTGACCTTAATCAAATTCAACTCACATTCGAACTTGACCTGCACCTTCAAGAGATGGATTACTCTCAATTACACTCACACATGTACATCTAAAAGAAAATGATCCTGGTGTACATGTACATGTAAATTAGAAAAGTTTAGACAAAATCGTTTCTGCATGCGATGATAAAACCAAGAACCAGTCCAGATCTGGAAAATAAGGGCAAGCAAAGTTGAATCCTAGTTTCTTGTCTGGATTTCCAAATTAAAAGGAGGAGGGGGTTCCATGTAATTTGATATTTGATACAATTCCTGCACATACATTGTACACTGTAAAAATGTATTTGGTTAAAGTTCAAAAAGTTGTTTTGTTTTTAATGTCATAAGCAATCAAAAGACTAAAACTAATGTAAAAAAATACATGATATTAAGGATTTTTTGTCACCTCATACACCAAGCACACACCCAATAACATTCATACCATTTTAGAACATTTTTTTTTTAATAAAAAATTTAAGGAGAGCTGAAAAACAGGGAGGGGACATGAAACAAGGACTTATTTTCATTTGGCCTAATAGAGGAAATATAACCCTGAACAGACCTATTTAGCAACATTCTGCTGTCATTTTGGACTACCTCCCGCTATGATTCAAACCAGAAGCTGTGTGCTTATCCCAGCAATATCCCATCTGTTTTGAACATACCCGACAGTCTATTTCAAGTGCAAAGTGCGGGTCTGGGTCCATGGTACAGCCCTGCTTATGGTCACAGATAGTCTTGCTACCTGACACAGGAGCTTAAGTAATAATATCTTTTTCTTTCTACATAACAAGATATTAATTTGGTTATTCTTGGGGTGGCATGAAATGAATTGTATTTACCATGTTCAGATGAACATCCCTTCATTCTGTCTTAATGAATGATTTTGCAGGTTTGAAGTGTGAATGCTGTACCTACATGTACATGTATGTAAATATAGATGTCTTTTTTTTTGGGGGGGGGGGTCTAGGGTCTACAGCTACAAGCAATCATGTACAGTACAATCAATATGAAATCTTATACGTTGACTATTCTACTTGCTAAATCATACAAGTACATTATATGCAGAGACTTGCGTAATAAGTGTAATTTCACTGAATATTCGCAACAACTCACTTCTACAATCCCTGAAAAGTTAAATGTTTAAGTTTTAGTTTAACTGTAAGAAGATGAACTTTGTGAGTAAAAAAATGAATAAAGTTACGTTTTGACTATACAAAACAATCTATTGAAGGAACGTGATCCAGGCATCTAATGTCAGTGCCTGGTAAGCGATTAATTTGTGTCTGGCGGACTTTGCTATGACTTCCAATAAATGTCTCTGTACCCTGATCCCTGGATACTCATTTATCATTCCAAACAATGCTCTATTACGTGTATGATAAGGTTTCACAGGATAGTAAAACTGAGAATGACAAAACTTGGAATATCTATTTCACTGGCAATTTTCTCTGGATATTGCAACAATATATTAATCCAAATGTTCAGATCGGAAAATAAACCAACATGTGCATAAAGTTAGAACATACTACATGTGTGCCTTCAGGCTCCTCAGAGCAAAAGCTGATAATCTTGACAATTTGCATTTAAATTCAATTTCAATATGTAGGTTAATACCGACAAAATCAGAACATTTTCTCCGCAGCAAAATCCACTTGGAGTCTACTTGAGAAATGGAACAATGAAAAAGAAGATATCCAGAAAGAATACTTTGGTAAAATCACTTTTCAAAAAAAAAATCTGTCTTTTTTTTGCTTCTACTAAAATCTAACCCCCCAAAATAATTCCTCTTCTCTTTCTTTTCTTTTTTTTCACTTTTTTTTCTTTTGCATTCTGAAGTTTTTTGTTTTTTTTAAATGATAAATTCTAACCTACAAAATTTTCACTGCCTGCTAGATCAGTTAACTGTGTGCTACTACAAGTATTCAATACTCATCTTCAATTTTATTAAAATACACTACCGGTATACTGTATATTAATGACATTTTCTGTTTTACAATAAATTAAAACCTCCTATTGACTACTGAAAAATTCAGAAATCATACATTTTATTGCTTGATTTGATCACATAATTTCCTACTACTATTAACATTCACCTGTCAAAAACTACTGTATTAACTATTGTCAATGATGCAGTCTGGACAAGTTTGGATGAGTTTTGACGATCTCTAGTACAATTTAGCTTTGCTTGATAGCATACATCAATACATGTAAGAACAAAGAAAGGGTTGGTCTGTTTTCATTGTCTTCATAAACCACATATATACATGTAGTGGACAAGAAAAAGGACATACAGCTGATTGAAGGAACTAAGACTCTGGTTATCTGGTAACAGTCATATCTGATTAAAAATGAAAAATACATGTACATGTACATGTATGAGAAAAGTACTTGTACATAGAGACGTACTTAAGAAATGTTTGAGGGATTTTTGTTCAGAACTACAAAATCATATTAGATGAACCCTCTGAGCCTATTAAAACTCAGGATAAAACTCAGTGAATGAAAATGAAAAAAAAAAAAAAAACATGAAAAAAGAGCCTCATATGATTCATAATATTCTTAATCATTAATCCATTCATATGTACCACACACACACACACACACACACACAGTGCAGTACGTGATTGCCCGCGTGATTGCTTCTATTACAGTACATGTATATCAAGTAGAATCAAATTCAGGAAGTTGTGATTGCCACTGCTAACTTCCGAGATTCACTCATTATAAGTCCTTCTTCCTATGAGATCGAGCTACTGAACATGTGTACGTGTAATTCATGTACATAAACATGCCACTTAACCTGTTGCATACTATAGCCCGAGATACATGTAACTTGGCAAGGGTCCATGGAGACATTGAAATGGAACTTTTCATGACGGCTGACTTGCAAAATTTGTGAAAATAAAACCATCATAAACCTTTCCTTTTTCAGCGCAAAATAGTTTAGCACAACAAAGCTATAAAGTGGTACTATATCATGCTTGCTCTTTAATTATCATCATAGCTTATGAATACATATGTACTTGCAAGAGAGAGTCAGAGTCAAACAACTTTCATGAGAACCCCTTTTTTTGCTAGCAAAGCAAGTGATTTTCATAATCTACCTAACATATCTCAATGGTAAGGACTGGCCACCAGATTTTAGAGGCCACTGATATGAATGACACATACAGGTAGTAACTTTTACTTTTTTACAATTTACAATTTGAAAAAAATTAAACTTGCTGGTGAATTGGTATCTGAATTAATCGTGATACCATCACTAAGAGAGCACTCAGTCGTGGTTCTCCTGAAGTGAGTTCACACTTATTATTATTGAAATATGTGTATCGCAGTGCAAAATAATTGTCAATAATTATTTGCAAAATCAAACATTTAGCAAAATGTGTTTTTTCTCAAAACCAAGCAGAAACTGGGCCATATTCATGTAAGGCATGTGCAATAATAACCATCTCTTTTGACACGTATTAGGACGAGACTGACAATCCTCTATCATACTCCTACAACAGGCAGCCTGGTGCTGTTTATCTCTGACACAGACCGGAGGAAGAAGAAGAAGAAGAAGAACAGAAGGTGACATTTGAACATTGTCTTTAAAAAATATTCTTTAGTAAATTTCAGTTATTTCTTTCAATTTAACCATGCAGATAAAATAACATCGACAAATGTACACACCCAAAGAATGAACAAGGTAAAACTTGTACTCCTAACTATACATGTATGTTCATAGAGAAAATATCTGATGCCCTATACTGCTGTATTACTGCCTGTAGCCTTTTACAACAATAAACAAGTGCAAATCTCCCTTTCCCACAGAAAAACTGCAGCACATATACAGTGCAATATCAAAGAAGGGAAAATGTTAATGAAATATTTTAATTCCATATTTTCTGAATTTATCATTTTAAGAAGTCATCAAAGAAGAGGGACTTTTTGCATCCTGGTATTTTTTTGTCCTTTTGCCACAAATTGTATCCCTGTGGACCCATGTGTATTCACCAGCTGTTGGTCGTAAATGAAATACTGGATGGACTTATATTGACCTCCCTCACTGTTCAGTACATAGTATTTTACTGCAATTATATTGTATTGCAAATGGGAACTCACAACTCAGAAGTTATGTTCTTCCATGCACTACAACCATTTTCTGAACAAATGATAGAAAAGCACCGACAGCCATTAATGAAGATCGTCTTCCCACTTGATCATAGCTTGGGGAGTTTTCATCCTTACAGTGCAAATAGATACCAATACATTGTATAGTCTCTAATAATTTCATCGGGGGAAACCTAGTTTGATACCATGTGATGAGGGAAAAGTCCCAAAGTGGCACTTGATAAAAAAGCTTATGTAAACGGTTGAAAAATACATGTACCTCTGTGAGTATAACTCTCTTGATATGATTTTTCTGTCATTGTTGTTAAATGGGAGCCATGTACAGCTTGATGTACACTGTAAACAGTAGTCAGACCCGGCGTCGAACAAGGACACACACAAAATCTTTGCAAACCCGTTCGGTATCCCGGAAGGTAATCACGCTCTGCATACACAGACTTTAGTTGACCTCAGCAGAGAGAAACAAAATTTCTGAGTGAACATGCAGCAATAAATCATTGATTTTTGATAAGTTGTAAGTTGTCAAAATACATATAAGAAGTAAAAATTATCAATCAATTATTCAATTTTAAGACAAGGTCACTTTCGTAGCTGCGAGAATTCAGCTTCATCACATACGCAATGTAGTCGCGCTTTTTGTCATGAATTCACAAGAATTTCTTACGCCCGCTTGTACAGCGCTGTCACTTCGCGACAGCGCTGTTATGTAAACAGGTAAATGTCTGATACATTACAACATCAAGCTCGCACAGCCAGGTCTACTCCCTAATGCTTTACAATCACTGAAGCAGTCCACATAAAAGTCATCTTTAATGATGTTTATTAACAAGAGTCAACAGATGCCTGGACACTCACTCTGGAGGGAACAATATTATTAATCAGCCTTCTTATTAATGGTTCTTCTTCCAATTCCTCTACTTTCTGACTTTTCCAGAATTCATCAGCAATTTAAGGGAATTTGTAAAATAATCTCTCCCTTTTTATTACTGTCATGCAATCACGTCTCATCTCTAACGTTAGGCAAGCCCGATCGGCCAGCCCTTGGTCTTGGCCTTGCTGAGCCCGAGCCGAGAGTGTCAGAAGATCGACTGTGGATGTGGCTGCAGATAAGAATTAGGCAGTGTATACAGCCACACGCGTGTGTCTTTACCTTACGGCCACACGCGTGTGGTTGTATCCACAGCATCGACATGAGGATACAGCCACACTCAACTGAATTCCCACTTATACTCTGCGCCGCTACAGCTATCGCTAGTGTGTATGTATGCACTGCACAAGCGATGTGTAAATTCATGCGACAGTGTGTTGCCAATCCCCCAAACTCGGATCGTCACGAAGGTTTTATCTCTTGAAATTCACTGAAATACAAACGATATTGTACTATATTGTCACCTCCTTGCTGACCAGGTGAGAATGAAGTGAAAATATTGTTTGTATAATAAGTGAAATCGAGAGATAAAACCTTCGTGACGATCCCAGTTTTGCAAGTCGCAACACATACCATCGCATGAATACACATCGCTTGTGCAGTGCAGTGCACACTAGCGATAGCTGTCGCGGCACAGACTTCAAGTGGGAATTCAGACAAGTGTGGCTGTATCCTGATATCAATGCTGTGGATACAACCACACGCGTGTGGCCATAAGTAGCGATGCCAACACATTTTTAATTCTAAAAAAAATCATATGGTTGATTGTACTCATTTTGAAGCTTATGTCATTCTCTATAACATTAGGGTACGATTTTTCATTGTTTCTCGCTTATATGCAAATTATCGCCAAATCAATTAGCCGAATTACAGATTTTTTTCTGCCTGATTATTCACGTGGGGATGCGTAGTGTAAAATATTTTTTTCTGTATAAAAATGAAAATCTCACCCTTTATGTCTTATTGTCTAATCTTCTACATATGTATGTACATGTTTTTATGGTAAAACAGACTTTAATGGCCATTTACATTATAGTTAATCAGTAGACTATGCAAATCACTCAATATGAATTATGCTAATGTCTGCAGAATTCCAAATATTGGCCTCATCTAGCCAAAGATGAGCTGACAAGTCTGACATTGCATATATATATATATATATATATATATACACACACAAATACCTACAAAATACATGCAATGAAGACATGAATAACATGTCTGTTGTTCTCAAATGTTATATTCTGAATTATATAAATACAGTGAGCAAAACATGTTGATGTACACAATTTATTTTGTAACATTTACTGTGACCCATTTTTACTATACAGATGTATATATATATACAAATACCTACAAAATACATGCAATGAAGACATGAATAACATGTCTGTTGTTCTCAAATGTTATATTCTGAATTATATAAATACAGTGAGCAAAACATGTTGATGAACTCAATTTATTTTGTAACATTTACTGTGACCCATTTTTACTTTACAGATGTATGCCTTGTTGATATTATGTAGAGTTATAGAGTTCTTTAGCTTTACTATTTCAGTGTTAATTTTCAATCGCAGGTGATCTCAATGTTATTTTTTTTTATCTTTAGCAGGTTTTCTTGAGGTGTACTTGGTGGGATACAGATACAGCTGAATTCTGATCATAGAAGGAATAATTCCAGGACTTGGTGGATTTCTTCCTGCAGTACTCTGTAGAGAGATGAAAAGTGATTAAGGAGTTATCAGTAACTTTAATTGGGCCTTTTTTGTGTTTTTCCTACAGAAAAAAAACTTTACGAATTTTATGACTGAGTTTTGTGTATTTGTATAACAAGGTAAATGCATGTACAAGACGAAAAAAGAAATATTTGCATTACTTGAGAAAGAACATAATCACACTTTGAACATTACATATCCTCAAAAGTTTAAGAGAATGATACAAAAGAGAGTAACAACATTAATACAACTTCAGAAAATGTGGGGGAAGACGAGGTAAAAACCCCAAGGGCAGAGATCGATATCAACATTTAAAAAATGTCACTCTTGTCTTATTAAGCCCACATTTAATTCAATTCTATATCTCAAAGAAGGCAGCAATGCATGATTCCAAACCCTTGGTATGATTTCCACACAATTCTCCCTTTAAAAAAAAAAAAAAATCAATAATTACTCCGTCTCATCCCCGTCCGGTACCATCCCTCCCTATCCCGCTCCTAATCCCAAACTTTGCACTCACACAAAAAAAGTCCGAGGTAAAATTCTAAGAGTGCAATATAAATTCTCTGGATCACTAGTTTTTGTCATATTTCACTATAATAATCATATTCCGGCTCATCCCCGTCTGGTAGCATTCCTCCCAATCCCGCTCGCAATGCCTATACAATCATAAAAAAAAGTCCGAGGCAAAATTCTAAGAGTGCAATATAAATTCTCAAGATCACAAGTTTCTATCATAATTCACTATAATAATCATATTCCGACTCATCCCCGTCTGGTAGCATTCCTCACAATCCCGCTCGCAATCCCAAACTTTACAATCATAAAAAAGTCCGAGGCAAAATTCAAAGAGTGCAATAAATTCTCAAGATCACAAGTTTTTGTCATAATTCACTATAATAATAATATTTCGGATCATCCCCGCCTAGTACCATCCCTCCCGATCCCGCTCTCAATCCCAAATTTTACACTCACAAAAAGGTCCGAGGCAAATTCTAAGAGTGCAATAAATTCACAAGATCAAAATCTTTTGTCAAATATCCCTAACTTTTACTTGAACTATAATCAATAATTATTCCGGCTCATCCCCGTCCGGTACATCCCTCCTATACCCAAACTTTCAACTCTAAAAAAAAGTCCGAGGCAAAATTCAAAGAGTGTAATAAATTCACAAGATCAAACGTTAATTACCAGTAAAATAAATGTCATAATTATTAAGATAAAATCAGAAGTATAGTAATGTATTTCCTACCTGCAATCCCAATCTTGGACTCGAGATGCAAGGGAAAGGGCCTCTGTCAAACACACGAAAATCCTGCATTTCACGAAACCGTCCTAAGTCTAAGTTCATGGACATCCCATTGAAACGTGTATCAATTCTACAACACGCGTTTCAATGGGATGTCCGAGAAGTTTAGACTTAGGACGGTTTCGTGAAACACAGCGCTGGTTCCAACTTCCAATGCGCATGCCCAGTACGCCGGGTATACGATCTATCGAAAATCATGCAAAGTGTGCAAAAACTTGACGGCGATTTTCCAGCTGGCGCTTAAATGCGCTTTTTCTTATTGGTTAAAGCATGGCATCTTTAAAAAGCTTACATTCAGGTGAATATAAAAAACCATGTTCCTAAGGCGAACCTCACTCCAAAAGTGTCTAAAAATCCGATCAAAATCAGAAGATCCAGAAAATTTCTCTCTTTTACGAGTTGAGAAACCCATAAAATGAACAAAAATGATCAAAAACTTTTGATTCTTTTTTTAAAATGGAGATAATTTTGTCGACTTTCCGATGGAATAAGAATTTAAAGAATTTATTTTCTGCAAAATTGTAAAAAACGCCTTCACGCAAGACGATGTAGTACATGGAAATCACTGAAATGCACATCGATCGTGAGGTAAACATCATCCGTGAACGTAAGTACTTCCCAACATTTCTGAACAAATTTCCACACATTCGTACTCATAATACACAAAATAAATGATGAGGCAGACACAATAAAGTTTCAATATTCTGTTTTATTTGTTTTCCATGGCATTCAATGCTGCAAAGATTATTTTTGATGACATTTATTTACTACTCCGTCTCGGCAAAATTTGCGTGCATTCAGAATAGGACGCACGCATTCACGGCTTACGTTGGCATCGCTACCATAAGGTAAAGACACACGCGTGTGGCTGTATACACTGCCTAAGAATTAACAGTTAAGATGAATGAAAAATAAAGAAACCGGCTTACCTGAGTGACAAGTGGAACGAGAGTTTGCTCGATGGATTTCGTCTTAATTTCCAAGGTCTTGGAATCCAACTTCATCGACACATTTTCATCTTCAGATGCAGCACTATAGATGCCTGCAGACGCCATTTTGCGCATAATTTTGCCCCCAAATTCAGCGCTACAGCAGGATGGAGTGGCGCCGATGAGTGACTTCAATTATCATCACCAGGCGAGCGTGCGTGCCTCTCGTCCATGGTGTATATCACATAGAGCACTCGCGGAATACTCTTTTACTTAGTCTCTTTTAATTTTACAACAATAACATCCGAAATAAACATTGTGTGTCTCCACAGATATAACCGTATTTTATGCATACGTTTTCAATTATTTCAGTTTACTTTGTTTTTAGTGATTTTTTTTATAGTAGCTCCCGGCATCAAGGGTACTAAGACAAGAAAAGACGATTTCAAAATTCAATCATTGCTTGAATACAAGCCTATTCTAGCAACGTACGCTTACGCGCTCGTAAAAACAACCTGTCATTCAATTCATTCAACATCCATAACAGCTCTCAAACATGGTGGAAGAGGGGATTTCCCCTCCCAAACACGGTGGGCGTGGCAAGGTGGAGTTTTGAAAGCGTTGTCGAATCAGAAAAATATGTTAATTATGTAGGGGCGGGGAGGGGATATTTTGCCTCTTTATGTATAATTCATGAGAAAGGATTTTTTTCTGGCTTTCGAATAATCAGAAACGGCCTCCTCTAAAACAAAGTTCCTTTTCCGCCCGTACCCGTGCACTGCAATGCTCTGTCAAAATCATTATGAAAGGTATTTTTATTCATCATAGTTTTAGTTTTTGTGTATTCAAACTGGTGTGATGACAGAATTAATTACTGAAGTAAGATTCAACTACTGACCTGCGCAATAATTTGTCCTAAGATTTCATGATAGTTTTAGTTTTTCGTGTAGGCCTATTCAAACTGTTGTGATGACAGAATTAATTACTGAAGTAAGATTTAACTAATAACCTGTCAATAAGTTGTCCTAAAAAAATCAGCTTATGTTTTAGTTATGAGAGAATGCCACCTTAAGTTGATATTATGAAAAATATTCAAATATAATATTTATTCCAGGGAGTCTACAAAAACAAACTTTTCTTTTCAGTAGGTCCCATTTCATTTCATATTTATGGGTGACAACCCACTTCACCGAAGGCCTGCGAGACCGAAGGCCCGCGAGGCCGAAAATAGCACATTGTAATCTATAATCACACCGCTCTAACCAATTCCTGTGCCAGAAGGAAGTTTAAGAAGTATTAAAGAGCAGCGGGACCTCTGGAAACGAGGACTAAACATGCCAAAGGAGACATGAATTATTTTACGTACCGATAGCGCATTATTTGTGATGAAGGAAAATGCAATACGAGAAAAGTCGGCCTCGCGGGCCTTCGGTCAAGTGGGCGGACCCCTATTTATGTACTTCCCTTGTAAACTATGTTCTTGATTATGGAAACTTGGAAATGAAATAAATTCTGTATCAGTAAACTTTATACCAAACAGACTACTAGATATTAAATGAAAGACGAATCGGTAAATACACCATTAGTTTTTGTTTGTTTGTTTTTTGTTTTTTGTTTTGTTTTTTTTTTGTTTTGTTTTGTTTTTTTTGAAAAATATTATTATGTTATACATGCAGGATATTTATTTTTAATCTGACATGATAAACAAAGGTCTTTAAATGTATGTGACATAAAATGTCAGACATAAACTTCTCAAGGGTGTGCATGGATGCACTCACCCAAATCTGTACACAAACGACAATGACTGATTTAACTGACATGATATAGCAGCTCCCTGAAAGCCATGTTTTCATCCCAAGAGTTTGTGTATTTGTTTTTAGTGAGAATCGTCGTAGGTAAATCAATGGAATGATTAAAAAGACACAATGCACGAACTTGGTGTAAACACTGTAGGTGTCACACAACCCCCTCTGTTTAGATCAAATACCTTACTGCATGACCGAGAAAGAACTGAACCTTTTAAGGTTTGCCAACAGGAACTGTGTTTCACAACGCAAGCTATCCGCCACGGTTCCACTGCCATTTGCTCCGACGACAACTGCTCCCATGGCAAATATGTACGTTAAGTAAAACATAAAATCCAACCCCAAACCTAACACAAACCTTGATCCATCATCCTTATCCTCACAGCATTCTGAACCAAAACCCCTATCAAAACCTTAACCCTAACCCAATGTCTTCGGAGATATCAAGACAGGAGCAAACGTCTCGTCACCATCAGCCGCAATCTGAATATTGTCTATAATTTGAATGATTTCTCCTTGATTCAATTTATTCTCCTGCATTTTTATTTTCTTTCTTTTTCAGCCTCTGTCGGCAAACTGTCACTGACTTCAGAAGGCCCCTTGCATTTTGTTTTCTCCATCTATAACTAATGTTTAAAATCAAATTGGCGCTATCAAAGATAAACTATTCTTAATGATTGACGAGTAGGTTTTCTATACCAAGGTCATTGCCAGGGTCAATCGCTGCAATCTCGGACCAATACATCATTTATAACCGTTTGAAATCCCCCAAAGAGCAACTATTCATGGATCTCTTAAATTACATTTTATTCTTAGCCCTCTCCCTCTCCCATTTTCTCTTTTCTGCCCCTTTCGTACTTCTCTCTCTCTCTCCCTCTCTCTCTCTCTCTCTCTCTCTCTCTCTCTCTCTCTCTCTCTCTCTCTCTCTCCCTCTCCCCCTCTCTTCCTGTTTAGTTATAAAACCAATTTTCCAACCCATCATAATCGTCAAAGTAATATTTGTCACACCTCGGCACGACTCGAGCGACTTCAACAAACGTCCCTTTCAGCTAAGTGCATTGTCGCCCTCTGTCGACAAATACAATACATGTTTCTTAAACCAATTTTTCGAATTGTATCGTGCAATCGTTGACTGGAAAGCGTTATACACCTTTTTGAGTTTGAATTCTCCGTTGCATGGTTGGTTTTGAATACATTTCAGGGAAGGTAGTTTACGGAGGTCAAAGAGACATTTGAAAATAGTAATGGTTTGCAATGTCATGTGTCATCTGTGATACATGTCCATGTTTTCCAGCTTTTAAAATTTATTGTTTTATTAGAGCATCAAGTACAAATAAATAATTCCTATTTTCAACTATTTGTTTTTTGTACATGCATCAAGAAAAACTATTTGAATAGCACATCTTGTATTTGGAGAAGAAGATAGTCCATATATTTGTATATATTTTTTCAAATATCAAGTTCAATAAAAGATATAATCAACATAAATCTAATGTTATGGTATTACTAATGCAAGCATGAGTATTCCTCTTTAATTTCTTGATCAGTCACCTACCCCCCCCCCCCTTTCATGCAAAGTTTTTAACAAAGCTTGTCCAGCTGCAGCCGCATTTGAATTTCACAACATGCTCATATACATTCATATGTGTGTGGATCAATGGATTTTCAAACCATTTATCATTTATCATACAAATAATATGAAACTATGCAGAGGTATTATAATCATTTCTTCACAAGAAACAAAATTTATTGTCGCAATAAATAATCTTAACATCATAAAAAGAGAGGCTGACACAAAAAATGCAATCAAAGTGTTAAACACAAAAAAGTTTAACACAAGACAGATGTATTTAAAAAAAAAGCTTTTACAATTTAAAAAAAAAATTACCTCATTGCATGAACTATGAAAAAATAAGAATCTCAGTCTTAAAAATTCAGCATATGCATCTATAATCAAAGCATCTCATCACTTCACTTTGTAAAATTAATATCAATCATTTATTTTTCTTCAGAATGCATGATTAAGTAACTATGAGGTTAAGCCTACAACACACCGAGTCTTAAAAATTGATGTATTTTTTCCTGTTTTAAGGAAAGAAAACAGAAGTACCTATTCTCCATCTTGGGGAGTATATGAAGCAAATGGCACAAAAGAGGTAAAAAGCTCTATAATCATTAACTCTTACAGTGCCGATGTCACGTATATGTGACAAAAGGACTTTGCATTTTTAATCAACCATTACTCCACTTAGAAAGATGTATATATGGTGATGAAAATTTGTCAAAGTTTAGAGGATAAATATAGTATTCAAAATATCTATCATTCACTATATGCTCCCACAGGATTTGTTTTAGAAAGCTGTAGATTTTGGAAAGAATCCATCCTCACTTTAGCATGAAAAAATTGCAAACAAATGAGAAAAGAAAACAGAAAGGTCAAGAGGGAAGCTCAGTGCTGTTTCACAATAATTTTCATGCACGACTTTGAATTAATAGGAATACTTGGTTTCATTTGAAAGGGTAATAAATTTTCTACAACTTTTGTGTACAACATATTTGTACAGAAGTTACTGCTAAAGATTTGCATGCGTTTGAAAAGTAAGCATTGTTCATGATTTGGTAAAATCTTGGCACAAGCAAAACCCCTTGGCACCAGAAGAGTTAAGATCTTGCAATTATAATATGCAGAAGGAGAGTGCCTTGATTTTCTGCTTCCATTAAAAGTGCACTTAACAGTTCGTTTCATCACTAAAATATGTCTCATCCTCTATCACGTTTCCTCCTCCTGCTGTTCTTGTTTGAGTTTGTTCTTGAGATGTTCGTTGATGGTGGCAAAGGGGTTCTTCTTGAATGCAGAATGTTTCAGGACCTCCTGGAATCTTGCACTCTCCTCCAGCCTAGAAAATAAAAGAAGAGTAAAATTAGACACAAAATCATTGGTAACCTATACTGGGGAGTGTTTCACAAAGACTAAGATTGGCTCAAATCGCTCTTAACTATGGCAGGCCATTCATGCCACTGTTTGCTTTCACCATAAGTCTCTCAAGGGATGCACAAATCATTGTCACAAATTTGAAGAATTTACATTTTTTGGTTTCTTCACCAATGATATATAAAAAATTGTCGATTCTGCAGTTTTGTGACCATGATTTGCAAATCCTTTGAGAGATCCATGGTGAAAGAAAACAGTGGCGTGAATGGCCAGCCATAGTTAAGTTCAATTTTAGTCAATCTTAGTCTTTGTGAAACACTCCCCCCCCCCAGGTGTGTCTAGTTTTACAATTTATAAGACCTTAACATGAAGAAACATACAATATGATATGTACTTTAAAGTGAATTGCTCAATCATTTGTACAGAGTTCTAGCTATGAACACCTCCACACTTATAACCAATAAGAGGCAACATTACTCAAGTTTCTGAGTAGGGCAACATTATCTTTTTCCTCACATGACATGTGACTTTTCCACCACAAAACAACCAATAACTTGGAAATTGGACATTTTGACATTTCAACATAGTTTGAATGCTTGGACTCAAAGCTTTTGAATGATATATAGTTTACCTTGTCAAGACCATGCAAACCCTTTGAAATTACAATGAGAATGAGAGCTTGTCAGACAAGCTAATCCCAGAATAACAGCGAAAACAGGATGTAAAGAGCAGTGACTACGGTATTCAGGAGTGCCATACGGGTGTCCTATTGTCTGTCTCACTAAAAGATTGAATGAAACTACCATACTATTTTAAATCACAGAAAAAACACATTTCTACATTGCAGATTGCTCCCAAATTTGGTCAGATAACATATCAATTCATGAACTACTTTAAATGCAGAAATATTCGTAGTACATTACTTTTTGCGGAATTGGAGCAAATTTTGGTAATTGTGAATTCCAGAATTCGATTTCATATGCATTGAAATATTGAATCAATCTTGCACTTTTGCGAGTAATTGTGCAGCGTGAATTTAAGAACCCACAAATATGTTTTGGGGTCGCTCAGCGCGAAAATTTGACCAGACAAAAATAACAGTGTTAACAGTATCAGAAAATGTAAAAAACCTAAAATCAACTTTTCAAACCCAAGCTCTTTATTTTAGCTGGTTACTCTAAAACTCCTGCTGCAACCTATTGGTCGTTTTGTGGTGGAGGTTCACATATGTTCATACTCTTGTTTGTGTATCACTTACATCATCTTCTGTTTGTCTTTCATTTTGAGGGTGGCTCTTGAATTCTTTCTTGACTGCTTGTTCCTGGTTTAAAAAAAAAAAATGTTTACTTTTAATGCAAAATATATATATATATATATTGTCCTCAAGAAAAGAAAATTTTGATCTCTGCATTTAAAGGCCTGAAGTCTATTACCTGAACTGTTTCCTACAATGTTTTCCTATATTTGGTCATATGCCTTTAAAATATCATATTCCCACCTAATGATAACTTTGCTTAGGTAATGGAGCTATCTGATGCATAGCTGGTGAACAGTGCTTTTGATATAGCAGTAAAAATATCACATAAAAACCAAATTAAATATTCAAACAACATTTGTGACACCTTAAAGGGGGTACCCAATGCTGAAACAATGTTAGTTCATTTAAAAGAGCATGATTTCATTAGCAGAAAATCATCTGCCTAAAGTTTTTTTAAAAGTTGTGTTGCCAAGGAAACCCCCAAATGTGGTAAGATTTCAGGATATTTTTGACCCCTCAGCTGTGACCCAGTTTAAACTGGGTACCCACTTTGGTGTCATTTTGACGTCAAAGTGGGTACCATGTCGCGCAATTCTAGCAAAATGCGGGCAAGGTATAGTACATATTGTACAGTCTAGCGCGCAGCACAACTGCAATGCGCGAAGCTGGGTACCCACTTTGACGTCATACCTCATACTCAAATTTTTTGGTCAACTCTCGACTTTTTATGAGAAAATTAGCCAAAATGCATTAATTTCGATTGAAAATTTTTCATGCTATTCTTCTTAGAATTCTATTCTCGATCATATATCAAAAAAAATTTTACCATTGTGTAATCACTTTAAAGTTCCTACGGTATATTCACCTTATCACTGAGCTATTTGGCTGATAATGGGGTCCAATCCTTAAGATTTCTGAAAGCTCAGGGAGTGCTTCATTTAGAGGATGCATGTCACCCACAACGGGCACTCCTGCTCTCTTTTTAGCATCCATCGCTTTCCTCTTGGCAGTGCTTATGGTGTCCATTTCTATGAAAAATAAATGGCAGTAAAATTCATAATCTACGGTATATCCCATCGATCTGAGCAATATAATTATCAAATATGACAGTGTATAACTTTCATGCATACCAGTATAACAGAGTGATATTGACATGGTCTTATGTCTTTGTTATTTGGAAATATACCTAGTCGTTCTCTTCTCATCTAATACTGTAATAGCTGAAAAGAAATTAGCCAGTTTGATTAATTAGTCTTCTAGAAGTGCAGTTGTTAAAGCAACTGGTTGAAATACAAAATTACAGGTTACATAAATCTTAAAGCAGCATTTTTGGATTTTTGAGGTGTTGCGGTCCAATGGATAAGTCCCCGGACTTAGAACCCCAAGGTAAGGGGCTCAAATCCCTGCCACAGCACTAATGTCCTTTGACAAGACATTAATCTACATTTACCACACTCGACCCAGGTGAGGTAAATGGGTACCTGGCAGAAATTGATTCCTTGAAATGTTTGAGCATTTTTGTATGTTATCTGTAATGGCTGCCAGGCTAAAGCCAGGGTAACAATATCCAAAGTCCTTTGGAAGTGCAGAGAGACGTTTCATAATAATGTGATATGCCCTATACAAGGATGGAATATTATCATTATTATTATTATCATTATTATTATGATCATTATTATTATTATAATCATTATTATTATCATTATTATTATCATTATTATTATCATTATTATCATTATTATTATCATTATCATTATTATTATCATTATGATCATTATTATTGTTATCATTATTATTATTATCATTATCATTATTATCATTATTATTATCATTATTATTATTATCATTAATATTGTTATCATTATTATTGTTATCATTATTAGTAGTAGTAGTAGTAGTAGTAGTAGTAGTAGTAGTAGTAATAGTAGTAGTAGTAGTAGTAGTAGTAGTAGTAGTATTATCATTATTACAAAAAACTACAAACTTCTGACTTTCAACTCACTTTCTAACCACTTGTCATGTCGAAGTTTTCTCTTCTCCACCTTGGAGAGTTGCTTGCTACCTCTGATGCTCTTCTTGGAAACAAAGGACATGCGATCATCTTCGTCCGTTTGGTGGGACACAGATGTACTTGCAGAAGCACCTTGGAAGAGACCCTTCATTGGAAACACGACATTTGGTTGCAATTCACCCTATATGGAAAAAATGACAGTGAAAAGGGCGAAAATGAAGTAATAATAACAATACCTACAGAAGAAAGAGATTAAAGCTGATGAGAGAGATTAAAGCTGATGAGAGAGATTAAAGCTGATGAGAGAGATTAAAGCTGATGAGAGAGATTAAAGCTGATGAGAGAGATTAAAGCTGATGAGAGAGATTAAAGCTGATGAGAGAGATTAAAAAAGAAATGGAAAGACCATTCCTGGAATGCATGAGGTGTAACCACAAAGAAAAGCATGATCCAAAGCTAACTGATCAATGAGAGCTTTTCAGACTCAGTCTTATCAACAGCATTAAAGCCAGCCACTTGGTGGAGGATACCAGCATAAAAGAGTCTAAATCGAAGTAGATTATCAGCCTCGTACAGAACATAGAGTGTTAGTTCTGACATACAGAGGAACGTACTGCATGAATACTGGAGCCAGTTTCTCGAAACCGTCATAAAAAAGTCTTACTTCTTGACAATCAGTGCTAGTTGGTTAGTTGTCCGCTAAGTGTTTCACAGAGCTGTCTTTACATTTAGCGATGAGAATTTGCGAGACAAGGATTTAAGATGCTTCCACACCCATCATATCTTTTTTACTCGATATGCAGTGCTAACAAGTCATTTATCGGGTAGCTTATGGCTGACCTAAAGGGACACCACACAGATTTGAAAAATAATTCAGATCTATCTTTTCTTTAAATCAGAAATTTATGGTTGTTTATATATGAAAATTATATTTCATTTTTATAATATCAAACAATCTGTTAAAAGGGTTTCCTAAGAGGGTTTCTTTGGTGATTGTAACATCTCCAACAAAGAATGAATTCTGCTACATGGCAGGCAATCCATAGTCAAAGGAATATTCTGCAGTTTGGTATAATCTAGCTAATATTTATCTGGCATCTATAAGATATAACACCTTGCTACTATTTCTATTTTTTGCTTTCCCTAATTGATTCAAATATTTGCAGTTTGATCAAAATTCTTCTACAAAAATGTAATTGCCACCAAGGGTAATTCTCCTCCATAGTATAGATATAACAAGATGTCTAGTGGGTAAGCTCTTCATCAAACAGTTTAGGAAGATCAGAGACATCTTTGTAGTTTGCAAAGTTATGACTGTCTCGTCGTTAGTTGGTACTTGGTAGGAATCCTCCAACCTAAGGTGCTGGTTTTGAGGTCATTTTAAGTGTTGCTTTAAAGTATTTAAGGACAGTTGAGTTACGGTGTTCAATAGGCTGTGGATCATCTTGTACAAACAGGTAATACAGAACTTTTGTCTCTCCTCGTGGAGAGAGATCCAGCCCAAAGAGTCCTATAGGGCAATAACACTTTGAGTTTCTCCCATAGGTGTTTGTGATGAATCTAGCTGCTGCATTTTGGACTCTTTCAAGAATGATGATGTCCATAGTCGTGTAGGGATCCAGACTGAGGAAGCATTGTTGAGATGGGGTCTGTTAAACTAGCTTAGAATACAGCTTCTCCTTTGTTTTAGTTGAGGATTGGTGGAAGTTTCTTTTCAGGCAGTTATGGACTTCCATTGTCTTACTTCTAGAATTCTTGACTTGTTTGTTCCATCTCTTGACTATGATATCATTCTGGGGTGTGTTTCTCAAAACTGTCAGAACTACAAGATCAACAATTGTCTCAACAATGTTGTTCAACTTTTCTGCTTTCACAAAGCCATCTTTACCAAGACCAGCAACAACTTCCCTGACAAATGACTTGTTGCTACTCCAAACCTGTGATATCTTTTAGCATGCCATAACAAGTCAGCTTTATGTCAGGCTATGGACAGCAAAAAAAAAAAGAAAAAAAAAAGATGATTTATCAAAACAATTTTCTTGCTTTCCAAGCATTGATTTCATCAAACATTTATTACAAATATTGATATTAAAGTACAACAAAAATACTCTATATTTTCTTTCCAGCAAGTAAATGAGATCTTTAATTGTCCTCTCATCCGTTTACCACAGAAGACAGATCAGTCTGTATTTACAGACCCATAAGTATGACAGTCCATCATGTATGTATTTCGAGTTTTCGACTACAGTATATTTTTCATTTTTACAAGTGAAATATTTAGTGAAATTATATAGAATATATTTTGAATGAATTCACGTCAAAATTTGTTCATGAAATATAAAAATTCAGAATTTTTTCTTAAGAGGTAAACAAAATTAGGGTCTTTTTTCAACAATCCCTCAGTTATGGTATCCTCTTAATTACACATGTAGATTCGCAAATCGCAACAAGCACATCTCGCCACAAGTCAACGTTATGCTGCTCACGCACCTGTGACCTAGCCTAGCTCATTAGTTATATGGATGATGTGGTATTAAAATAATAATGATGCAGACATCAGTAGTACATTGTATTAGGGAAGGCAAAATTTTCCTATCCTAAAAAATAATTCATATTTTTTAATTGGAAAACTAGAATCTAGAATTTGTATGACATGATTAGATTAGATAGCAGGAAATACTAGCAAACTCTGAAGTAGTTTGCAGAGGTAATCACGTGTTAGAAAGGGTAATTTTCACGGCATTTGTGTTTTTGTTTACATGGTTCTCCACAAGGCTAAATGGGAGCCATGTACAGCTTGATGTAAATATCATATATATCAAGAAAGATATAGAGGCATTAAAGAAGGTGCAGACAATGTGTCTATGTCTTTGTAGTAAGGAGACCAAGACGAAGATCGAGTCCATACAGGAGAGGAGGCAGAAGACAGATTTGACTGATACCTGGCTACAAATATCTTAATGATATATATAAGAGAAATTCAGTAAGGTTCTTCTCTGCCCCTCATAAAGAATGAGAGGTCATACTAAAAAGCTCTTTCAGAGACTACCCGCACAAAATTAGCCGGTCACTTTTTCTCAAATCGAGTGGTTCAGCCCTGGAACAGCTTACCACATAACATAGTGACTGCACCCTCCGTGGCTACTTTTAAGAGAAAACCGAGAGCCCTTCCCATAGGACAAGAGGGCTAATCAACTAAGTATACCAAGTAAGTATACCAAGTATTGCAAACATCAAGCTACCGCTGCAGCTGGGGTACTTTTGCTTGCACACAAATGAATACAGCTTGGGTGCATGGATGGGCGCATGCACCCATCCTGTGTACTCAGTCAATGAATTGACCTCGTTCTGCAAAAGCGACAAGTCTGTACTGAAACTAAATAGCATGCTTTTATGTGTGTTAATTGGCGGCATGCTGTCGACCTTGCTTGGTCTTCAAAGTGCAAAACCCTCCATCTCGGTTATGATAATCCCCAACAGACATATATCATGGAAGGGAGACCTCTTGAGAATGTCGAGATTGAAAGAGACTTGGGAATATTAATTGATAGGGATTTAGCCTTTAGGAAACATATTGCTGCTATGATACAAAAGGCAAACCAGATGTTGGGAATCATCAAACGAGCATTTGCCAATACCAACCAAGATGTCTTCATACCCTTGTACAAAACCTTGGTACGTCCACATCTTGAATACTGTACGGTATCATGGAACCCTCGATATGTAACAGACGATCGTAAAACTGAAGCTGTACAGCGAAGAGCTACTAGAATGGTACCTGGCATGAGAATAAGTTCAGTTTCTTAAGCCTTTCGACATATGGTAACAAGCTCATGCCGGGTACCATTCTAGTAGCTCTTTGCTGTACAGCCTCGATTTTGCGATCGTCTGTTACATATCAAGGGTTCCATGATACCGTACAATATTGGAGATGTGGACATACCAAGGTTTTGTACAAGGGTATGAAGACATCTTGGTTGGTATTGGCAAATGCTCGTTTGATGATTCCCAACATCTGGTTTGCCTTTTGTATCATAGCAGCAATATGTTTCCTAGGCTAAAGGCTAAATCCCTATCAACTAATATTCCCAAGTCTCTTTCAATCTCGACATTCTCAAGACAAGAGGTCTCCCTTCCATTTTCACTTTTCACTTCAGTTCATTCATCAGATATGAAGCAGAAAGGGGAAAATTAAGAGCCTTAGGAACATAAAATCAAAACTTTTCTTCTTTATTATAGAAGATCTAAGTCAATGTATTTCGCGTTCGCGTCAGCAATTAATTTCGCTATTCAAAACGCCGTTTTGACCTAGAGTCTACGGGTGGTCGCATGGATGGGCGGAGGTTACAACTACACTACACAAATAGCAGCACATGGGACCACATGAAATGCCATGCCTGCGGATAACAATAATTTTACATAAAATGAGATATTCCTTTGACTAAGTATTATACTCACCGTATCCATTTCATTCACAACACTCTTATCCGTAACTTTCACCGCTGACGGATGCAATTTCCGTCTCTGCCGTTTAATTTTCCCCATACTTGTTTGCTTCGTCGGACTTTTTGGCCGCCCTTTAAATTTTCGCTGCTACCAACAAGTGGTAGTCCAATCGCGTTAGGCCTAGCCTTTTGTGTACGTACGAACGTATCTTTGCCAAGTAAACATTGGATAAGCGAATTGAAGAAGGCATGCATGGGTTGATCCAAAATGAGGAACTTCCTTTGAAATAAAAGCAGAAATTACACCTATGATATTAATCAGGTAACGCTTTCGATGATAGAGCATTGTAGATCCCAGTACGGAGTAAGAAAATGCCAGCAAAGAAAACAACTCCTAAGAAAAGACGCACGAAAGGTGATAATGAGCGTTCTGCTACTCTCCAGCGGACTGCTCAGAGCGTGGACCCCGTCTCCGCCGGCATGGGGAAAGGTGCGTCTAGCCTACAGCCGCTGTCAACTGAGCAACTGAGTGTAGATTACAAAGCTGGAGTGATCATGGCCATAACATTCCCTCTTGCTGTTTTGTTTTTCTGGAAAGTTACCCTTCCTGTTACATGGTTTGTCATTAAGACCGCTCTTGGAGAAGAAATTATTCTCAAACTTCATTATTTGAAGCAAGGCAAGTAGTCTAGTCTAGACGCAAGTGTTCTGTCTCTGACAGTCGTCGTTAGCCTCTTATCATGGTAGGGTCGGCACTCCTCCTTTATAGAGACAGAAGCGCCACGCAGACTTTTGTATGAAATCTCGCTATCCGTGGTCAGGTCAGCGATAAGCAGCTAAGCAAGCTGCGAAAATTCATATTTTCTAATTGTTTTTGACATGTTTGATAATAAAAAAAAAATCTGTACATGTCACTCAGGGAGCCATTGGTATGGTGATCTGTGCAAATTTATGTGAAATGCTGCCCTCTATAGTTGGAGATAGAAATCACTAAAATAATCAACAGATTCTTGGAAAATGTTTGCTTTTTACACCCAGTATGATAACATATCCTATTTTCATTCCATTCCTTCAATTGGATCTAAAAATTATCTTCAAATGAATTTTGAGAAATCTTTTTCTGATCACTGCTCTTGTTCCTCTGTCCCAGAAATGTGACAGAGAACACTACTTTCCTATTGTCAGCAATTTCCACTGTACAGGCCTAATTCAGTGCAAGGTTATCTGATGATAACCTGGCATTCGTGCAAGTGTGTACATGTATATGCCATAGAGGGTATAGCTTACCATGGCAATGTTGTGGTTATATTCCTTTTAACTCTCCATTTTAAGGTAAATCCAGGTTCCTACAGTTAGGTCCTTGCAGTTGAAAATCTTGCATTTGCAGCCAACCTCTCTCTCTCACACAGTTCGTTTGCCTCCGCTTAGCTTTTCGGAGGGAGATCAGCAAATTCGCGACGTGACTCCTGCATTCAACCGAATGTATTCAAACCAACGATCGACCAATACAAAACAACAACAACATCGTACATACCATTAATGCCCATTAATGCCCAACGTGCACGTACATTTTGTAGGCATATTACATGTCTGGTTGATCGAATGTGGGAGTCGCGTCGCAAATTTGCTGATCTCCCTCCAAAAAGTTAAGTGGAGGTGAACAAACTGTGTGAGAGAGAGGTTGGCTGCAAGTGCAAGATTTTCAACCGCGAGGACCTAACGTTAGGACCCTGGATTTACCTTAACCCATTCGTGACAGGAATTATTTAAGGCCTAATTTGATCAGCTTTTATTCTTCAAATTTGCAACACCAACATTTTTATTTTATTGCTACATTTTTCTTATAAAACGTCATGTATCTGAAATGAATATAAATTGACAGAAATTATGATGAGAAGTCAAAAAGTTGCCAATTTGCAGGGGAAAACAGTGATTTTAGATTTTCTATCACATTGCCAATTTAAGGATTTTAATGCTTATTTTGCTTTAAAAAATTTTCAGCATCAAACAACGAATATTGACGCAACCAAAATGGGCACAGTTTGTGTAGAATTTTTGCTCTTTCTACTCATGTATTTGGTATGATTTTTAGGGCTTTGCATCAAAAGATATTAGGCCAAACCACAAAATGTGGACCTCTGTCACGAATGGGTTAAAATGGAGAGTTAAAAGGAATATAACCATAACATCAGTAAGCTATATCCTTTATGGCATATACAGATAGTTTTTCTTTATTATCAAACATGTCAAAAACAATTAGAAAATACGAATTTTTCGAGGCTTGCTTAGCAGCTTGCTGCTGACCTGGGGCCCGTTTCACGAAACCGTCATAAGTCAACTTCTCAGCTAAGATCGCCGCTAGTTGGCTAGCTGTCTGCTACGTGTTTCACGAAGCCATGTTTGCCAAGATCAACGCCAACATCCCAACTAAGAACTTATGACGCCTCTGACCCTGTCATATCATTTTTCGTTGATATGCAGCGCCATCACATGTCACCAATTTGGTATATTATGGCTGGCCAAAATGGAAGCTACATAGATGTAAAAAAAATAATTCAAATCTATCTTTTCTAAGGGTTCCTGCAATCAGTAATTCATCCTTGCTCATGTATAAATATTATATTTCATGTTTCATATGAAACAATCTGCCAAAAAAGGTTTCCTAGGGGGTTTCTCCCGTGATTGTAACATCTCTCAAACAAACGCAATTCTGCCACATCAGGCAAGGCATAGTCAAAGGGATAGTCTGTAGATTTCAGACCCATATTTATTCAAAGATAATTTATATCGTAGATTTTTAAACAAAATACTTTTTAAGACACATGTTTTAGCTTGTAATTTGCCAAAATTATGCATATCAACGTTTTGGTCAAGACATGACGATGGATAAATATTTAATTTGCCTCCTTTTTCCGATCATGAACGTAAGGGTTTATTTTGCAAATCTAGTGTCCCGGGGGTACCCATCTTGCGTTCAAAACGACAGTGAACTTAATTACTAAAAACAGAATCTTATAAGTATTTCTTTGGTGTAATCTGCCTTCTTTGAAAATATCTTGTATCTATAACCCCCTGCTACTATTTCTAAGCTTTGCCCTCACCAGATCACTCAAATAATTGCAGTTCTGATAATTTCTTGTTTACAAAATATATGTGTGATTGTGATCAAGGCTATGTGTTGTCACATTTGCTCATCGATTCACGAGATATTTAGCTAGCATGCTCTTCGTGAAACGGTTTAGCAAGATTAGAGTCATCTCCGTAGTTGGCAGACAAAGATATGACTAACTTGGCGTTGATTTCCAGAAACGGGCCCCTGACCATGGTCAGCGAGATTTCATACAAAAGTCTACGGGGCGCTTCTGTCTCTATAAAGGAGGAGTGCCGACCCTACCAGAATAAGAGGCTAACGACGAATGTTAGAGATAGAATTTTTCGGTCTAATGAGACTAACACCCTGACTAACTTGATGTTGATGGCAATGGCAATTACTAGTGTATGAGCTGAAATTTATGTGGTGTTTTATTTTACTTTTTTATTTTAATTACTGAGTTAAATAAACAAATAATCTTAGAACTACAAACTGCTAAAAAGATTGGTTTTCAATGCCTTTCTGAATGTATTAACTGATGAAGACTGTCTAATTGTAAGTTGCAAATCATTCCAGTATTTTGAGGCTGACACAGTAAATGTCCTATACATGGTTCCATGACATATGCTCCGCCGACAACTGCTCCAAAAAATTCCAACAAGTGCTCCGCGACAATTGCTCCGCAACAATTGCTCCACCGACATTTGCTCCGCCGACATATGCTCCGAAAATTCCAACAAGTGCTCCGCAGACATTTGCTCCGCCGACAATTGCTCCGCCGACATATCATCAGAAAATACAACATTTGCTCCACCGACATTTGCTCCGCCAAATTAATCATAATCATCAATAAATTAATGATAATTCCACTTGGCTGCAACAATTGATCATGATTATATTGACAATTATTTTTTTCTACAATCATTTGGATATTTTTGTCATAAAAGCGCTCTTCTCCTCCTACTCCTCTTTCTTCTTTCCTTTCATCTTCTTCTTCTCCGTCTTCTTCTTCTTCTTCCTCTTCTTCTCCCTCCTCCTCCTCTTCTTTAGGGCTGTTACCGAACCGCCGAACCGAACGGAAGTTCGTCGAACATGGCACTTCCGAACAGGACCGAACCGAACCGAACTCAAAGGTCAAGTTCGGAAGTTCGACAATTTACAACATAAGATCAATGATTCGGCCCTCGGTGAAGACCTTGTCCTGAATTCATTATGCTAAATTGGAGATACACCCTTACTTTATTGAAAAATTAATACTTATATTTATTGGTGGAATTTCTTTTAATTCATCTTCTAAAAGTTTTTCTTAAATAATAGATAGAAAACCACTAAATACAGCTTGTGTCTCATTTTTCCTTTGATTCCGATAAATTTCATAATATTTGGCACCATGAATTCTATTTTTTCCCCAAAAAATCATGTTAAAAGCTTCAAAATATGCCCAAAGATACTCATGATTGTAATCGATCGTAATAAGATTGTAATCGATTAACAATCAAAATCGATCATATTACTAATAAATATCTAAAAAAAAAATGAAAAATAGAAAAACACTGCTTTTATTGATGATTTTTAATATTTTCGCCCCTTTCCTTTATTTCGTTTTTTTAAATAATTTTCTCTTGTTTCCTATTAATCAGTATATGAAAATTATCTTTTACTTTCATTCAGAAAATAAAATAAATAACAAATAATCATGCAATAAATGCAGTAACTATTTTTTGTCATGCAAAATATATTTATAAGGAACAGTGACTTCCAAGTGCAGTAGAAGTAAAGAGGGTTCTGATGGTCATTTGTTATTGATGCTCTCCCTTTGATATTTTGTATACTGTATTGCCGAACCCCGAACTGAACCAAAGTTCGGAAATAAAAGTGCCGAACTCTGCCGAACCGAACCGAACCCAAACTTGGTGCTAAATTTACAGCCCTACTCTTCTTCCTCTTCTTCTCCTTCCTTTTTCTCTTTGTTCTTTTTCTTGTCCTTTTCTTCCTCTTTTCACCATCTTCTTTACCATTTTCTTCCTCTCTTCCTTTTCCCTTTACACTACTCTTTTCCATCCATCTTCTGCCTACAAAGTTCATATCTTTCATGTTCCTATAATTACTGTGTTGACTATTGTATATTATGATGTCTCTTTTAATCACGGTCAATGTTGTCTTCTTGTCACTTGCACTATTATTTTGTAAAATCGTTGGTAATTCAGCCTGCTGCATGGCTGCGATGATGATATGTGAATAAAGACCATTATTATATTATTATTCTCATATTTTCAGACATTGTAATTTCTTAATTAATTGAATGCAGATCATAACCACACACACAGTGAATCAATCTGCTTTTAATGTACCGTATTCTTTTGATAATCGCAGAGGTTCATAGAATTTTGCAGTAACCAGATTCTCAGCTTGATATGTCATTCCTGGTGTATAAAATTCATTGCAAGTTGTTTAATTTGTATTTTGCAAATTTAGTTATTACAGCAAAGGATTAATTTCATTTACTTCCCCTGGGTTATTATTTCCCCCAAATCTTCACAAACTTATTTTAGTTTTTTTCTTCTTTTTTTTAAAAACTATTTTTACAGGCATCTTCTGTACATTTAAAATTCAATCTTCATAATTAATTTTTCACATCTAATTGCTCCTTGCATGTATATTATTTCAGTTTCCTTTTAACTCTTAATATAAATATGAATATTGTCTTATCTTGTAAATATAATATGAGTCTTCGGACTTTTGCCATGTACCAATTATTTCCTTTTACAATAAAAACGAAATCGAACTGAATTGAATTGAATTTGAATTGAATAACAATTAGATTGGTCAAAGGCAGGAATCAACAAAAAAGGAATATTATGCGGTAAAAACATTAAAATCTTTTTTTGGAAAAAATCTCCCTACCATGGGAGGGAGGATTAACCCCCTCCACCAGCTTCCACCCGCTCGGTTGCTTCGCTCCCTCACCTCGCGTCCCCCGCCCTGTTGAAAATTCTTGGCTACGTCAGAGAGTATGCTCTCCAAGTCATTTAATGGTACCGATGGAGCAATTGTCACAGTTCAAGTGTTGTGTCTTCGAAATTTATTCGGCAGAGAAATTACCGGAGAAATTGTCGACGAGGCAGCTGTCACATTATTGTCGAAAATAATTTGGCCGAGCATAATTCGGTGGAGCAAATGTTGGGGGAGCATAATTGTGTCGGCGGAGCATATGTCGGCAGAGCAATTGTCTGCGGAGCAAATGTCGGCGGAGCAAATGTTGTTTTGGAGCATAATTCGGTGGAGCAAATGTTGGGGGAGCATAATTGTGTCGGCAGAGCAATTGTCGGCGGAGCAGATATCGGCGGAGCAAATGTCGGCAGAGCAACTGTCACTGAGCAATTGTGGCGGAGAACTTGTCAGAATTTTCTGAGCAGTTGTCGACAGAGCATATGTCGTGTCACCCCTATACATACACGTATGTAAATACTTTGAAATTTACAATGAAGTTGACAGTACTCGACATGCCACTGCTACATACACACTGGAAAATGCTATGGAAAACCTTATACATTGAGTTGCTTTTGCAAGAACAAAATATTTTTTCCTTTTTTTTTTTTTAATGATTCATGGCAAATCCAATGATGTACTGATGCCATTTCAAACATCTATAGAATATAATCCAAAGATTAAGGGATGGTTGCCATGGAAACTACTGAATTAGACCCTCCATTTGTGTATTGCAATTTGCAGTAGTGACATAGTACATGTACATCTAAAAAATGGTAAAGTTATAGATTCAAAAAGGTTAAAATCGACCAATTTTTATGGAGTATTGGCTGGTTTGGGAAGTAATGCCCATATGTAGTTTATTTAAGAACAACACTCGCGGCTTGTGAATAACATAGTCATAGGCACCACAGTTACATACGTGTACATAATCTGTGCCAGTAGGACAAAGAATATGAGGTTGCAATTATGAAAATTAAAATCTCACTTACCAGCAAGCTGCCTTGGAACACCCCTGTTTGATGACCAGTTAAACCATAAATTTGGGAAATATGATATTTAAAGCATTTAGTTTTTGCCTTCATTGTAATTTGTATCATTTTTTGCTGAAAGCCAAGTGCTGCATGTGTGATGTGGATACTGGAGATCTGCTTTTGTAATTTGTATGCAATAGTGCCGCAGAAGAGAGGGCATCAAATCAATTACGTGTTTTCACCATAAACATATTGGTTTAGTAGTACAAGATTATATTATAACCTTGCACATGTTCATTGTATGAGTCAGTGGGTAATAACGCATATAAAATCGTGCTTCTATACTTCAATTCTAAAGTCATATCCCAATTATTATATATTACCAGATGTTTGGACAACTCTAACTTCAGAATGTCCATCCTGGATCTCTGCGGAGGAGAGATCATACCTTGATGACAGGCTGTCAGAGACCCTGAGAAGGATACCCAGTCCAAAAACACAGCAAGAGTTTGAAGATCTAATTCAGTTTGGAGAACCTATCGTTATTACAGATGCTATGAAAGGTACGTGTACATTCTCGTCCAAGAGACCCCCCTCTGCTAAAAAGTGCTGTTAATAATGAAGTGAATTGACCTTCAGCCATCAGGCTTCAGTACTTCACTTTTGTGGGCCTTTCTAAAAGGTAGTGGGCTTACTCTTCCTTCTGATTCTCAACTTCAGTTGGTAGTTCCATCTCAACTGTAGTATGGTCCTGTCATGGTGCCATTGCCAGAGCTTCTCATTTCCTTTCCTGATTGGGGGGGGGGGCACAAAAGATTTATTATGAAAACAATGAGATCATGAAATATAACAACATTTGTGTTATTCAAGGCAGTGTTACTCTTTGGTCTTGCACCTTGAGCCAGTGCATATTTATATATGAGTGCATATTTAGATTTCTTAATAATATAATTTCCTGACAGAAAATATATACTTTTGCTATCTTTATAAGGAAATATAAGTTTACAAAGCTTACAAATGAGAAGGAGTAAGTGAGCTGGTCATATCTAAGAGAGCACTTTGAACATCACTGAAAATGTGGACTTCTTGGCCAACTTGGATAGGTCTAGTTATAGGTGACTTGCTCTACTGCTCTTTCAATGGCTGCAATTTCCCCCTAAAAAATTGCTTGGTTGGTTGAAACAGGCAGTATGCTGAGGAGAGTAGAACCATTGTTTAGTCCTCTCCAGCAGATGGCAACACCTGCTCTGCATGGACCAGGGTTGCAGAGCGCAGGCCTGTCCATGAAGATAACTGTATCAGCTGAGGTTTAGGAGGAATTATCAAAATCTTCCTTATTTAACAGTCCTGACTGTAAATGCACATTCATTAACTTTGAACAGTCCTCCTCCTTCCTCCTCCTCCCAAGGAGTAGTGCTATTGTAAAGCTTCAGGCATGTCTGGGCTTTTGTAGAGCTCCCACCAATTTTTTTTCAGTAATGTGATAATGAACCTCTTTGAAAAGTCTTGGAAAAACTGTACAAGTATTGGAGTTTGAAACCTTTCTTAACAAAGTCAAGGAGAAAGAAAACCCAGTCATTAAATGTACATTTGGTTCACTAGCTGAAGCTCCAAATAGTCTTATTTTTGTTGTAAATACTCTTTGTAGTGTTGTTAACAAGTATAAATGAAAAACAATTGGAATCAAATTAAATCTTTTATGTATTTCATTGTTTTTCGACTTTTTGTTTTTTATTGTTTTTTCGACAAAATTCGTCGCCAATACTATTTGGATCATAACCAGACTAAACTAATTGAGTTTGATCATTAATAGTAAAAATAATCATACATTTATGAAATATTGCTGAAAACACAATTGGTATTGGATTTGTACACGAAATCACGTTTTTGAGCAATTTTTGATCCGACATGCGAGTACAAAATATTGCGTAACTTCGGAACCGCGCATCCAGACGTCATGAATTTGGTCTCAAAAGATGCGCGAGATGCTACAGAAAAAAGTCATGCAGCGTTGCAGCAACATCTATGCGTGTTGTGGACATATCGCACGAACATCGAGGGGGCCCCAGCCTTTTTAGGGTTAAGAAATGGTGTCTATTCTTATTGGTTGTTTCCATCATATGTAAATTTACCTGTTTTTTTCTTTCTTTTTAGGATGGGAGAGCTTTGGTACCTGGGATTGTGATTCTTTCTCCAAGCAGTATGAAGATGCTGACTACTTCGATTGGCAGGTAAATGTTTTCATTGAACAAAGGGCTGCTGTTGTGGGTGGTTGAAGCACCCGACTGTCTTTAAAGAGACTAATAGTCCAATGCATTTTCCTACTGTTTTAGGTGCTACGGGGGGGAGGGGGAATCTAACGGGGGGACTGCCCCCCCCCCATGATTTTTCAGGTGATTAAAAAAAAAAAAAAAAAAAAGAGGAGAAAAAGAAGAAAAAGAGGAGAAGGAGGAAATGGGAAAAGAGAGGTCATGGCCATGCAGCTATATAATACCCCTATTTTTTCATTTAAAACGTAAAAAAATTTACCTGTGGGTCATCTTGCCTCCCCTATCAAACTTCCCTGGCGCCACCCTTTGGGCCCCAAAATTTACATGAACCAGGTAGATAAACAGTTTTCCTGACATTTTCACAAGTTATACATTGTATTTCTGACCACCCCCACCCCTCATGATTTTTTTTAACGTGATTTTTTTTTTAAAAAGAAAAAAGAGGAGAAAAAATAGAAAAAGAGGAGGAGGAGGAGGAGGAAATGGGAGTATGGGAAAAGAGAGGTCATGGCCGTGCAACTATATAATACCCCTATTTTTTCATTTAACATGTAAAAAAATTTACCTGCGGGTCATCTTGCCTCCCCTATCAAAATACCCTGAGGCTGCCCCTGGGGCCCCAAAATTTACATGAACCAGGTACATGTAGATAAACAGTTTTCCTGACATTTTCACAAGTTATATTATTATGAATTTTAGGAATGAAAGCTGTCTCAAGACGATTTTTGTCGAGGGATCCTTGGCGGTGTCCATCCGTCTGTCCGTGACGCTTATGAAACTTCAATAGCTTTGCAACCATTTGCCTGTTTGTAACCAAACTTGGATGGTACATGTTCTATAGGGACCTCAGTGTTATTTGGGTGTCAGATGTCACTTATTAGATTAGGTTAGATTAGGTTAGATTTTAAAATTAACCTGCAAGTTTTTAATGGGGTTGGTAACTTTCTAACCATAAGCCCATATGTAACCTAACTTGGATGGTAGATGCCTTACAGGACCTCAGTGATCTGGGGGGTCAAAGGTCGTGTATGTAAGTCAAAGGTCAAATGAGGTCAAATGTTACAATTTACCTCCAAGAATTATTGCACATGAACGTGGCGAGACACATGGCTATTGCCTTATGTTTGATGTATCTACTTTCAAGAAGAGACCAAGTTTGTCTGTCCTCATGAGAAGGAAAGCTGAGAGGAAAGAGTGTACATGTACTAATGAAAATATAAGGAAAAGTATTTTTCTGCCAAGTCCGTGTAAACTTTTGGGTCTAACTAACTAATATTTTGTTTGGAAGCACAGAAACATCATTAATCTTTCACATTTCCATTGATCAAATCATGATTTTGCATCATTGATATGAAAGATACATCTATATTTTTTCATTATTGAGAAATGTTTCCAAAGAGTCCTGTTAAAATATTTTCTATTCCAACTTAAATTTGTAAATAATTTTACAAGAGTGTGGGGAAAATGCAAGGATTTGCGAGTTCAAAGGGGTCATAGCTCACTCTATTTTGTGCATCAAAGTGGTAGATACTTTATCTCTTGCCTGTTAATCTTCCTTATTATTGCATTAAAATTGTATTTTAATCCCGGAGTGTTGCCTTACTTAGTTTTTACGGAAGCTATTAGTCAGTGTTGACGACACCTTCATGACTACCCTTTGTTTTACAAATCTAAATACATATAATACTATATTTAGAGTGATATTGAGCCAGGTCATTAAAATCACACTAATACGTAGCTGTGTATAGAACCTCTCTTTTACTTGCATTTTGAATTACCTCCACCTAATCACGATCTATTTGTGAACATGTTCAACGATCCTGAGAAAGTTTGTGGAAACGTGGTCACTTCCAGCTAATTCAAATGAAATAAATACATTTTACCGACCCTAGGGAGTAATGGTTTACATAGTAACTATTCAGATTTCTTATGTCTGTGAATGAATATACCCATGCAATCATTATTCGACCAATGGTTTTGGCAGATCTTACCCCTCTTCCTAAGACTTGCCTCTTCTGAAATCTATTTTCCTGCCTTTTCTACATTTTCTTCTTCTTCTTCTTCAATCCCTGCCTTTTCAGTCTGTCTTTGCTCATGTTCCTCTTCTTTTCCCTCTTCTTCTTCTCATTCTTCTTCTTCTTCTTCTTCTTCTTCTTCTTCTTCTTCTTCTTCTTCTTCTTCTTCTTCTTCTTCTTCTTCTTCTTCTTCCCCTTCCTCTTCTTCTTCTCTTTCTTCCTTTTCTTCTCTTTGTTCTTGTTCTTGTTCTTTTTCTTTTTCTTCCTCTTTTCATCATCTTCTTTACCATATTTTTCCTCTCTTCCTTTTTCCTTTCCACTTCTCTTTTCCCCTCCATCTTCTGCCTACATAGGTCATATCCTTTATGCTCCTCATAATTATTGTTTTGACTGTTATATATTACAATGTCTCTTTAATCACGGCCAATGATGTTTTCTTGTCACTTGCACTATTATGTACATATTTTGTAAAATCCTATTTGTAATTCAGCCTGCAGGCTGTGATGATGATTTGTGAATAAAGACCAGTATTATCTGTAATTACACTGCTTTGCTAGGGCTGAGTACCCCTTTTAAAATTTTTTGTTAAGCTAAGCTGCTTATCAAAAACACTGAACAAACAAACAAACAAACAATTCCTTCCATCTCCCACCCCCATTGTCAAATGAGACAACCTTAGGAACAGTGCCTTGGTTAGGACCCTGGGGGGGGGGGGGGTGTTTCATAAAGCTGTACGTAAAGTTACGCATGACTTTACGAACGACTGGAATATGAAGTGCCAAATGGGATGCCCAAAGTTTTTCCTGCCGTTATAACAAAGTGTAACTGCATTTCCCATAATCTCAATGGAATTATGGCAAAAAATGTACTTCGCAATAAAAATGTTTGTAAACAATAGTAATGTTAATGTTAGTCTGCATATTTCAACTTTCGCTTATGTGATTCATAAAGATTGAGAATCCCATTTGGCTTGCCATATTCAAGTTGTTTGTAAAGTTGTTTGTAACTTTACGAGCAGCTTTATGAAACACCCCCCTGGATTAAATGATACTGGAGTGGAAACCAGCATGCTTCAGTGCTTTTAGTGCATGTACACGTAGATGCCAGGAAGAAATTACTTGATTTCTATTAGCATTCCACGATGGATATGTATGGCATCTTTACTAAAACTAGTATGGCATTATAGAAGTACCAGGAATACCGCTGCTTAACAAGTGTTTTTTGTTCTCCCTTAAAAATATAATTTCTAATCAGAAGTTACATATGATAACAATTCCCTATTAACAATAGTATTTTGATATTTTATGTAAATGTGCAAGCCTCTGTACAGTAATTGCCCTTCGGGGGGGGGGGGATCTGTTTTGTTTTATTTTTATTTCTTATTTTTGTTGTGTGTGTATACAGGCAGATGTGAAGTTTAAACTGTCCAATATTACCAGTAGACCAGGCTATGAGGGAATGAAATGTGCGGCAGGATATATAGAACCATTTTGGCCAGAAAATTCAAAATATGTCAAGGTAAGAACACAATAATCTGATATTCGGTCATTCAATTATGAAACACATTTTTGTAATTTTATGAACGTAGATCAGGTTTGCTTTTTAGTGTTGAGCATAGTTAGCGATTCACAAATTTTAAAAAAAGTATAGTTATTTATCAAATTTTAAATATGATTTATCCAGATTTGGCACATCATGCATTACCAGATAGGAAGGATTGCTTTATATAAAAAGAGGGGCGGAGGGAAGAAAGAAGCACATGTATGATGATGAAAGATTTGGAAGGTTATATAACATCAGGAGAAAGAAAATGAGAAGAAAAAGAAATAGGATTGCATGAATAGATATAGAGTAAAAAAATGTCAAAGTTTACAACTTATTGCAAATGTTGTGCTTATTCTTTTGGAATATAGATTTTTTTTTCAATAGATAAATCTTGCTTTGAATCTTATTGGAAGGACAAAGTATATTTAGGATTGTTTTGTAAACAGGAGCTAATCACTAACTTCCAATACATGATCTTCTCCTTCCAAGATGTTTCTCATACTGGGGTAACGCTGTGAGCTGTATATGTTTTAAAACATGTCTGCAACCGATGTAAATCTGTAGTCTGTTTTGTTCAGGATTGGATGAAAAAGATGTCTCCTATGCCAAGTTTTCTTCCAAGCAATGCCTTGCCTGATGATGCACCATTCACAGGGTTCGTAGGGGTTCCAGGGACAGGTGTGTCCCCTCATCTAGACGAGACGTGTGACACCTTAATGACAGCTCAGGTAAACAGGTTTATTTTACAATGATTCTGAAAGTGTACCTTAGATGTTTAATGGAATTGTATCCCAAGATTATTGTTAAAGGAGAATGAAACCCTGGGAAAAATCAATTGTAATGAAAACAGAGGATAGTGAGAAGCAATTTTTTAAAGCTCTATCAAAAACGGTTACAATATAGGGTTCTGAAAGTTTGAAAAGTCTCAATTAACTTTGTATGGCGATCCTCAAATTGGCAATGTTGCTTCAAAATGGTAGGTGGAGAAGGGCTACTCTCAATATGTTTTGTACACAGAATTTCATATTTTCTTCATTATCTCTAAAGATGCTGCTTGTATCTTTGTGAGATCAACTCGTGTTGTGTCAAATACATTTTCCCATGATTTATCTTGAGCCAAGAAGGAGACAAGCAGCACGTTCACAGATAATGGAGAAAATATGAAATTTTGTGAGTTGTCCTTCTAAACTTGCAATTTCGAAGCAACATTCCAATTTTGCCATAGAAAGTAAACAGAGACTTTTCAAACATTGATAAGTCTCTCATTTTGTAACCGTTTTTGATGGATTTTTTTTTCTTAAATTGCTTCTCTCTCCTCTCTTTTCATTGAAATTCATTTTTTTCCCAAGGGTTTCATTCTCCTTAAAGTGATATTAATACTGATGAATCTTTTAAAGGAGGTCATATTTCAACATTTGAGCTCTCATTTTCTGACTTCGATAGTTTCTTATATTTTGCTTTCCTTTAATCTTTTCCTTTGCTTATTCTCTCAATTTTTATTGACTTGGTTGTAAGGCTTACCTTGTCTGGGAAAGGAGGGGGAGGAGGATATGAGGGAGGGGAGGAGAGGGGAAGGGGAATGATCATTAATATGAAAGTTCATAAATGCTTGACAAAGCTCTGCTATAAGGCAGATTGAAAGATTATAATAGTTATATACATACTTTTAAAGCTTGTTCAGATATGAGGTGACAAATCCCTTCAGCATTTTTAGTGTTCAGATATGGCGCAACAAACCACCCCACTTATGTTAATGAACGTGCATTAACACGTCATCTCTCAAATAAAAGAGAATTAAAGTTGCACAGGCAAAACCATGACAGCATATTTCGTGCTAACTTTTTTAAGAAGTTGATTGATCATCAGCTTTTTGCCACCAGGTGACAAAAAAAATGTCTCCTGCCTCGGCAACTTTTTTTTTTGTCGCTTCATACCCCATTGACTTGTAAATCAAAAATTTTGCAGGGATTTGTTGTGGGGATTTGTCTCCTCATATCTGAACAAGCCTTTTATAGTTCAACCTGCCTGTTTAATTTCAGTTCAGTGGAGTAAAGAATTGGAGTCTTTCATGGCCTGTAAAAGAAGATGGAGTAGTGAGATGGAGGAAGCCAATTGTATTCACACTCTACCCAGGTAATCTAACTTGCTTGAAGTAATTCCTCATTAATTTCAATTTTGATTATGTTGTAATAATTTCATATTCAGTTATAATTTTATATACTTTGATGTGATGTCTAATGTATTGACTTGCTATAAATTGTAATTTCATTTAGATTTACCCCCCCCCCAAAAAAAAAAAAAAAAATTCCCTCTGTTATGGAGGTTGCATGATTCAAGTAGAATTATGTATCACCATCTTAATGTAAGTTGTGTAGTATCTTGCTTTAAATTTTCATTTCTTCCCTGTCTGTCCGCTTCTCTCTCTCTCTCTCTCTCTCTCTCTCTCTCTCTCTCTCATCAAATTTGAATGATTGTGTACATATGAAAGTTCATTTCTTTCATGAATTAACCCATAGAGGTACAGTGTCACCTTTAGGAGACGCTTTTGCAGTATCTGTTGGTCCAGAATGTTGGGCAGTACATATCATACATGAGCAGAAAGAGAAAAATGCACTGACAAATTTGAGCCCATTCCCATCACTGTATGGTGTGGCGTTCTCGAATTAGAGCAGTTTAAGTGTAACTAATCATTAAACTCTTCAAATTGGCAAAGCAGTGAATAATATATAATCACTATTTCTGTGTTCAAATTGGCAATTTCTGATTCAATTTTACAATTATATTTCATTTTGGTTTATGTATATCCATATTTATTTTTTTCAAGCTATGTAAACATGGAAAAAAATGATTTGTATTGCCAATTTGAGGATTGAAGATGATTAATTTAGACCTCAAGAAAGCTCTGTACTGCTATGGGTTAAAGGCAGTCCGCTTTTATAGCAAGTTTAAATTTGCAAGAACAGAAAGTTTAAAATTGAAAATGTCGAAAATTATGTAGAAATTGATTTAACATGAAGTTCGTGAATGTTTGAGAGCTAAGACCACTTAATTTGTATGTTTGTAGATCCTATTTATTTCATGTCTCTTCACTTTCAAAAGATCTTTTTTTTTTTCATGATTTTATTGTATACTACTCTATGTCATGATACTGTATGTTGCTCTTGTCTTGTAAATGATAAGAAAATTAATTATTGATAGTTCTTTTAATGGTGTAGTTCATCATTTCATTTGTCAAATAATCATCTCATTACTAAATGATTTATTGATTTGTTAATGAATGTATTGATGTATTCATTTCTTTCTTTATTTATGTAGCTACTTGCGTAATTTCTATCTATTTATTTTGATGATTGTTCAGGCGACATGATGTTTTGGTATGCTAACATGAGACATCACACTGAAGTCATCCATGGCTGCTCCCTGAGCTTCAGTTTCCGCATACACACTCCAGCACCCAAGCTCTACTTTACGGAGCAGCGAAAGCTCATCTCAGACCTCAGTGATGAGGATCGCAACGGGTTGTATGAGGAGACGCACACACGAGATAAGTTCTTCCTTGATAAGTGTCAGCTTGTCATAAAGCATGATCAGGTTTTTTTAAATTGATATGCTGCATTATTGACTTTTGAACAATTATGTATCTGAATGAAACATCTTTATTTTGAGGTGCAAAGAAATGCAGTTATGAAGAATGGTTCATGTGAAGTTGCTTTTTCTAATATTGTGGAATGAAATCTCCTTAAAGAAAACAACTGCTTTACAGCAGGTATGTATATGTATACTGTATATGATATGACAAATGAACAAAATTTAATCCAGCATTTTGTGGTTTAGGAATTACCGTACGTGCCATACATTACACAAACAGGAATTTTTCCAAATAGGACTAATCAGACTATTTCATGAGTGGTTTAATTTGCAGTCTGGGAATTATCAGAGCTGCAAACAGAAATTATGTTGTACTTTTGCAAAATTTCCTACCAAGATCATAGACAAATATAACTCTACTTCTCCATGATTTACTTGTGTTCCTGCAAACTGCCAGGAAGCATAGTTGCTTTTCCTGTAAACCACTCGTTCTTGAGTGGTATATTAATTAAAACATTTGCGTTTCAGCCAATAGGCTGGCTTGTATGCATTTTTCTATAAATAAAAAGAGAAAAAACATACCCCCCCCCCCCCCAAAAAAAAAAGATGTTCATGTTTATACTTAGAAAAAAAAGATAGTCTTTGTCCAAAGTCATCACAAGAACCATGAAAGTCCTGCAACATTTTGCCCTCGGTGCTAGAGTAAAAGCCCCCACAGTATTTCACACATTGCTCTCCAGCTTGAGTTGAAACAAAAGACCTGTAGGGCCATATAGACCTTCCCCCATAGGTCTGTTTTTGCTGTATCAACTCTTGCTACTTCTTGATACATGAAATGAATGAATATAAACAGAGCATCAAAAGAAACTTATCACTTCTTCACAGTGACATACATTAAAATCCAAAGCATTTAAATGAATCATGATTGGGCACAGATTAGCTAAAATACTCCTTAGCAAGCACATCTAAAAATTGTTTCCATTTTGTTGAGTCAAAAAAGAATAAAATAAGGTGAAATAGCAAGAGCTAACTTTTCAAAATCACAAAAATTGCCTGCCTCCCAGGCACGGAGCTCAGTGTTGACAATGGGCAGTACAGCGATAACAATAACCCGCCTTTGAAATGGAATGAATAGCTTCGAAATGTTCTGAACAGACGGCCTTTCATGGAGGTTCTCAGCGAGCAGTTTCTGTGATTTTCAAAAAGTGACCTTTAGCAATTTCATCAGATTTTTCTCCTTTATTGCAAAACTGATCGTTTAAATTTTCAGATGTGCATCATAAAGAGAATTGTAGGGTATCTGTGTCTACATATGATTAATTTTGATGCAGTAGATTTTAGTGAGTGTTGCTCTGAAAAAGTGATAAGTTTCTTTTGGAACCCAGTTTATATGAAAAAAATATATGCATTTAAAGCATCTATTGATATAACATTATTAGACTCTACCATTACAATGATTGCAAGTATCTTAATTTTATGTAGTTATGCCAGGGAGATGGGAGCCATTTCCTGACCTTAGGATTTGTTTTCAGGTTTTTCATTTGTTCATCTCCAAAGAGGGCGTTGTCTAGAATGAAGAAGAAACTCTCTTTCAATCTTGGCAGATTCTCCCTTCATTACTTCAGATAATGACTTCCTCTCTTGTACTGATATGGACTTTGCTTGTATTTCAAACATATTCTGCACTTTCAGGTCATGCTTAGAAATCAACTTTTTCATGCCTTTGGCTTTTAGCAAATTGAAACTAACAACCAGGTTGACACCTTATTTTCTCTCAGTGCTAATTTTCTAACAGTTCAGCATTTTTGCTAATTGCTACATGCATGCAATACATGTGGTACAGTTGATGTAGTAGCATTGTTCTCTTCTTTTGTGGCTGTGTCTTCAGCTGGAATGAAAAATAAAAAAGATAACAAAATAAGAGAATAAAATGTAGTTCATAATTTTACCCTTCATTTTGAGACAGAAATACGCAAGTTAATCAGTTTTCGAAATCACACTGTTAACATGAACATCTTTGTAGAAGCATTCCATACCTCAAACTCCTCCAAGAAACAAATGGACGTTAATTCATGAAATAAATGGAAATTTCACATATTGGCTTCCAATTCAAATAAATATTATTTTTTTCTAATCATGGAATCTTGTATTTCTTAACAAATAAACAGGAGACCCTTGTTGTAGTCAAACACATTTAAGGGACTGAGTCTCAAATAGTGGAAAATTATTGATCTTTTTGTCCTTTTTTTTTGGGGGGGGGAATTTATCTGTTTGATTTCAATGTACATTCTAAATGAACAAGAAAAACAATCATGCAACATGTAGGTAGTGCTAGTGTATCAATAAATGTCACAGCATCTTGTCACCCCTCTTCACATCACTAGCTCAGTTGGGAGAATATTAACGTTGAACTTATCAATCTGAAATTTCATTAATAAGTTTTCATCTACATGTATGCTGATCACTCTAGTAAATGGAATGTTATAAAAAGACTTATGGAATAATCTGGAAAGTTCTTTTTCCTACTTGCATGGTGTAATGATTGGTATAATTCTGTGTCCGTTATTTATTACAGCAAACTAGGTAATAATCATTTCCCTTCTAGAAATCTCTGAATGTTTAAATACCTAAAGAGACTGAAAAGAACTTCTCGTAAAATTCTTCTTTGATATAAAAGCTTTCATCTACATGTATGCAGTGGCGTATCTAGGCATTATGGCACCTGGGGCAAACAGTGAAAATGTGCCCCCCCCCCCCCCCTGCTGAGTGCCCAAAAGTATCTACATTATGGTACAAGCGAGGGAGCGAAGCAAGCAAGCGGCGATTTTTTAAAAAAAATCTGTTAAAACGCAATTTCTTGCGCATTTTGCCCAGAAATTTTTTCAATTGACCACTTAAATTGAATGGTAGAGAAGATTGAAATTAGATATTACTAAACTGTTTTCTATTTTCTCAGTTTTAAAATTGGGAGTAAAATTAGCGAAACGAAAACCCTTTAGAAATATTCGAGTCTGAATTTAATAGCAAGGCGACAAAAAATTTAGATTTCTTTCAAAATTAATGTTTAACCTTCTTCAAATGCTGTATCATACTGGGGCGCAGTATTTAGCGAGAGGGAGATGAAACTTATAACAGCAAGCAAAGCAACAACTGCACCATAGTTTTTCAAAAATCTGAACCCCTTCAAAAGGCTATTTAAAAAAAAAAACATGATATCCTATAAGGAAATATATTCATGTGAGGGCACAAAGCGACCGAAAAATAAAACAATGTGGCATTTTATGGCATTTCAAACCCTCAAAAACTATATTTCTGATGCATTTACCCTGCGGATGGGGGAGAGAGCACATATCCCTTAAAAATCATGATTTTTCATTTTTTTTCCTTTATCTTTTTCTCTTGCGTCTTTTGCGCCCCCCTCTAAAGTACCAACCTTATTAGATGTTAGATTTCTTTCAAATGTTTAACGTTTGCAAATACTGTATTAGGCAACACTGGGGGGCGCAGTATTTAGCAAGAGGCAAATAAAACCTACATTACAAGGTGCAAAACATTGACAATTGCATCACTATTTTTGAAATTCTGAACATGTTTTTAAAAGCTTGTTTAAGAACTATTATAGGGGTGCAGAATTATGAGATTCTGGCACTTGCCCCCCTTGCCCCCCCCCCCCCCGATATACGCCACTGCATGTATGCTGATCACTCTAGTATAAAATCCCCCAATCTACTATTACTAACTGATGAAATCTCCATTGGAGCTATATCACAAATGTCGGGTCTCAACCAAGAGATTTGATCATGAGTGAACAAAGGCTAGAGTGTCTGAATTCAGGAGAGCGATTTTCTTTTGTCTTCCTTTCAACAGTCTAGTACTCCTTTAGAGGACATACTTTCTTTGTTGAGACCTAGGCATTAGCACCAATGCCTTGGAGATTTCATCAGACATCTCACTACATACATCCCGGCAGGTTCCCTAGGCAGCAGTAGCTAGTAATTGTGATCCCATGTCAGTATCATAAGCTGCAATCACTACAACTTGAAAAGAGAAAACTTCAACCTGTTACCCCCCCCCAAAAAAAAAAAAAAAATAAATAAATAAAACATGATCCTGAGAACAAATTGACGCCAGTTTCATAATATTACAATATTACCAAATCGAAATTCACATCTCAGAGGTCACAAAGTTGACTCTTTTCCAAAAATTTCTCGCCAATAGAGTAATTTTCAAGAACTTTTTTAAAGAGTTGATCGTCGTTTTTCGCACTAGGAAAAGATAACCACAATTACAAACTGCTTGTGAAAAATCTAATGGACCCATTAAAAATCAATTGGTCCCTACCGGCAATTGGTCCCCATTAACCCATTGAAATAGATAAATAAAAGAGGCAATCACAGAAACGTATCAACATTATGGTACATTATGGTACAAGCGAGGGAGCAAAGCAACCAAGCGGCGATTAAAAAAAAAATAAAATAATCCGTTAAAACCCAATTTCTTGCGCATTTTACCCAGAAATTTTGGCAATTGACCACTGAAACTGAATGGTAGAGAAGATCGAAATTAGATATTACTAAACAGGTTTCTATTTTCACAGTTTTAAAATTAATGAAACGAAAACCCTTGAGAAATATTCGAGGTCTGAATTTAATAGCAATGCGACAAAAAATTTAGATTTCTTTCAAAATTAATGTTTAACCTTCTTCAAATGCTGTATCATACTGGGGCGCAGTATTTAGCAAGAGGGAGATGAAACTTATAACAGTGAGCAAAGCAACAACTGCACCATAGTTTTTCAAAATCTGAACCCCTTCAAAAGGCTATTTTAAAAAAAGCATGATATCCTTTAAGGAAATATATTCGTGTGAGGGAGCAAAGCGACCGAAAAATAGAAAAATGTGGCATTTTATGGCGTTTCAACCCCTCAGAAACTATATTTCTGATGCATTTACCTTGCAGATGGGGGAGAGAGCACATATCCCTTTTCATTTTCTCCTTTATCTTTTTCTCTTGCGTCTTTTGTGCCCCCTCTAAAGTACCGCTCTTATTAGATGTTGGATTTCGTTCAAATGTTTAACGTTTGCAAATAATGTATTAGGAAACACTGGGGTGCGCAGTATTTAGCAAGAGGCAGATAAAACCTACATTACAGGGAGCAAAACAACGACAATTGTATCACTATTTTTAAAATTCTGAACATGTTTTTAAAAGCTTGTTTAAGAACTATTATAGGGGCGCAGAATTATGAGATTCTGGGAGGAAATGATCGTGCGAGGGAGTAAAGCGACCGAGCTTTAGAAAATTTTTGAACTTTAAACCCTCGAAAATTCTATTTCTGATGCATTTACCCTGCAGATGGGGGGATGCAAAATCCTTAAAATGTACTATTTTTCTTCACTTTCCTTTTTTTTTCTCTCTCTTTTGCGTTTTTGCACCCCCCAAAGTGCCGCCGGGGCACTTGTCCCCCCCCCCTTAGATACGCCACTGCATGTATACTGATCACTCTAGTATAAAATCCCCCAATCTACTATTACTAACTGATGAAATCTCCATTGGTGCTATATCACAAATGTCGGGTCTCAACCAAGAGATTTGATCATGAGTGAACAAAGGCTAGAGTGTCTGAATTCAGGAGAGCGATTTTCTTTTGTCTTCCTTTCAACAGTCTAGTACTCCTTTAGAGGACATACTTTCTTTGTTGAGACCTAGGCATTAGCACCAATGCCTTGGAGATTTCATCAGACATCTCACTACATACATCCCGGCAGGTTCCCTAGGCAGCAGTAGCTAGTAATTGTGATCCCATGTCAGTAACATAAGCTGCAATCACTACAACTTGAAAAGAGAAAACTTCAACCTGTTACCCCCCCCCCCCCCCTCAAAAAAAAATAAATAAATAAATTAAACATGGTCCTGAGAACAAATTGACACCAGTTTCATATTACAATATTACCAAATCGAAATTCACATCTCAGAGGTCACAAAGTAGACTCTTTTCAAAAAAAATTTCGCCAATAGAGTAATTTTCAGGAACTTTTTAAAGAGTTGATCATTTTTTTCGCGCAAGGAAAAGATAACCACAATTACAAACTGCTTGTGAAAAATTTAATAGATAATTGATATTCAATAGCAAAAGAGCCAATCACAAAAACGGAATCGGGCCGAGCCTCTACTAATGAAAAATCAATTAGATAGCTGATGAATATTTACTAGCAAAAAGGCCAGTCACTTAAAGTGTCTCATGAAAAATCCCCGTGTACAAAAGTGAATGGCAAAAAAGTGTGTTAGGAAAAGTGTGTCAAGGGTGTCAGAAAAAAGTGGGGTGCCAAATGAAAACACCCACAAGATTTCATGTTCTGAATAGAGAAGCTTTTCATATTGACCTCTATTACCACATACCATGGTGCAGTTGGGTTCAAACTTTTTTCAGACCAAATTGTTAACTGTCAAGGTGTACAAGAATAACAACACAACATCATGGAAAATTACTCCATAAAAACATTTCTGGAAGTGCTTCCTTACTGATTGGTATGGGAAACGTCACAAATGTGCCGAATTGGGTGCTTATAGACATAAGTGCACAATTTTTCAGCTACATTTACATGTATGCTGCTCTACTAATACATATGTCTTTAATTTTGATGTGAATGCTTTGAGTACTTTTCAACCAATGGAGGGTCATAGATAGTTCATGAAGTTGCACAATACTTAAAAATATATTTCCTGGTGGGATTATCAGTCATTATGTAAGTCTCATTATGTAAGTCTCATTATGTAAGTCCTTCCAGTTGAGATACTGATAAGCATAATGATGTTTGATTGGTCTATGCCTAGCTTATACTTCTTATAATCTTATCTTCCTCATTTTAAAACCGAAAGTCATTCTCAAATCTTCCACCCTATAAAGTTCCTCTATCACGTACATTGTACTTGAACATGTAACAGTTTCCTTAGTAGTTTAAAGGCATTGGTTAACATTGTTCTGATTTTTAAAAATCGCATTTTGCTACTTGAAAATGGAATAAACATTAGGGTTATAGTGTAAAAATACCAGTCTGAAAGTTTAAAGTATAATATTCACAGGAAGTATTTTTGTCTCGCCCACCGGAGGTGAAGGCGAGACTAAGGGATCCAAATGTCGTCCGTCCGTCGTCCGTCCGTCGTCCGTCCGTCGTCCGTCCGTCGTCCGTCCGTCGTCCGTCCGTCGTCCGTCCGTCGTCCGTCCGTCCGTCCGTCACAAACGTTATGAAAGATAACTTGGCAACCGTGACTCACTTTTCAACCAAACTTGGGTTGTAGATGCACTAAGGGGACCTGCATGTTATGGTCCAGTCAGAGGTCACATGGTAAGGTCAAAGGTCATTTCAGGTCAAACGTTAAAGTTTACGTGCAAGACTCTCTTATGACACAAAACTCTGCAACCGTGACTCACTTTTCAACCAAACTTGGGTTGTAGATGCCCTAAGCGGACCTGCATGTTATGCTCTAGTCAGAGGTCACATGGTAAGGTCAAAGGTCATTTTAGGTCAAACGTTAAAATTTACGTGCAAGACTCTCTTATGACACAAAACTCTGCAACTGTGTGACACTGTTCAATCAAACTTGGGTTGTAGATGCACTAAGGGGACCTGCATCTTATTGTCCAGTCAGAGGTCACATGGTAAGGTCAAAGGTCATTTCAGGTCAAATGTTAAAGTTGACGTGCAAGACTCTCTTATCACACATAACTTTGCAACCGTGACTCACTTTTCAACCAAACTTGGGTTGTAGATGCACTGAGGGGACCTGCATGTTATGGTCCAGTCAGAGGTCACATGGTAAGGTCAAAGGTCATTTCAGGTCAAACGTTGAAGTTTACGTGCAAGACTCTCTTATGACTCAAAACTCTGCAACCGTGTGACACTTATCTATCAAACTTGGGTTGTCGATGCACTGAGGGGACCTGCATGTTATGGTCCAGTCAGAGGTCACATGGTAAGGTCAAAGGTCATTTCAGGTCAAACATTAAAGTTTACGTGCAAGACTCTCTTATGACACAAAACTCTGCAACCGTGTGACACTTATCTATCAAACTTGGGTTGTAGATGCACTAAGGGGACCTGCATGTTATGGTCCAGTCAGAGGTCACATGGTCAGGTCAAAGGTCATTACAGGTCAAACGTTGAACGGTTAAAGTTTACGTGCAAGACTCTCTTATGACACAAAACTTTGCAACCGTGTCACACTTTTCAGTCAAACTTGGGTTGCAGATCACTAAGGGGAAGTGCATGTTATCATTCTGTTGGACTTCACATGATAAGGTGAAAGGTCATTGGAGGTCATATGTTACAGATGTTTTCAAATTCTTGAATTTGCTTTTCCTCTGTCATTTCTTGTTTCAAACGTTAAAGTTTACCTGCAAGACTCTCTTATGACACATAACTTGGCACATGTTGCTGCAGTAGCAAGCAAATTTGGATGATAGATTCACTAGGGGTACATTCATGCTGTTGTGCCATCAGGTCACATGGTAAGGTTAAAGGTCATTTTAGGTCAAACATTAAAGTTTACCTGCAAGACTTTCTTGTGACATCAAACTTGGTTAGGGATGTACTTGGGGAAACTTTCGTGTTATTTAGTCACGGGTGGGCGAGACACAATCTTGCTATTGGCTTGTTGAATATTAGAAATGTGAACCAGTGTTTGAAAAATATATAAGGGTCGGTTGCACAGACTAGACGTAAGGTGTGCGCATGCGCGCATGGCTCACCGGACCGTACTGTGTGTATTGGCATATATGGTTGGTTTCAGGGTTTTAGAGTACAAATACTCATACCCATACTCATGTTTCATCTTAGTTTGAGAATGTTTTAAATCAGCTGCTCACAAAGTTAGCCAATGCCTTTAAGCTACTATCTGAGCACTCCTATCAAAAAAGGAAATGAATCCTTCCCACGGAAAGTGTGAAGTGAAGTTTCTTCAACTTGCTGACCCTGGCATGTACAATTTTGATAGCAAAACGAGAATTGGCCTGAAACTGATTACGTAAAGTCTCACATTGTCCACGTTGCATAACAAGATACTTGTGTGAGATCGTGTGATATTCCATTCATGATTTCCGGTGAATTTTAATGTATTTGTCTGAACGGTCATACTCTGCCCTACACTATGACCCCTGCACGCCAACGACTCCCTGCACATCATTCACAGCACTTCATTGTCCTTGTTGCACAATAAAATTTCTGTTGGTTTTACATGTGTGCAGGCACTGTATACTGCACATCGACATTGTTTTCAGGGACCCAAAAATGAGTTTTGACATTTTGAATTGTAAAATACACCCATTTAAATGAGTTTTTATGGCATATCCTTCATAATACATGTAGTTCTAGGATACAATCTTCCATATCATCTGACAGTGAATTCAAATAGTGAAAGTTACCTTTTTTTTTAGATTTCACAAAACTATACACTATTCTTAAATCATGATTTTCTATCATTAGTTAGATAATGGAGTGCAGGTGTAAAGGAATGAAGTGAAAAATCACCCGAGAATGTGATCGTTGAATGCAGTATGATACATGTACATTGTAATTGCAAATTAATATGATGATGTATCATCAACTCAGAAAAACTTCCTGTTAAAGTCCAATGCAGTAAAAAAAAAAAAAAGGTGGAAGAAACAACTGAAAATCATTTGTTTTGACCTTCTGGATTTCGTTTAAAACATTCAGAGGTTTCTTTAGCTTTGAAAATGACATAGTTAACTAATTGAGTATGTTTTTAAATACTAGTAAGTCAACATGTTGAAAATGAAGCAGTGCACTATAGTCTGTCCATATATAGTTTCCAGGAGGTGGTAAGTCATAGTTATTTTGTCTGGGAGAGGAACATTTATTGATTGAGAAATGTCTGTTCTTCTTCCTTTCATGAAATAAAGTGGTCTGGTTTATAAAATTGCATAGAATCTTGCAGAGAAGTTGTATTCCTCACAATCAGGGGGCACCCAAAAATTTAGCGCGTGAAACTGACAACAATCACAACTTCTATCATGACAGTCTGGGACCTTTTTTCTTGCCATCTTCAGAATTTGCCAATATTCTTTCCCCAAATGTATGCATTTATTTATAAGCAGATACATGTGTAAGCTTTTGGAAACTCATAGCTCACAGTTATATTATTTACCCCATTATTTGCAGGGGCAGAAGGTCCATGTATTTACCATTCATGACATGAATCATGTGATCAGCTTTTTCTTCTTTAAATTGTCAACACCAGATATATGTATATAGATATATTTTTCTTATAAAAAGTCATATATCTGATGCAGATATGAATTGAAAGAAAGCATGTTGAGAAGTTATTAATGTTGCCAATTTACATGGGAAATCAGTGATCTTAACTTTTCATCAAATTGCCAATTTAAGGATTTATTGCTTACTTTCCATTAGGAAAAAAAATTAGTATCAAATGACAAATACTGAACAACCACAATAGGCATATTAGCATATGTGCAGAATGTTTTGCTCTTTCTACTCATATATGTGGTATGATTTTTAAGGCTCTGCATCAAAAGTTAATGTACTCTTTGTCACGACTGGATGAAATCTGTGGGAACGCATACGAGAGAATTCAGTAGACAGCAGGGCCCCGTTTCATGAAAACTCGTTATCAGTAACAACTGCCAAATTCCTTTGACAAATTTGCTCTCAGTCAATCAGATGCAAGGATTTTAGTAGCTTATAACAGTTATTACAACTTGTTGTTGATAACAAGTTTTATGAAACATGGCCCAGGTAAGAAAAAGAAAGAAGTAGAGATGAGGGGGAGACACACACACGCGCGCATGCACCCTCATACAGAGACAGAGAGAGACAGAGAAAAAGAAAGAAAGCAAGGAAACTGGGAGGGGAGAATTATGTTTTCAGAAGCCAACTTTATAAATGCAATGATGTGTTATGTTTAAAAATAATCTGTTATCTCAGTGTCTTAAAGATGCTCAGTCATGGGCTTTCATGTGCAATTTGACACCATGGGTGCTTACCCAGTAACAGGTGTTGTCCATCACTATGAGTTTTGTGACCAACAGACCTTATGTAATGCTCTGTATATTCCACCCTTTGCCCCATATGGCAAAGTCATTATCTCACTTTCCCTGGCCCGAGAATGCCCGAAGCAGGCCAAAGAATGTTTATGGTGGGACAGCTTGTTTTGCTGTGCTCCAGAAATGTAGCTCTATTACAGGTATTTCCGGTGCTTTTCACAAAGTCTGGTGTCAGCAAATTATGATTCATTCCCAATGAAAGCCCACGACTGAATGTCCTTAATATTTTCCAGTAACTGTAATTTCACTAAGCTTGTGATATTAAGGAGAGTATACTTACAACTGTAAACACTGTGTGCCTGGTGCAAATGTTATTATGCAATCAATTTTATGAGTGAACTGGTTGTCTTGTAGCCTTTAAAGGCAAAGTCCACCCCAGAAGTTTCACTGTTTCAATAAAAGGAGTTAAATTTGAACAGCATTTTAAAAAAGAAATGAGCAAAATCGGTCAAAGAATAAAATTATACTCATTTACATTTTCTAGTAAATTACTCTCAGCTCTGCAAATTGGCAACACTGATGACATCATATGTGAGCAGCTCTCCATTCACTTTGTACATGAAATTTCACATTTTCTCAATTTTCTTGGTAGTTACCCATTTTCTAACCCCAGTAGTCAATGTATGTTCAGAAGAATTGCTTTTTACATAACATACTTTGACTATGGGGTGAGAAAATGTGTAACTTCCAAGAAAATTGAGAAAATGTGAAATTTCATGTACAAAGTGAAAGGAGAGCTGCTCGCATATGATGTCATCAGTGTTGCCAATTTGCAGAGCCGAGGGCAATTTACTAGAAAATGTAAATGAGTTTAATTTTCTTATTCTTTTAGGGATTTTGCTCATTTCTTTTTTAAAATGCTGTTCAAATTTAACTCCTTTTATTGAAACAGTGAAACTTCTGGGGTGGACTTTCCCTTTAATTCATGCAGTGGTGTTCCTACAAAATTGTATTTTCATATTTGTATTCATAATGGAGTGCCAATTACGAGCATCACAAATTTAGAAAAGCATTTTTGTGAATAATCATGCAAAGTAAATGTCTTTAAAAACTCAGTGTAGTAATTTCCCAAATTAAAAAATCTTTCTGCAGATTGTGTTCTCTTGCAAGCGTGAATGAGGGTACTCTGTATATAATGTAGTAGTCCCGACAGCTTCACTAATTTTAATTTCCAATCTTAGCTCAGAAATTTCATGTCTATGTCAGAATCATGTTGAGATAATTAGATATTGTTTGTGCATGATACCTCTTGATTGTTAACCACTATATGGTAAATTTCCTTGAGTATGGTTGGATTTTTCCTTCATTTCCTTAATTTTAGATCAAGGATTAGCCCTAGTGATGATTATTGACTTATTCAGTTTCATTCGCTGCTAGTTAAGTATAAAGGATGATGGATGGAAAAGTCTCATTTTGTCACCTGAGAGCCAAAATGATGTTGTACATAAGAAAATACATACGGCACCTTACTTTGAGAATATATGTGACCCTCCACCACAAAAATAACCAATAGTTTTTTTAAAGATTGTAACACCATTTAAAAGATTAGACTCTAAGCTTTAAACTGTTATATAACTTGTTTGTGTGGATCAAACGAACCCTTTGAAATTTTTTAGTAAGAATGTCAGGATGTTTTTGATGGGCCAATGACTTCTAAAGTGACCATTCAAGGGTGCCGATCCTTTTCTTAGTGTTTGCAGCACAAAAAGGTTTCATGACAACTCTTCACTAGTCGCCTTGAATGATTAAAGGCAAAGTCCACCCCAGAAGTTTCACTGTTGCAATAAATGGAGTTAAATTTTAACAGCATTTTAAAAAAGAAATGAGCAAAATCTGTAAAAGAATAAGAAAATTATACTTATTTACATTTTCTAGTAAATTACTCTCAGCTCTGCAAATTGGCAACACTGATGGCATCATATGCGAGCAGCTCTCCATTCACTTTGTACATGAAATTTCACATTTTCTCAATTTTCTTGGCAGTTACACATTTTCTCACCCCATAAGTCAGAGTATGTTATGTAACAAGCAATTCTTCTGAACATACATTGACTATTGGGGTTAGAAAATGTGTAACTGCCAAGAAAATTGAGAAAATGTGAAATTTCATGTACAAAGTGAATGGAGAGCTGCTCGCATATGATGTCATCAGTGTTGCCAATTTGCAGAGCTGAGAGTAATTTACTAGAAAATGTAAATGAGTGTAATTTTCTTATTCTTTTTTCTTATTCTTTTTTGCATAGTTTAGTAATTGGGGTTTTTGGTTGTTCTCAAATTGCTATGAGAAGCGCAATCCCACCAAAGCTAACATATTTTTCATAAATGTCCACTTATTGGTTGTTTTATGGTGGATGGTCACATACTCCAGTTGAAGCTCTATTGGCGAAAATTCAGTCTTCTTAAAGAATTTTCATTTTATTTTGTCCTATGTACATAATATATTAGACATATGTGTATTTTGTATACAGTGCAATTACAAAAAAATGCCACTTTGGGTATCAACAGATAACCATTGGGCCTGCTTGCCACACCAGCAGGCCCATATAGGCCAATCAAAGTGGTTCGCTGCAGCTCAGATGATGTAATAAGACCCACTTGTCTATTCCTAAAACATATCCAACTTATAAAACATCAAAAAGCTTACAGAGGAGCACACAACATAAGAATTCCCACAATGTCATTGTTTATATATAGTCATGTTAAATATTAGTTTTAAATGTATTCTCTTTATGTTTACATTGTAATAAATGTATTTGAATGTTGTGTGTTCAACTATTTATTGTAAACTGAATGTAATTCAGCCTTCAGGCTGCCATATTCAGTATTTTTTCTAATAAAACATTCATTAACATTTATTATCGTTAAACTGTGTATACTTTTCTATAGTGCCAATATTGCTCTCACAATCAGCAGATGATCTAATGCATAGTTTCTAATGAATAGTTCCCAAAAGTTTTTTTTTTACATGAACTATGATTTGATGTGACAATATATTTGTATGTTTATTAATAGTAAATTGTATCTCGTATCCTTGGGGTTTTTTAAAAATAAAGATAAGACTAGAATGTATTGTTGTTAAACTTTGGTCATTCTGTGTGGAAGGCTTTGTTTCAAGTACTGAGAGTACCTGAGAGGAAATGTAATGTTAAACTTGTTGTTGTTGAAATATACTTGTTCATGTACACTGTGTGTCTTCATCTCTTAAAGGCACGGGTTAAGTTCGAAAATGAATCTGAATCTGACCAAGGTCAACTAGGTCAAAATGGTCAATGAACTTTCTGCAGAAAGCACTGTACTCCCAATCACTTTCTATGGATTCGAGGTAGAATCACCAAATTCATACCACAGTGCATCTCTTAAAGGGAAAGTCCACCCCTGAAGTTTCACTGTTTCAATAAAAGGAGATAAATTTGAACAGCATTTTAAAAAAGAAATGAGCAAAATCGGTCAAAGAATAAGAAAATTACAGTCATTCACATTTTCTAGTAAATTACGTTCGGCTCTGCAAATTGGCAACACAGATGACATCATATGCGAGCAGCTCTCCTTTCACTTTGTACATGAAATTTCACATTTTCTCACCCCTATAGTCAAAGTATGTTATGTAAAAAGCAATTCTTCTGAACATACATTGAATAGGGGGGTTAAAAAATGTGTAAGTACCAAGAAAATTGAGAAAATGTGAAATTTCATGTACAAAGTGAATGGAGAGCTGCTCGCATATGATGTCATCAGTGTTGTCAATTTGCAGAGCCGAGGGCAATTTACTAGAAAATGTAAATGAGTGTAATTTTCTTAATCTTTGACCGATTTTGCTCATTTCTTTTTTAAAATGCTGTTCAAATTTAACCCCTTTTATTGAAACATTGAAACTTCTGGGGTAGACTTGGCCTTTAAAGGTGCAGGTAAATTCAGAAAAGGAGTTGAATCTGTGCGGCCACCTACATGTAACTGTGGAATGACTTACCATTTGAAATCAGGAAAAGGCCACCAGCAAATATCTTTTTAAAGATATTTAAGGTTCAAAGCTCTTGCAGTGCAATAGATTATAACGCTTGTATATTTATGCCCTCTACAAAAGAAGTCAAAGTCAATGAACTTTCGGTGAAAAATCACCTAGCATGCTATGAATAACTTTTTTTTTGTACCCTTTGAGGGAGGACTACCAAATTCAACTCGAAAATTGAACTCTTGAAGGTGTATGATTATCACGTTTGTAATAATGGGTCAAATTTAAAAGGTCAAATGTCAATGACCTTTCAGTGAAAAATCACTTTATATAGGAAACTGCACCTTTGAAGTATGATCAGCAGATTCATTGCATAATTACATCCCTTGAAGGCACAGGTCATGTTTGAAAGATAGGTCTAAAGTTGAAAGGTCAATGAACTCTTCATCTCAATCATCTTCTCTTTACTTCTCTGTGTGTGGGGGAGGGCAGTAGGTTAGACTTACTGCCCTGCATAACTTTACTGTCAATAAAGGCCTGACACCAACAAATTCCGAATGTTCTAAAGACGCCTGTGATCCCACGCTTTTTTACATGTTCATGTGATCTTGAATTCCTTTCTCAACACACGGCCCATCCATCTCATTCCACTTCTTTTTCTTCTCTTTGTGTGTGGGAGAGGGGTGTGGGTTAGACTTACGGTCCTGCATAACTGACAACAAATTTAGTTAAGTCTGACACACACAAAAAATCGAAATGTTCTAGCAACGTTCGTGATCCCCCGCTCTTTCACAGGTTCATCATCTCGACTCCCTTTCCCACACACGAGGCATACATCTCAGTCCTCTCCTTTTTACCACATCCACGGACCACGGTTTTTTTTCCCAAACCAAACCTATCCATGAGCTCACTATCGAAATCTATTCATTTGCATACCACAATGCTTATATTTACGGTATGGAAAAGTATTAAAGGAAAAGGAATGGAATGGTAAGGAAAAGAATGACTATGTCCTTGGTAAGCATACAAATTCAGATTTTCAGATTTATAGATTTTATTCCAATATAGTAGTACAATCAAAATTCAAATATGATATAAGAAAGTGAATGAAAAATTGAAGTGATATAGGCCTACAATAAAAACCAATATCATGTAAGAGCATATTCGAGAACATATAGCACTGAATAGCAGTTATTACCTAATAAGAATAATGATAATGATAATGATAATGATACTAATAACAAGGATGATAATGAATGAGGATGATAATGATAATAACTATAAAAAACAATGATAATCATTATCATCATCATCATCATCATCATCATCATTTACTCATCATGATGGAACAGAATGAAGCAGGTCACTATGTGTATTCACATGCTTTCAGCTCCTGGCCTTCTTGAAGTTTATTTGCTGACTTTCAAAATGTCTTGTGTGTGATGTGTAGGTGGGTCAGTGGCTCGGTCGAGTCTTTCTAATCGCTGTAATCTAACTCTGCATTAATATTCTTCAGTTGACAAAAATCAATAAATTGAATTCATGTATTCCTTTGACAAATCAGTGTTCTCAGGTTACGTGCCATGGGCAGTGGCGTTTCTAGGCTTTATAGCGCCCGGGGTAAGCAATGAAGTTGCGCGCCCTCCCCCTGTGTCAAACGTATGTATTATGCTACAAGCCACCAAGAGGAGAATTTTTGAAATTTCAATCCATCAAATCGCAATTTCTTGCTCATTTGACCCGGGAAATTTGACAATTTGAAAATTTGACAAATTTTACATTTGCCCACTAAAATGCATGTGATAGCGAGCAAAGCAACGACAACTGTATCATTATTTTTCTAATCTGAAGCCCTTAAAAAGAGCTATTTAAACAAGCGTATGCGATCATGAAAGGGACATGTTAAACCCTCAAAAACACCATTTCATGCATTTAAGCTTGTTTAAGATGATTATAAGCAGGCCATAGGGGCGCAAAATTGTGAGATTCTGAGAGAAAATGATCATGCAAGGGAGCAAAGCGACCGAGCTTAAGAAAATTTTGCACTTTGAAACCTCCAAAACTGTATTTCTGATGCACTGTGAATGAAGGGGGGGGGGCGCAAAATTCTTTCAAATATTTTTCTTCATCTTCTTTTTTTTTTCTTTTTTTTTTCTTTTGCGTTTTTTTGCACCCCCTCGAAGTGCCGCCCGGGGCACGTGCCCCCCCCCCCCCGCCCCTAGATACGCCACTGACCATGGGTTTTGACATTAAAAACAGTCGGCTCCGTTCACAATTTTACTTTCAATTCTCTCTACATAATTCTTGTAAACAATCTACCTTCGAATTTGTTTTATAGCTATAATAGAGAGCTTACGAAACGGGACGGTGGGGCATTGCGACACGGGAATCAACCGACCATGACCGTCTTCGCACACCGTTCCCGTCCTATACCAAACTTGAGTTACGATATGATAGGGACGGACGAAGACGCGTAAGTCATATTAGGGAAAACAAAGAAAGGCATAGGAAAAAGGAA